>CM030359.1:311083156-311673156 GCA_017893485.1 Hemerocallis citrina | reverse complement strand
AATTCGACCAGTCGACTGTCGGCGGGTTTTTGGATCCAGAATAGGCCCAATTCGAAAGGCCCAATAGTTTCCCTATAAATACACCCGTTAGGGTTTTGTAAATTGTAACACCTTATTCGGATTTTGCAGCCGTCATCTCTTGTAAAGGCTTTGTTTGCCCATTGGAGAACATAGTAAAGAATCCCAACCGCCCCTTGTGGATGTAGGCATCGTTTTGCCGAACCACATAAATCTTGTGTTCTTGTGTTGCTTGCTTTTTCTGTGTTTTCTCGCTGTTTCTCTCGTTTGATTGTTGGTTTGATTTGTATTCCGCACAACAAGTGGTATCAGAGCTGTTGGTTCGACCTAGAGGGAGATGGCGGGTGATGCAGATGCAACCAAGGATGTTGTGGGATCAAGTTCGTCCAGAACAACGATTCACAACGCAAAATTTGAAGTTGAAAAATTGGATGGGACAAACAATTTCGGGATGTGGCAATGTGAGGTGTTGGATGTTCTTGTTCAACAAGAACAAGATGTTGCTTTGGAAGTAGAAAAACCAAAGGATATGTCCGAAGCAGATTGGAAGAAGTTGAATCGAGTTGCGTGTGGGACTATTCGGCTCTTTATTGCGAAGGCTCAGAAGTACGATTTGATGAGGGATACCATTGCTGCGGTGTTGTGGAAGAAGCTCGAAGAAAAATACATGAGGAAAAGTTTGGAGAATCGGCTGTATTTGAAGAAGAGACTTTTTCGCTTCACCTATACGGAAGGTATGTCTATGAATGCTCATGTTGAATCATTTAATAAATTATTGGCTGATTTGTTAAATTTGGATGAGCAAATTAAGGATGAAGATAAAGCCCTAATTCTGTTGAATTCATTACCTGAAAGTTATGATCATTTAGCAACTACTTTACTATATGGAAAGGATACTGTTAAATATGAAGATGTTGCAAATGCCCTGTTGAATAATGAAACTAGGAGAAGGGATAAAATGGTTGATAGAGAAACTTCTGAAGCATTGATTGTAAGGGGCAGGACTGAGACCAGATCTGAGTCCAAATCTGGGAAAAAGGGAAACAAATCTCGTTCCAAATCGAGAGGAGTTTCGAAGGACAGGAAAATACCGGCCAAAGATGAATGTGCTTTCTGTCATGAAAGGGGGCATTGGAAAAAGGATTGTCCAAAGCTACGAAATAAGGGAAATTCGACTGCAAATGTGACTGTTGATAATTTAGATAGTGGCGAGGATTTTTCTTTTGCACATGCTTCTAGTCCCTCACTTTATCAAGAAGTATGGTTTCTTGATACAGCAGCCTCCTATCATATGTCTTGGAAAAAGGAGTGGTTTACTTCTTTGGAGTATATGGATGGTGGTGTAGTTTTGATGGGAAATGATGCACCTTGTAAGAAGGTAGGAATCGGGAAGATTGAATTGCTAATGCACGATGGTCTTATTAGGGAGCTTTCAGATGTATGGTATGTTCCAGATTTGAAGAAGAATTTAATTTCACTTGGTGCTTTGGAGGCCAGTGGATTGAAATTTGCTAGTGAAGGTGGCATTCTGAAGGTGACTAGCGGATCACTCGTGGTGATGAAAGGGCAAAGAAAGAGGAACTTGTTTTTCTTGCAGGGAAAAACATATTTGGGTCAGGCTACCAGTGTAACTGAGAGGCCTAAACAGGTTGTTCCCGACTCTACTAGGTTGTGGCATATGCGACTCGGGCATGCAGGAGAAAAGGCCTTGCAGGGGCTTGTGAAGCAAGGGTTGCTTAAAGATGCTAAAGGGTGCAAGTTGGAATTTTGTGAACATTGTGTTTTGGGTAAGCAAACTAGGGTGAAATTTGGTACAGCTGTACATCAGACAAAGGGTATCCTCGATTATGTGCACACAGATGTTTGGGGCCCTACTCAGACACCTTCTATGAGTGGTAGACACTGGTTTGTTACTTTTGTTGATGATTACTCCAGACGAGTTTGGGTATATACCATGAAGCACAAAGATGAAGTTTTGACATTGTTCACAAGTTGGAACAAGAAAGTTGAAAATCAGACTGGTAGGAAGATTAAGGTTCTGAGGTCAGATAATGGAGGGGAATATAAGAATGATCCGTTTCTGAAATTGTGTGAAGATGAAGGGATCCAGAGGCACTTCACAGTTAGGAAGACTCCACAGCAAAATGGGGTTGCAGAAAGGATGAACAGAACCTTACTTGAGAAGGTGAGATGTATGTTAGCACAGTCTGGATTGAAGAAGACATTTTGGGCAGAAGCTGTTATATATGCAAGCCACATTGTCAACCGTTTACCATCAGCAGCACTTGAAGGCAAGACGCCTATTGAGGTATGGAGTGGTAAACCTGCATCTGATTATAGTTTTTTGCATATATTTGGTTGTCCTGCTTATTTTCATGTAACTGAAACTAAACTTGATGCAAGAGCCAAAAAGGCTATATTTGTTGGTTTTAGTACTGGTGTCAAAGGTTACAGGTTGTGGTGTCCAGAACAGAAGAAGTTAGTAATCAGCAGGGATGTGACTTTTGATGAGACCAGCATGATTAGCTCGGGACAGTCGACTGGTGGTATGGGACAGTCGACTGGTGAGCAGCAGAAGAGTGGGACAGTTCTCCAACAGGTGAGTAGCAGAATCTCGGGACAGTCGACTGATGTACAGGAGCAGTCGACTGGTGGTCTAGAACAGCAGAAGAGTGGGAGCTCGGGACAGTCGACTGTTGGCAATTACCAGTCGACTGGTAGGAGAGTTCTCCAACAGGTGGAGTTAGAAAAGTTTTCAGTTGAAAATCCTGATCCTGTCCAAGATGAAGATGATGTGGTTGATACTGAGAATGATGAAGAAGTTCCTATCCAGCAGGAAGAATCAATTGCAGTAAGAAGACAAAGAAGAGATATCAAACGACCGTCTCGCTTTACAGATACAGTTGCATTTGCTCTTCCCATTGTGGATGATGAAGTTCCCTCCAACTTCAAAGAAGCCACTAGAAGTTTTGAAAATGCAGATTGGAAAGTTGCTATGGATGAAGAGATGAACTCTCTTCATAAGAATAAGACTTGGGATCTAGTGCAACTACCAAAGGGGAAGAAAGCAATTGGTTGCAAGTGGGTGTATACGAAGAAAGAAGGTCCAAAAGGCAGTGTCCGGTTCAAGGCTAGACTAGTTGCAAAGGGGTATGCTCAACAGGAAGGTATTGACTATAATGAAGTGTTCTCTCCAGTTGTGAAGCATCCTTCTATTCGGATTTTGTTAGCTTTGGTAGCACAGTTTGATCTTGAATTGACACAGATGGATGTGAAGACTGCATTCTTACATGGGGATCTAGATGAAGAAATTTATATGTTGCAGCCAGATGGGTTTAAGACTGCTGGGAAGGAAAGTTGTGTTTGCAGGTTGAAGAAGTCTCTCTATGGGTTGAAGCAATCTCCAAGGCAGTGGTACTTGAGGTTTGATCAGTTTATGAAGGTGCAGAGATATTCCAGAAGTGAGTTTGATCATTGTGTCTACTTCAGGAAATTGCAGGATGGTTCTTTCATATATCTGTTATTATATGTGGATGACATGTTGATTGCCTCTAGAAATGCTAAGAAGATTCAAAATTTGAAGAATCAGCTGAGTTCTGAATTCGAGATGAAGGATCTTGGTGAAGCCAAGAAGATACGTGGGATGGAGATAGCTAGAGACAGGGCAAAGGGCATAGTAAGTTTGACACAGAAGCAATATCTTTTGAAGGTGCTGAAACGGTTTGGTATAGATGAGAAAACTAAACCAGTCAGTACACCCTTAGCCACTCATTTCAGAATTAGTGCTTCTCAGTCTCCAAGTACAGATGAAGAGAGACAGTATATGGCTAATGTACCTTACACTAGTGTGGTTGGCAGTTTGATGTATGCCATGGTTTGTACTCGACCAGACATCTCTCAGGCGGTGAATATGGTTAGTCGATATATGCATGATCCAGGTAAAGAGCATTGGCAAGCAGCTAAATGGATTTTGAGGTACATAAGTGGCACCACAGATGTGGGTTTGAAATTTGAAAGGGATGACAATATTAGCAGGTTATTGGTTGGGTATGTTGATTCTGACTATGCAGGTGATCTAGATAAGAGGCGGTCTACTACAGGCTATTTGTTTACTATGGCTAGAGCACCTATAAGTTGGAGGTCCAATTTGCAGTCCACTGTAGCGTTGTCTACTACTGAGGCTGAATACATGGCGGTTGCTGAGGCCATGAAGGAAGCCATTTGGATACATGGACTTTTGAAGAGCTTGGGAATTCATCGGGAGAAGGTGGAGGTACACTGTGACAGTCAGAGTGCTATTCATTTAGCGAAGAACCAAGTTCATCATTCGAGGACCAAACATATTGATGTCCGTTATCATTTTGTGCGTGATTTGATAAAGGATGGTGATATTCATTTGGTGAAGATTGGAACAGCTGATAATCCTGCTGATATGTTGACCAAAATTGTTGGGGCAGCCAAGTTCAAGCATTGCATGAACCTGGCTAATATTTTGCATGTTTGATAATTTGGCATGAGCGGTTGGGATAGTGCTTTGCTATTGGTTTGTTTAGTATGTGATATCATACTAAGGTGGAGTTTGGTTTTTTTGTTACATTTGGTGATGAGCAGTTGTTTTGGAGTATTTGTGGAGATTGCTTGGGCTACTTGGAAAATTTCACCAAGGTGGAGATTGTTGGATACTTGGAAGATCTCGCCAAGGTGAAAATTGTAGGATAATGGCTCGATTCTGGTATTTGGTATCTGCAGTGTTCGAAAAGTTTCAGAGCTTCAGTCGACTGGATGGAGGAGCAGTCGACTGTCCAGAGAGGAGTTTTTCGAAGACTGAGAATACAGCAGTAGCAGTCGACTGTATGTGGAAGTCAGTCGACTGTCCAGAAGGAAGTACCAGTCGACTGGAAATTCGACCAGTCGACTGTCGGCGGGTTTTTGGATCCAGAATAGGCCCAATTCGAAAGGCCCAATAGTTTCCCTATAAATACACCCGTTAGGGTTTTGTAAATTGTAACACCTTATTCGGATTTTGCAGCCGTCATCTCTTGTAAAGGCTTTGTTTGCCCATTGGAGAACATAGTAAAGAATCCCAACCGCCCCTTGTGGATGTAGGCATCGTTTTGCCGAACCACGTAAATCTTGTGTTCTTGTGTTGCTTGCTTTTTCTGTGTTTTCTCGCTGTTTCTCTCGTTTGATTGTTGGTTTGATTTGTATTCCGCACAACAGGATCATATTCAATTTTTGACATTTTGCTACTTCTTTGAGGCCAAACCCAGTTGAGACCCTAACCCATCATTAAAAAGAGTACAACCTGGAAATTATTCTTCTTCAAAATAAATAATTTATGTTCCCCTGAATCTTGTTTGCTTCCTCTCCAAAATAAAACACATTTAGTTAACTCCAGAAGTTTTCTTTAGGATTATTTATTTGGCTTCAAATATAGCTAGTTAAGTTAGCTATATTTTATGCCAAATAAAGGTAGACCATAATTAAGGATTGATGGAGATCTATACTTTATCACTGTAAAACTCTCTAAATATATTGACAAAATGCACAACTCATAGGAAAGATATATTGGATGCTACATATGCATAGGTGCGTGTACACGCAACTTGAACACATACACCTTTACTATTATAACTACGGAGTCGGGATATTGCTGTGTGGTCATGCAGATGTGTGACTTCTTATATTAGTATGAATTGAGGTGATAAATAAGGTTTTCAATGTCAAGTACTACAAAAGCGACAATGATAATTGAGGATATTCTTATGGATTCAGGGAATAAATGTAGCTTCTAATTCTTAGAATTATAAAGTAAACGCATGGGAATTGCACTTTATTTTGAATGTGCTAATTAACTAGCATTAGTATAACACATGTAAATAACAATTCCAAGCTTTTGGGGTTAGGATAGCAAAACATCAGCACAGACCTGTACTGTTGCACCTATTACAAAAACATATTTGGAGCCTATATGGGACCCTGACTAAATTTCTTCCATACATCAACGCTATGCCATTTGACTATATCCTGACGATCAAATATCATTGTAGAGATGGCTTATCATGTCTGATCAAAATAACGACAACTATAACAAATAATGTGATACATAGAACACCGAGCAGGAGAAAATGATACACAAAGATCACAAATAAGACAGGTATAACTGTATCCTTACCATGTCACCGCTTCGTACGTACCATTGAAGTTTATCTACTATCTGCAGTAATTATCATTTATCAGTAATTCAGTATCAATTTAATTAAGGTACAAGTTAAGATGTTCATCTTATCTTTATGTTTCTGTTAAAGCTCCAATAAATTATATTGGTACCCAAGAAAAATATTATCGACAATAAATTTTGAACACAGCAACTTATTTACTAAATAAATTAAACCAAGAAGATGTACAATAAAAAAATTTAAGATATGTATATAATAAGAATAACTCTAACATTCAACAATGAGATATCTAATAAGATTGTAGATTTTTGTAAATATGTAATAACTTTCTGACACAAAGGCCATGAAGCAAATTAACAAGATAACCAACATTTTTTCATGTTTCGACATGCGAATTAAATTCATGTATTATAAGCTGAATCAAATGTGCTCCAAGCTGGTAGTTATTAACACATGCCAGATGAAAAAAATAAAATATCGAAAGCATTATTAATTAAAAGAATAAAGAATCTTCTTCTTGAAGAATTTGAATCCATGACAGACCTCCTCGAGCTTGACCACATTGGTGAAGTGACGGCCAAAAGATGTGTAGCGCATGCCATGCAGAATTGGTGCAAGGTAAACCTGGAAATTTTTCTACTCCAACAGAATAATCATAATATAATTAAATATTCCTACAATTTGAGTCAACATATATATATATATATATATATAGAGAGAGAGAGAGAGAGAGAGAGAGAGAGAGAGAGGAATTTGTCTAAATAAGGATGACAGAATTATAATAAGCAAGGAAGATGAGACCTTACAAACTTGAAAATTCACATACGTTGAATGGATTTTCATGATATAAAATATATCAATACAAAAGATAAAGTGCTTTAGAGGGCTCTTATCCATACTTCAAGGTGTTGCAAAATTCACGCTTTTCCTTGAGAGAACAAATTAGACTACATGATGCACGAGTAAGATCATCATTTGAGAATAGACTGTGGAGGCATAAATCCTTTTTGGACAATTAAATAATTAGGAAAGATAGTAAACGACTCTTGAACTCCTTCATCATTTTGCCTTAACAAATTAAATAATAATAATAATATAAACAAAAAAAACTCCCAGTCCTCGTCAAACCCTAGAGACCATTCCTTCCTCCCTTCCAACTTCAGCCTTAAGTCCATGATCTGAGTGTCAACGATCAAACCAAAAGGGGTCCTTGTACCAAGATCTCATATTGGTCTCAAAGTAATTAGGAAAAGTAATAGATGACTCTTGAACTCTTTCATCATCTTGGCTTAAGAAAATTAAATAATAATAATATATAAATAATGCCGATCATGTGCGAACTAGTTTGCACAGATCACGAGCGAACTCGCCGCGCAGCCGTCTGATCCTGTATGATCATGATCATTATCGGACAGCTGCGCGGGCGGGTTCGTACGTGATTCGTGTGAACTAGTTCGCACCTGATCCCCCCCCCCCAATATATATATATATATATATATATATATATATAGGGAAAGCTTCGGTTGTGCACTCCTCTAGTGCACACGGCGTGTGCACTAGGCCTTCGGGCGTTCATATCGACGATCTGAACCGTTCACATTGATCTACACATCTAAATTAGTCTAAATATGTAAAATCAAATCATTTGAAATTCATTTATCCATCCATTGAAGTGTTACAAAATTGTATGACTGAATTTCAAATGAATTTCAGATGATTTGATTTTATTTATTTAGACTAATTTAGATGTGTAGATCAATGTGAACGGTTCGGATCGTCGATATGAACGCCCGAAGGCCTAGTGCACACGCCGTGTGCACTAGAGGTAGTGCACAACCGAAGCTTTCCCTATATATATATATATATATATATATATATATATATATATATATATATATATAACCTCCATCCTCTTCAAACCCTAGAGACCACTCCTTCCTTAAGTTCATGTTCTGAGTGTCAATGATCGCACCAAAAGGGATCCTTATACCAAGATTTCGTGTTACTCTCTCTACATCACGTTATGATTGCTGCTTAAGATAACATTGTTGTCTTGAAGAACTATGTTATCCATTATCTGTGATATGTGCTTCTTGTTTTACTACGTTCATCTTGAAGGATCAACTGATCCAACCCAACTTTTGTTGTACAAATTTGTACTAGAGCCGAACTTAGAACTAGACGAACTGTTTCACCATCCAGTTATAGATCTATTGGGAGATCTAATCGTAGACAAACCTCATTATCTCCTGTCTCCTCTACCACCGAGTAAGTTGGTGACGATGTGGTTCCTCTCAATATAGATTTAGCTTAGTTTGATTTGCATTACTTTTGCTAGTCAACATGTAAACCTCACCATATATGCATGCTCAGTTTGTGTCCGTGAGATCTTAAGTAGTTATGTCAATTGCGGTAAAAATTAATTGTAAATGTGATGTTTTCGGACGGTAGTTCAGAAATGTTTCAAAAGGTGATGCGGTTTTACATTTTTCTTTTTCACATCTTCAAGCAGTTTTAGTGCCATTTGTGTGGGTCGAGACCTGGGGTGTGTTCAGTGTGTGTGTTAATCCGCAGTTTAATATGTGCGCTCATTGGGAATTGAGAGTGTGTAACTCTGTTACCATATGATATTTCCCTGCCGCTGAACAAAAACTTTAAAGTTGTGATGAAGGTTTATGGCCTTATATTCTAACAGTACTGTGATTATTGTTTAATGCAAAATACTTTATTTTTAATGATACACATACTAGTAACCCTTAGCTAACTGCCAAATGATCCATAAATCAAATTTGTTCAAAACATTATTGCTTAACAGTAGAAGGTATCATGGACAATAAATACTAACTTGTTTCTTTTATAGTCAAAATAATAACAATTTGTAAGGACAAATAAGTATTTTGTTCAGGTCAAATCAGGATCTAGGTAAATGCATTATATGTCCATAGACTTCATACCTTCCACCGAACAATCTGGTTCAGTAATTTGGGCTCACACACAGCTTTTGCATCATCAATGCTAGCTCCACTATCCAACTTTTGCAAAGCGGTCCGTATAGCCTACATACAATATTGAGTAAAGCTAAGTTTCAGAATCAATATTACCAGCAAAAAGTTTCAGCTTCACAAGGAATGAAATACCTCAACAGAACCCTCCACCTTTCCAAGTGTAACACTTCTGTTAAAATGTCGTGGATTATGAGTGCTTGGAATTTTCTGCTTTGATATGATATCTTTAAGTGTCAATGAAGATGATACCTCATCCATGAGAGATTTAAGCCTGCAAGCAACATTTTTTAAAATAGTAACATATGGGGAACATAGACTTCAGAAATAGAAGAGCTAATTTATATAACTTTGTTTATTATCAATACGAAATTGAGTGGGTTTGCAAAACTGACAGGCTGTAGGTATTCTTGACAAAATTATAGCACTAAGTTTCTCTAATCATAAAGTAGAAAAGAAATAACAATAATAATAATAGTCATACCTTTCGATGGTTTCATTATCTGCTTGTGGAAATGAACTGTGAAATTTCTTCTCAGTAAGAGCTGGAGAAACCGGGCATGGCGCTCTAGATTTGTCTCTTGTGCATACCTTAGACGGGTCAGAATCTGTTCTCTCATCTAAAAGCTCTGTATACGCAGTGGAATGGCGCAGCAGCATATTGTCTGCTACAGGAAAACTTACTTCCATATTAGAACGCTTTTCAATGGGTCTACATGCTTTTGCAGAAGAACGATCCGGGGTTAAACCATCAGAAAATTTCTTCAATTTAATTTTGACAGGTTTTTTCTTTCCAGGAATATTGGGAAATATGATGTGGTTCCTGATCGGTGTCCTGAGGAACTCATCAATCTTATGCTTCCTGAGAAGAACGGTAAAGGCATTTATTGTATGTAAATTTATTTAGAAGTGAAACCAACAAGTATAAAAGTATAATGTTTGTTGGGAACTTACATGCAGTACATCAAGATGCGGTGAGGGAGAAGATCCTCCCAAGCCCTTTGAAAAATATCTTGTCCTAAATCCGCAAAGACAATATCCCTGTTAATTTGCAATGGAGACGGCAAAATTAAAGTGCGTGTTTATCCAATAAAATAAGTTACCAAAAGTAACTGAACATGACTGAGAAATTTTCATTAGGAATACCTCGGCATACATTTCCTGTGATATGAAGTTGGACAGCGTCTGCACACTGCAAACTGCAACTCATGGACTTCATTGTTTTCTCTTCCATTACAGATAGTGCATTTGTGGACAGGGCATATAAAGGGTTCCCCAGATGCAACTTTTTTCTGAAACTTTCTCTCTTCTAACTCACTTTCCTGTATGAGTAGTGGTGCAACACAATTTGGATGGTAGAAGTGACCACATGTTGCAGAAGCACAACGAAAAACCTACAAAGTTACAAGGTCACACAATTAAGTAAATTCAAAAGATAGATAAAGCATAAAATGACAAGAAAATGTTTAACATACAACAGACAATTACAACGAACACAGTAACTGTGAGGCTACAAGAGATAGGTCAAAAGTTGGCGAGAATAAACTGAAACAACAACAACAAAAACAAAGCCTTTATCATAAAATTTTGGGAATCCTTCTCCTCCATTCAACTATATTGTGGCACCTCCTTTGTCAAATTAACATATTCCAAATCCCTATTAATAGCTTCTACCCATGTTCATTTTGGTCTAACCAACTCCTTTTTGCTCCCCTAACTTCAATCCTATCGAATTTTCCTACTTGGGGCATTTATCTTGGTTGCATGTGTCCAAACCACATCAATCGATCATCCCGCATTTTATCTTCAACTAGGGGAACCTGTATTCATTTCTTATTTTGTAAGTTTAACTCATCCACCTTAACAGGAGAAGAAACATATGAATGGTGGAAAATGGCAAAGTTAGGATGCCAAAATTAGTCATAGATGAATTAGATGATATGTGATTTCTTCTCTGAGCATTCAATCTCCATAAATACAGCATTGCTACCGAGCATTTAACTTCATACCTTTAATGACCTCATATGCAAAAGAAATTTAACACTCGATGTGATTTTAGATCATTAGCATGTATGAACAATATGGTAAAATTGAAGAGTGGTAATGGGTATCAGAGTATTAATATATTATTTTTCTTTTCATTATAATTTCATTGTTATTATTACTACATTTGCTCTATTACTCTCAAAGGAATTAACTTCTAATCTTACCAAAATTTAACCTGCAAAATTGTCTGCCTTTTGAGTAGTGTTATGTGCACAAGCCTTTTACACAAGTTTCACCCCACAAGGTGATGTGGTACAATATCCACCATATCAAAAGAATCTTCTATTATACATTGGGGGTTTGGAGATTGTGACAAAGAATACTAAACAGGAGGAACAAGAGGGATCCCCATCACATCACCTTGTGGAGTAAAACTTGCGCACAAATCATTTCCCTTTTCTTTTTGTGTGTGAACTCGGCATGCCATCTTGAGAGGTTTTTTTTTTGATAAAAGGGATGAAGTCCGAAGACCTCGGCCAAGATAAAATAAAAAGGAAATAGAGTTCATACAGACTCTAATTGAGAGGTGGTCACAAAACAGAGCAAAATATCCTCACAAAGAGGATAAAAAACACCACCAACTCAACCAAAAGTCTCACACAGAGGATAACAGTTTAAACAGAAGATAAAGCAACAGACAAAAAAGGTTAGAAACAGCCCAGAACAAAGACATTATGCAGAGCCATCCGATCCCGAACTAGAAGACGCCTGCTCCGCATGAGCAGTTTGAAGATTGTGCACAAGCAGAATGCCAGTAACCAACTCCTGATGATAAGCTGACATGTTAGAAATCGAGGCAAGAGTGTTGGAGACTAAAGCTTCCTCATCATCATGACCATCTTGTGTATGAGAACCAACAGGAACATCCTCTTCATCATCTTCAATTGTAATTGCAGTAACAGGAGATGCACCAGGAATAGCTGAGGAACTCATCGTTGTATCAACCGCAGCGGTAGCAGAGTTGGTAACATTTGGAATGAAGGAATTGCATGCATCAACCAAAACGTTCACCTCCGTCTTGATTTTCTTAGCAGGGGGTAGAATATCTGTCCAAGAGGAAACAAAATAGCATATGGAATCTAAAATCTTAACAATATCAATAGATTTCTTAATAAAAATTCTGTTATTACGCTCTGTCCAAATAACCCAAATCAGAGCCATCATAGACATATCCCATAACAAGAGCTTTTTCTTTCTAATCCTCTTCTTCCTCCAAACACCCCACCAAGACTTAATAGAAGGAGGGAATCCTCTAAAACTAAAGGCCACTTTGAAAATAAACCATACTTGTTTAACAAAAGGGCATCTCAGGAAGAGGTGATAGGCAGATTCATTACCAGATTCACAAAATACACATTTTTGACCCACCGCTAAATGTATCTTGTTTAAATTATCAACCGTGAGGAGACGGTTGTGAATAGTAAGCCAAACAAGAATTCTAACTTTAAGAGGAGCCACATTCTGCCAAATGAACTTATAGAAAGGACATATAGTACCTCCCGCATTTAAAAAATTATAAAAGGATTTAACAATGAATAATCCAGAGTTAGTCCATCTCCAAATAGTCTTATTATGAGGTTTCCAATCATAGTTACTAAGTAAATGAAGAAGAGAGCTAAAGTCATGAGATTGTTGTAAAGAAAGATTTCTACGAAACTCAATATTCCAAACTTTACCATAACGATTAGTAGAGTAAAGAGAGAAGACTGAAGCATTTGGTAAACTAGCAATATTAAAAAGATCAGGGAAACTAGTGGAAAGACTGCAGTTACCAATCCAAATGTCAGTCCAACAACGAACATTTTTACCATCACCACAAATCTTTTGTAGACCACACTTAAAAGGAGCCACAGCTTTCCAAATACCTTTCCAAAAAGAAGATCCCACAGAAGAAGGTATGCTAGGAAAATCACTAAGGATTCTTCTACGGAAGTATTTTCTTTTAATAACTCTAATCCAGACCTTATCTTCTGAAATAAGGCAATTCCAAAGCCATTTACCAAGTAGGGCAAAATTTTGATGACGAAGGTTGATAACACCTAAGCCACCTTCAGACTTATGTTTACAAACCCTAGTCCAACTCATAAGACATTTCCCCTAATCAGAATTCAAAGAAGAACCAACCCAAAAAAATCTCCTTCTCAGAATATCAATCTTCTTAATAACCCATACAGGAATATAGAAAAAGGACATAAGATATAGAGGAATACTAGAAATGATAGAATTAATGAGGATGAGCCTACCAGCTCTAGACAAAGATCTACCAGCCCAACAATTCAGTCTCTTTTCAATTTTATCAATAACAGGAAACCAGTCTGATTTATGAAGATTACCCACTCTAAGAGGGATGCCTAAATAGTTGAGCGGAAAGGAGCCTTTGGGACAGTTAAAAAAAGCAGATATTTCTTCTTGCCTACTATCATCACCCCCAATCCACATACAAGAAGATTTGGAAAAATTTATTTTCATACCAGAAACACCTTCAAAACAGTAAAGAAGGAATTTGAGGTTTCTAAGCATAATTCCATCACAAGAAGAGAAGAGAATTGTATCATCAGCATATTGTAAGTTGAGAACACCTCTGAAAGAAGGAAAACCACCAATACCTTGAATATAACCATTATCCCAAACATTAGAAAGCAAACAATTGAAAACATCAGCAACAAGGACAAATAAGAGAGGGGAGATAGGGTCACCTTGTCGAAGTCCTCTTTTACATAAAAATTTTCTACCCTCAGAGTTGTTAATGATAACAGAAGAAGTACCAGATTGGAGACTGCTAAAAATCCAATCAATCCATTTGGGACCAAAGCCTCTAGCTATAAACACCTTCCTTAGAAAATTCCAATTCACTCTATCATAGGCTTTTTCAAAATCAAGTTTCAGAAGGATCCCTTCAGAATGTTCTTGATGAATAGAGTGAATAGTTTCTTGCACCACCGCAACACTATCCAAAATAAACCTATCCTTAATGAAACCTGATTGGGAAGAACCAACCAAACTACCAATAACATTAGCAAGTCTATTTGCTAAAACTTTCATAATAATTTTAAAAATAACATTCAGGAGACTAATAGGTCTGAATTGAGTAACTTTATTAGCCCCTGGACATTTGGGAATGAGAATAATATGAGCATAATTAATTCTAAAGAAGTTGAGTGAGTTATCAAAAAGTTCTTGAAATACCCCAACAACGTCCTCTTTAAAGTCATTCCAAAAAAGTTTATAGCAGAAAGTTGGAATGCCATCAGGGCCAGGAGCAGCCTCCAAAGGAAGGCCACAAACAGCTTGATAAATTTCTTCTTCCAAAAAAGGAGCTTCTAAGCTATCCAGATTGATACGTTGAGAGGGAGGGTAGAGTTGATCCCAATTAATGTCTAAGAAGGTTTCCCCATGATCACCCATAAGCTTTTTATAAAAGTTCAAAAATTCTTGATGAATCAAAATTGGGTCAGAAGTGGAAACTCCATCCGATTGAATAGAAATAATATGATTCAATCTCTTCCTATGGGACGCATAATTATGAAAGAATCTAGTATTGCCATCTCCCAAAGTGAGCCATCGCACTTTAGCTCTTTGAAACCATTTGATTTTATCAAGTTCTAAAAGATGGAGATACTCTTTTTTCAAAGCAGATCTAGTGTTTCTATCATCAGAGGAGAGAGGATTCCGTTCCTCAAGGATATCCCAAGAGTCAATTTCTTTTTTCAACAAAAATTTCCTCTCTTTCAATGGACCATATCTAGATTTAACCCGCAGCTTACAACCAGATTTAATATCTTAATTTTAGCCTGAAGTCTTCTGAGACCAACTTGGCTGTAATCATTAACAGAACTAATACAATTTGAAATCATAGCCTTAAAAGGAGGATCTTCAAGCCAAAACTTCTCAAATTTAAAAGAAAGAGATTTAGGAGAAGGAGAAGAAGAGGAGAGTATAAGAGGTACATGATCCGAAACAATATTAGGAGAAGCTTGAACAAAAGACAGAGGGAAGTCAGAATTCCAATCACAAGAGACCAGAAATCGATCAAGTTTCGCAAAACTAGGAACTAATCTCTTATTAGACCATGTGAACTGTCTCCCTGAAATAGGATAATCCACAAGATGAAGGGAATTAATAACATTGTTGAAGTTATCAGAATCAGATCAACAATGAGAATAGCCACTTCGTTCAGAGATAAAACGAACAGCATTAAAATCACCCCCAAAAATGACCCAACCATTCATATCAGACTGCCACTGTTCAAATTCCTCCCAAAACACTTCTTTAAGCGATTGTATACAAGGGCCATAAACAGATATAAAGAGAAGTGAACAATTGAAAGCAAAACAATATAATTCCACAGCAAGAAAAAATCTCTTTTTGACAACCTTAGAACATTTGAATAAATGATCTTTGAAACCAATAAGCATACCACCAGAAGCACCCTCAGAATTAAGAGAAACTCACTCAGTAATAATAGAGCCACCAAACGATCTAAACAAAGAAGGAGAAAGAGAAGGTAATTTAGACTCTTGAATGGCAATAATATCAGACTGAGAAGACACAATAAAATCAAAAACAGCTAATCTTTTATCCTCACTACCTAAACCCCTGACATTCCAAGTTGATATAATCATTGATATCAATGAGAACCCCCTCTACTAATTTCTAATGCCACAATTTTGTTAAAATCTTCCTTAGCAAAATTAACTAAACCAGCACAAGAAGTAAAATTCTCTAAGTAATCAGGTGAAAAAGAATCAAAATGACATCTAAAAATAGAACCAAGGCCAGTACCTTCAGAAGGGGATGTAACCACAGGAGCTGGAATCTCTAGGTTTCTGATCTTAGCAATTAAAGCAGCCTTTTGAAGGATAGGTTGATCACCATCAAGTCTTTGTTCAACCCTCAAACTCCTTCTGATGGGTCCCTCATAATTAGAAGATTGTTTCCTCTTTTTATAAACTTTAGAACAGGAACCAACACATTTTTGAAGAAAATTAGGATCAAAGTTTTCAGAAGGAACAGCATCAGAGTCACGAAAACAAACAGCCAAAGGTAAAGGGGTATCAATCACATCCTCAACAAAAGGATCAGAATCCGAAGAGTTCACAACAGGACTATTAAGATGATCATCAACATCATCAGATTCTACCGCGGGATTAACATCATTAACATCAGAATCATCATAGTAGACACACAAAGAGTATAACCACACAAGATATTATCAGCAGAGCTAGAAACAGGATCATGAAGATAAAACTTAGGGGTAGAAATCTGAGGAACAGTAAGATAAAAGGATGGGAGGTAAGAATTAGGACAGGAAGAAATATTGTTAAAAAGAACGTCCACAGCAACAGAAGGAGATAATCCATACACAAGGGTTTTAAAAAGATCTTTCCAAATAGAACCCAAAGGGAGAGATCGTTTAAGGACAAGAGAAGCTCTCAAATGGGATTCTAAAGCCAACATACCAAACTCACTATCAGAAAATTTCACCATATCATTCTTAGGAAGGGACGACAAACTATCTGGATTAGATTCAGCAATAGGAACCAAGGACAAAGAAGGATCAGGAAGATCAATAATCTCCCCTTCCTCAGGAGAAACTTTTCTAACCCAAGAAGAGGACAGCACTTTACCCTTACCACCTCGAAACTTATCAGAACTAGATTTCTTAGGAGGGGGATTAGAAGAGGAAGAAAAACCTGAGTTCTCTTCATAGGGGCACCCCAAGAATCCCAGTTATTATTAACCCCCTTAGATTGAACAGGATTGGACGAGGACGATTGCTTCAAATCCTGGTTAGGGGAGTCAGGATAAGTAACAATAACTATGAAGGCCCTAGAACCAACCCAAAGGATATAGTCAAAAATAAGAGGTGCTGAGAGACAACGAAGAAAATCAGCAATAACTTCCAAATGACCATTACTAAGTCCGTTTTTAGCAGAGAAACCAACAAAGTTGCCAATACAGCGAGAAACATGACTAAACGAGGCAAAGGATTCACAATAGGGTGGGATACCAGACAAAATAGCTCTAGTTTTAACAAGACCAAGAGAGCGATTAGATATACCAAATTGAGGCCAATTCTTAACAGTGAAAGATGCCCTACCAAACTTAAGCTCCTGTCCTTTGAGATTTTCAAGACATTTGATATTAGGACATTTACAAATAAAATCCCCATTGGGACGCATCCAAAGACCCCAATCCCAACCCGGAATTTGAAAACGAGCATCAAGGAAATTAACGAGATCAGGGGCAGTGATAGAACCAGAATTAACAGAAATGACCCCTTCAGTATTCAACAAAAGGCATCTATCCTTCATTTCTTGGGAGAATTCACAATAAACTTCAACTTTAGAATCACTAACCAAATCAGCATGTGATAAATGAGGGACTCCAGAAGGAGGAGAAACACCAGATAAAGGTACCGAAGAAACAGACGAAGGGGGTACAAAGGTGGAAGGGAAAGAAGGAGGGGGACCCAAAAGACTACCTGAGCTCAACTCCCTGTTATCCCAAGCCCTAGCAACCAACGATGCCGTTTCCGTCACCTTCTGATCTAAAGATTGAACAGCTGAAGACTCCGATCCAGAAGATGGGTTTTGATTAAAACCACCCCCTGAACCAGATCTACCAGCGCCATAAGAGAAGCGACCACCAGAGAACCCAGATCTACCACCACCCGATCTACCCCTTCCCCCACCAAGATTACGAGAAGGACAGATGTTCTGGTGGTGACCTCTACCCCCGCATGCATGACAGATAATCATATTGCGACACTCCCTTTTGAAATGGCCCCTCTCCAGGCAGTTAAAACACCGAAGAGACAGAGATGAGGAAGAGGAAGAAGAAGAGGAAGATTTAGAAATCCAAGGAGAACGAGAAGTGGAAGAGCCAGAATAAGGGGATATAGGTTTTAAACCCAAGCGAGGACCTGAAAATGAACGAAAAGTAAGGTTCTTTTTGAAAACCTCCACCCAACTTTTGCCTTCTGACATGCCAAGAAACGAGGCGTTTCTGACAGATTTTTTGGCGCCAAAAGCATCGAAAGACGAAGTGGTTCTGGGGTTCTGTTCCCCATACACCGAATTATTACACCTAGTTTTCTGATTCCTAGGGCCATGCTTATCACACGCAAGATCACATGATGAGCACGTGGAGAGAAGGTGTAAGGCATGGGGAGAAAATTCAGAAATCGAACAAGGAAGAAGAAGAGAAGAGGGAGGCGAAGAAGGCTTTTCTTGATTCAAGATCATGGAGACGAAGGCTTTTCTTGTTTATTACTTTCTATTATTAAGGACTTCAAAAATAATTATTTAGATCTTTCTTCTCAACCATCTTGAGAGGTTGTACTATCAGATAGTCAAGTATTCAGTAACATCTGTATTCGGTAAGGGTCATGTACGGTACAGGATAATAGGAATATTTGGTAGCAAGATATTTCTGAATGTAAATTACATAAGTGGAATATTTTCTGGCAAAGCTACATCTTGTAGCTATAAAGTTGATCGCTTTGAGGGCTCTCTTACTATCAACAATATAAGCACTCTTGAATGTGGGAATCGTAATTGGAAAAATAATGATGGATAAATACCACGTCAAGAACCCCAAACTGCAGAAACTATACCACAGCTTCTCAAAAGGTTTTAATGTCTACCAAAAATATATTTGTTGATTCAGAAAGGAAAACCGATTAATTATCATACCTCAGCACCAGATTCTTTATCAGAAGAACCCAACCTCCCACATGCAAAGCACTGATGTTTTTTTGATTGGCAATTGTCACAAAAGAAGTTCAGGATTGCCTGGATAGATCCAAACAACAACTAACAAGTATAAAATATACTAGAATGACCAAAGAAGTTCAAGTTCCAGATGACCACCTCAAGTTGTGCCATAGAGTAGCCAAGGGATTCACAACATGTATCAGCACATGCATCTTTGGTTGGATGAAACGACCGAAGGCATTTACCTTCACAGCTGTGTTCATATACAATAAGTTTCTCAACATAAACAGGGAGAAAACAGATATAACATAAAGAGGCTGACAGAACCAAATATTTGACCTAATTTGCTAATTATCATAGAGCAATGATGTTAAACTGACATATACGAAGGTAGAATATATTTATGCGGGTGTAGCACCTAAATTTGAATTATATCAATATCATCCCTGATTAATTTTCCTTTTTAGGGTAATTATATGTCTAGATCTAATATATTATTAGCTGAATAGTATGGAACAAGGAGAAACAAATGCATACCACAAAATTTCACCGCCGTTGTCACAAAATGCACAGACTGAATCAAATAGGCCAGGCTCTTCCCCATAATATTCTCTATCAGTACCTTCTGACCCCTCATCCACCACATTATCAACAGAGTTCAGTGGGGATTTTGCAACTGAACTACTTTCTTCACCCTATTGCAGTGACATTGAACTTGTCAACATCAGAAAATAATTGTGCACTTGGACCATCTTCAAAATATATATGACAATTTCCAACATCATCACGGCCTTTTCCCAACAAAAAGTGATTGTCCATGGAGCAGTAATCAAATTGAGAAAGCTCCACAAAACAATTAACCAAGTTTGAACCAGCTAGCAAATCTAGCATCAACCCTCTTAGAGTTACTGCCAAGGTACTAAAAGAATAAACTATACGAAATAAAGAGCTCTAGACAAAGTGTTGGCCCTAAGTTTGGTGTGCACAAAACGTACAATTAAGACTAATATTTATACAGGTTTTACAGGAAATCTAAATTCAAAACAAAAAGGCAAAAAGATTTTAAATCAAGCAAACGAGGAAAGTATCAAAAAAGAATGCAAATATCAATAAGATTTCAACTCAAGAAATATGTGCTTTAAATCCTCAAGAAAGCCAGCAAATATTGTATATTTATTTCTGTTTATGTGAGGAAATACCATGTAAAGAATCGTTGATTGAATAATTAATTATGAAAAGAACAAAAAGTGGATTCACCAAATAAATATCAAAATTGCACGATAGCGGTCGACCGCACATATGTCGGTCGACTATCACACACAGTCGACTGTACATAATAGCGTAAAATTGAGTCAGTCGACCAACCACCTCTCAACATTCAGGTTAAAGGTGGACGTTCGACTGCTCAACAATGCGGTCGACCATACGTAGATTTGACAATTTTGGAATATCTTTTTATTTTATGGAAAGATATAATCCTCCGTGTTGACCCTAAATTTGGTGTGCACAAAACGTACTATTAAGACTAATATTTTCAGTTGAGATCTATAGGATATACAGAAAGATAATTCAAAACAAAGAGCCAAAAAGATTAGCAATCAAGCAAACGAGGAATGTATCAAAGAAGATTGTAAATATCAAGAAGATTTCAACTCGAGAAACATGTGCCTCAAATCCTCAAGAAAGCCAGCAATAATCAATTATTTATTTCTGTTTTTGTGAGAAAATACTATGTAAAGAGTCATTCATTGATTAGTATTTAGAAAGAATATAAAGTGAATTCACCAAATAAATGTTGAATCTACACGATAGCGGTCGACCGTACAAAATGTCGGTCGACCGTCGCAACAGTCAACCACTCATCATAGTGGAAAAGATGAGTCAGTCAACCGGTCATCGCTCGATTTTCTAGTTAAAAGATGAACAGTCGACTGCTCAACAAAGCGTCGACCGTCCGCGTACAGTTTTGACTATTTCGGGAATATCTTTTCGTTTTTGAAAAGATACATTTTCTTACTCTATAAATAAAGGAGAATTCATTAAGTATTCTTTATGCCTAGCAATTATAATTCTTCTGAACTAATCATTCAATCAACGATCCAAGTGTGGAAGCTTTTATTGTTTTCTTCAGTCAATATCATTATAGATCTTGAGAGTTTTTCTCTTCCACTTCGGTGAGTTTTGCGGGACTTATTTGTCGAGGTCTTGCAGGTGTAATAGGACTCTCGACCTGAATTCCGAGAATCAATGTACAAGGGTTTAAAGTATAATGAAACGCTTGTGGCGGAGAATTGCTACAAGTAGGTGGCGTGAACGTAAATCTGAGGAACGAACCACGTTATATCATTGTGTCTTGCGTGCGTGCTCTGTTTGCTTTCTCTAACTCTATCTCCTTACTGTACGCATTTTATTTAAGTTTTTAATTTCTGCACAATCACCATATTCACTCCCGTAGGGTGATTTACAGTGGTATCAAAGCAAGGTGCTCATTAATAGCTTAAAAGCTTGAGTAAAATGTCCAATGGCTGAAATCCCTCCTCCTAAAATCTTGTACACATCGGAGCCATTCATATCCAATGGAACAAGTCTAACACGTTCACCTTATTTTGATGAAAAATGCTATGATGTTTGAAAAGTTCGTATGTCTCATTTTTTGCAGATGTTGGGAGAAGTATGGAATGTTCGTGTCAATAAAATAGAGATCCATGTCAGTGATGGAAAGAGGGCCTTCACAGCAGCTGAACTATCATTGAAAACTGCAAACTCCAAAGCCATGATAGCACTTTATGCAGGTATGAATAATGAAGAACTTATGCGATGTGGACGCAACTACAAAACAGCCTATGAAATCTGGAACATGTTAAAACGTCATGAAGGAACTGCATCTGAGGTAAAGGCCAAAGTTACTTTATGTTTATAAATTTGATGTTTTTTGCATGCTTTCAGGAGAGACCATAGATCAGATGCTAGCCCGCTTTGATATTATCGCACATGAACTTGAGAGTTTAGGTAAGGGGTTAGATGATGACCGAAAGGTCAGAAAACTTATAAGCTGTCTCACACCTGAATGGGATATCAAGGCTGCTGCAATGAAGGAGACACTTGAAGAGAAAGGTTTCGACTACTACACATTTCAAGGAAAATTGAAGACGTAGGAAATGAAGATGGCCGAAACCAAGAGGTACCGGCAGAATATTGAGATTATACCCAAAACTGAAGAGAAAACCATTGCCTTGAAAGTAGAAACTTCATGACCATTAAAATCAAATTCAGATCATGAAGAATTAGATGAAGATATCGCACTGCTGACTAAACAATTCTATAAGTATCTCAAATGCAAAAAATATGGCAAGTCTCAAAAAGGAAGAGAAAAAGACAGAGGGCATATGTTACAAATGTAAGAAGTTAGGACACATCCACGCAAACTATCCCCTCTCACAGGATAGGAACAAAGTTATCATCACTCTAACTCAGGATTCAGAAAGAAGGCATTGAAGACAACATAACTAGATTCAGACTTCAGCGATGAATGCTTGTGATGAAAAAGAAATAAAACATGTGATGAAAAAGAAATAAAACATGAGTTCGCATGTCCTCGCATTCCTCGACAAAATGGGATTGTTGAGAAGAAAAATTGATCTCTTCAAGAAATGGCCCGCACCATGCTTAGCCAAAATGATTTACCAAAATCCTTTTGGGTAGAAACTGTCAATACAGCATGTTACACCATTAACCAAGTAATCATTAGAAAATATCTTGAGAAAACACATTTTGAACTGTATTATGAAAAAATTCCAAACTTAAGTTATTTTCGTGTATTTGGATGCAAACTTTTTATTTTGAATACCTTAGATAACTTGGAAAATTTTGATCACAAAAGTGATGAAGGCGTATTCTTAGGATATTCCTAGGTAGCAAAGTTTATCATGTATTTAATAAGAAAATACGCACTATTCAAGAATCTATTGATGTTATATTTGACGAATCTAATGTAGGATAATGGCTCGATTCTGGTATTTGGTATCTGCAGTGTTCGAAAGTTTCAGAGCTTCAGTCGACTGGATGGAGGAGCAGTCGACTGTCCAGTGAGGAGTTTTCGAAGACTGAGAATACAGCAGCAGCAGTCGACTGTATGTGGGAGTCAGTCGACCGTCCCGAAGGAATCAGTCGACTGGTAATTGGACCAGTCGACTGTCGGCGGGTTTTGGATCCAGATTCGGCCCAATTCGAAAGGCCCAATAGTTTCCCTATAAATACACCCGTTAGGGTTTTGTAAATTGTAACACCTTATTCGGATTTTGCAGCCGTCATCTCTTGTAAAGGCTTTGTTTGCCCATTGGAGAACATAGTAAAGAAACCCCAACCGCCCTTGTGGATGTAGGCATCGTTTTGCCGAACCACGTAAATCTTGTGTTCTTGTGTTGCTTGTTTTTCTGTTTTTCTCTCGCTGGTTCTCTCTTTGTTTCCGCGTTGGTTTGATTGTTGGTTTGATTTGTATTCCGCACAACATCTAATTCTCTCATGAGAGCTATATTACATGTTGTTGATGATGAGACGGGTATTCGTATTGAAAAGAAACATGTACATGCTGAAAAAGTGCCGAATAAAGATCTCCAAAACAACTCATCTCATCAAAATGAAGATTTATCACCACTAAATATCAATCAAAAATTCTTGATGGACGGAATGCTCACACAACAAACTGATGCTATGGAAGATGAACCCACTTCTTCATCACCACCGACTCAACCTCCCATGATTGAAAAACGTCCTACTTGAAAAATCATGTCCAGTCATCCCTTAGATCTTATATGAAGTGATACATCAAAAGGGGTAACTACTCGTACTCAAGCTACAAATTTCATGTGTTTTACTGCATTCGTATCCATACTTGAACCGAAGAAGGTTAAAGAGGTCTTGCAAGACAACGACTGAATTGTTGTCATGCAAGAAGAACATAATCAATTTGAGCAGAATCAAGTATGGAGACTTGTTCCTAGACTACCTAGTAGAACCGTTCTTGGTACAAAATGGGTGTTTAGAAATAAGTTAGATGAATCAGGTCATATAGTTCGAACTAAAACTCGTCTTGTTGCAAAAGGTTATAATCAACAAGAGGGAGTCGATTTTGATGAAACTTTTGCTCCTGTTGCACGGCTTGAAGTCATTCATATTTTACTTACTTTTGCATCCTACATGAATTTAACGCTTTGTCAAATGGATGTGAAAGTGCTTTTTTAAATGGTTTTATTTCTTAAGAAGTTTATGTTGAACAACCACCTGGGTTCACTGACCCAATACACCCAAACCATGTATTTTATCTTGATAAAGCACTATATGGTTTGAAGCAAGGTCCTCGTGCTTGGTATGAGTGACTAAGTTCGTTGCTTATTCACATAGGTTTTTCAAAAGAAAAAGTAGACACTACACTTTTTATCAAACATATTTTTAAAGATATTTTGATCGTTCAGATTTATGTTGATGATATTATATTTGGATTTACTAATGAAAATCTGTGCAAGGGATTTTCTAAGCAAATGCATGATGAATTTGAAATGAGTACGATGGGCGAATTAACCTACTTTCTTGGACTTCAAGTACAACAACGGAAGGACATCTTTATAAATCAATCTAAATATGCTTAAGAACTCATCAAAAAGTTTGGCCTTAATAATGCAAATGCATACAAAACTCCCATATCCACTACCACTAAACTTTCTAAAGATGAATCCGGTAACAATGTTGATGTTTCTACCTATCGTGGTATGAATGGTAGCTTGCTTTATATTACTGCATCTCGTCCTGATAATGATTAGTGTCTATTTATGTGCCCATTTTCAATCGTGTCCAAAAGAATCTCAATTAGTTGTAGTTAAGCGTATCATTCGATATCTTAAAGGCACACCAAATGTAGATCTTTGGTACCTGAAAAATTTAAAAAAAATCTTATAGGCTATTCAGATGCCAACTATGCTAGCAGTTTAATAGATAGAAAAAGCACAAGCGGTACATGCCACTTCTTGGAAAATTGCCTTGTTTCATGGGCATCTAAGAAACAAAATTCTGTCACTTTATCCACCGCCAAAGCCGAATATATAGCCGTCAGATCTTGTTGCGCGCAGGTATTATGGATGAAACATACATTAGAAGACTAAGTTATTCTTTGATCACATCCCCATTAAATGTAATAATACTAGCACTGTTCACATAACTAAAAATTCTGACCAACACAGTCGCACCAAACATATAGAAATTCGCTACCATTTTATTAAAGATCATTTTCAAAAGGGAGATAGTGTTCTTGATTATGTTTCAACGAATTTACAATTGGCTGATATTTTTACCAAACCATTAGATGAAAAACGTTCACTTTTTAAAAGGATAATTAAATGTCATTGATATTTCAGCTTGAACAATAAACTTGTTCGGTCCCCTAAACAGTCGATTGTCACCTTGTAGGGTTGTACGGTCGACTGTTCGATCAACCGTCCTTCTTACTCTTTCTTTTACAGTCACATGTTTTTTTAATCATAGTCTGACCAATCGACCGCACAGTCAACCGGCTCCTATTCTGTTGTTCTGTCTTTTACATGGTTTCTGACATCTTTTGCGGTCGGTCGACCACCCGGTCGACCGTACCTGATTTTTTTAAAAAAAACTTCTCTACTTTGTGTCGTTTGCCCCCTCTTGGTGTTTTCCAAAAAGGGGGAGAAAATTGAACTTAGAATTTACCTTCTCAGAAAAAATTTCAAACTTAGTGTTTAACTTGTCTATTAACCTTCTCAAGATTATGTAATTCTGAAATCTCAAATCTATGATACCATGTAGAATCTCACTGTATATCAAAGAGCTTCGTGATCAACGGTACTATGTAAGTAGATTTCTATATTTCCGTATTTTAAATATGCATCTCCCTCAAAACAAAACTTTTAACTAATATTTATGAATGCATATTTTCACACATGATTCATTTTATGCATATAGGATGCATCATGAACATACACTTATTTAATTCTTATGTGCTTGAATTTAGGGGGAGTATTGGATTAAGGGGGAGCAGTTAAATTTGTTTTAAATTTAAATTCTAAGGTATGTTTTGTTCACACCAAAAGGAAGAGATTGTTGACTCTAAGTTTGGTGTAAACAAAAAGTACTATTAAGACTAATATTTTCAGTTGAGATCAAAAAGATTTACAGAGAAGGTAATTCAAAATAAAGAGCCAAAAAGATTAGCAATCAAGCAAAGGAGGAATGTATCAAAGATTGCAAATATCAAAAAGATTTCAACTCAAGAAATATGTGTTTCAAATCCTCAAGAAAGCCAACAATAATTAATTATTTATTTCTATTTTTGTGAGAAAATACTATATAAAGAGTCGTTGATTGATTGATTAGTATTTGAAAGAATATAAAGTGAATTCGCCAAATTAATGTTGAATCTGCACGATAGCGGTCGACCGTTGCAACAGTCGACCGCTCATTATAGTGGAAAAGCTGAGTCGGTCGAGCGGTCATCGCTAGACTTTCGAGTTAAAAGATGAACGGTCGACCGTCCGCGTACAGTTTTGACTATTTCGAAAATATTTTTTTTGTTTTTGGAAAGATACATTTCCTTACTCTATAAATAGAGGCAAATTCACCGAGTATTGTTTATCCCTGGCAATTATAATTATTCTGAACTAATCATTCAATTAACGATCTGAGTGTGATAGCTTTTATTGTTTTCTTCAGTCAAAATCATTATAGATCTTGAGAGTTTTTCTTTTCTTCCACTTCGGTAAGTTTTGCAGAACTTGTTTATAGAAATCCTGTGGGTATAATAGGACTCTCGGTCTGAATTCCGAGAATCACCGCATAAGGGTTTAAAGTATAGTGGAACGCTTGTGACAGAGAATTGCTACAAGTGGTGTGGACGTAGATATGGGGTCGAACTACGTTATATCGTTGTGTCTTTCGTGTTTGCTCTGTTTGTATTTTATTTAAGTTTTTAATTTCTGCACAATCACCCTATTGAACCCCCCTAGAGTGATTTACACTCCGGTCTATAAATAAAGGTGAATTCACTGAGTATTCTTCATCTCTTCCAACTATTATTCTTCTGAACTTTCTATCCAATCAACGATCCGAGAGTGCGAGCTCTTATTGTTTTTCTTAGTTAAGATCGACATAGATCTTGCGTGTTTTTCTTTTCTTCCACTTCGGTGAGTGTACGAGACTTATTCATAGAAATCTTGTGGGTGTAATATACCTCTCTGCCTAAATTCCGAGAATCACTGTACAGGATTTTAAGTAGAGTGAAACGCTTGTGGCAGAGAATTACTACAAGTAGGTGATGTGGACGTAGACCTTGGGTTCAACCACGTTATATAGTTGTGTCTTGCGTGCTTGCTCTATTTACTTTCTCTAACTCTATCTCTTTACTTTACGTATTTATTTTAAGTTTTTAAATTCCGCATAATCACCATATTCACCCCCCTAGGGTGATTAACACAAAGCCTTGACTGAGTTTAAATAAAGAAGTAACAAATAAAACTGCACAAACACAACCACAAAATTGAAATTAAAAGTACATAGATGAAGAGCTTAAGGTAATCAGCTTAAATTTAACAAATTTAGACTAATTTAGCATGAATAGATGAAAACACTAACCACACTCATGTTCGTTCCTTTTCCAAAAGCCTCCTTCAAGTACATCACTAGCAACTGAAAAAAGAAACTTCTGTAAGTTTTTAATTAACTAGAGAAGTACTGCTTTGTGCATACAGTTAAGGAATTTATTTATCACTAAACATAGAAGTACTGAATTCTTGAACAGAAGCTGAAAAATAAATATATTTCTCGTAGTTACAGCTAAGGCCCATGATTATGCTCTTTTGGAAGAATAATTGTTCAAAAATATGGAACCACATATTCCACAAATATGCAGGTGTTGTCTATAGATAATAGTTGTCAAATATATCATGCAACATAAAATCGATCCTTGTATTAGCAAACATTATTAATAGATAAATGCATGGAAGTACAGAACTCGGGCCAAAGAATAAGGTGAATTATAACATTAGTTATTGTAGAGGTAATTTTGTACTTATCATTCTTTTTCACTCTTGCTGCTTATTGATTACTAGTCAATAGTGTTGACTGAGTGTGAATCCAAATGTTTACTTTTGGGCCGAACCAAGTGATCATGATGTTGGAAGACGAGAGGTTCAAAAAAAAAACGAAGGTGAGATGTGTGCATGTTCGAACCACGTATCTTTAGTTCAAATACAAAATAATAGATGATATACAAATCAAAAGAAAAAACAGACTGATCTTGTGCATATGATAGTTTCACCAGTCGACTCAGGGATCGTGTGGTGCAGTGTTTGTTTTCTCAGGAAACCAGGCAATCTATCCAACTGATGCTCAATGTTCAGCCTCGGCTCTACCAGTCCATTGTCCGGACACATTTCGCAGAGCCGCAATTTTGTGCAACTTTTCTAGAGATATGAAGTATCCTTGGAGGTATAAATAAATTCAAGGGTTTCCTGTGTGTGTTCTGACTCAAAGAGACCTATGTGTTCCAGGTTCATTGCATCACCAATTCAACAGTAGTGGAGAGATTGCTTGAGAAAAGTGATTTTTTTGCTAGGTAGACCAAATTGGAATCCCTTGTAATATATTAGAGATATTATACGGGTAATGTACATGTTGTAATAGGAGTACTATATATATATGTAATAAGTGTGTATTGTAGAGAATGAGAGGGATAAACCAACTTTCATGGTATCAGAGCTAGGTCCTGACCTAGCTAGGCGTCGCCGTCCCCGTCGCCATCAACTGCTGACCCCCCACCGCTGACGCCGCCACCTGCCGCTGCCCTCTCTGTTCTCGGGTGCCAAACCGAGACTAGAACCAGACCTCCTCATCCGATTTGGTCGATGAAGAAGTCGTCGAATTGCTGCAGTGCTGGTCGCCTCCCAATTCGCTACAGTGAACCACTTCTCTCCACCCATCAGATTTGAAGTACTCATCCCCATCTTCCTCATCGTCCTCAGCAGCACCTAGCTTTCAAAGATCCTCTTCGGGTTCTTCTCGTTCAGAATCAAAAGCTCCCTCGTAGCATTACGGATACGACTCAAAGCATACTGCACTCTCCACAGCTCACGCACTCATCCAGAGTCAGAAGCTCCCACTGCACTCCGATTTCTAATTTGATTTGCTTTGGCTGCTAGAATTTGGGTTGTTTGTTTTGGTTTGTTTGTTTGACTTACGATTTGGGTTTAGATTGTGTCGGAGTCATTTCCATCGGCCTCACCATCATCATCTCCTTGAACGAAAACAAATAATCCAAGTTTTTCTGAATCTGAGCGATATTGGAGTGGAACATAAGGTATTTGATGAATTGCCGCAAAGAAATCTAAACTCAAATCGCACCCATTTGAGGCTTGTGAGCAATTAATAAAGAAAATTGCCCTATCATGCACTCTCAAGGCAATCAACCACGCCACATTGCACATGTAGCCTCTAATTCAATCACTGTCCAAATGAGCTGCAGCAGTTCCGACAATATCAAAGAAATGAGCAATATCACGCTTTCCGATAAGGGTCTTCTTCGTCTGTCACATTAGCAAGACCAGGTATCACATGTTTAACCAATTCACCTCCAACATCATGGATAATAGATTCAGGTGCATCTGATCATATGACTGAGAATTCAAATATATTGTCCTCTGTTAATAGATCATTTCATCCACCTGTTAGACTTGCTGATGGTTCTACTTCCCCCGTTGGGGGGTGGGACATGTAAACCTTACTTCCAATTTACCACATAGTCATGTTCTTCATATGCCAAAATTTTCCTTTAACCTAATGTCTGTTAGTAAAATTACCAAAACACTGAATTGTTCTGTTACCTTTTTTCCTAATTACTGTGCATTTCAAGAATTTGGGACTTGCCACAGGACGTGTCAGAGGGTCTTTATCAGCTTGACAGTGTTCCTACCTCATTTGCATACTTGAGGCGCCTTTGGATTTGCATTGTCAATTGGGCCATCCATCGTTACAGAATCTAAAGAAGTTGAGACCTTAATTATTTTCTCTTAAGGAGTTATCTAGTGAGTCGTGCCAATTAGGTAAACACTTGCGTACGTTTTACCCTCCTAGAATCAATAAACGCTCGAGTCGACCTTTTAGTTTAATTCATTCTGATGTGTGGGAACCTTGCCCTGTTCAGTCTCAGTTCGGTAACTTTAGATATTTTGTTACCTTTGTTGATGACTATTCTCGTGCCACATAGTTATATTTAATGAAATCTCGGTCTGAAGTTTTATCTATTTTTAAATCATTTTGCACCGAGGTTGGAACCCAGTTTGATGTTTCTGTTCAAATTTTGCGAAGTGATAATGTCAACGAGTATTTTTCTTCTGAGTTCACTAGTTTTATGTCTTCTTGTGGTATTCTTCACGAGTCTTCTTTTCCTTATACCCCTCAACAAAACGGGGTTGCCGAGCGTAAAAATCGTCACCTGTTAGAGATTGTAAGGACAATACTTATTCATAGACAAGTTTCTCAGTGTTTCTAGGGGGATGCAATTCTTACTGCATGTCACTTAATTAATCGCATGCCCTCATCTGTGTTAGATGGTCAAACACCCTTTTCCATTTTATTTCCAAATGATGACCAACTCCCCCTTCCTCCCAAAATCTTTGGATGCATTAGTTTTGTCCATGACCATCGTCCTGGTCGCTCCAAGTTAGCTCCCGTTTTATCCGATTTCCTAGGGTATTGCCGCTCCCATAAAGGTCATGGATGTTATAGTCCTCAGCTGCGTCATCATTTTATCTTTGCTGATGTTACATTCATGAGTCCCAACCTTATTTATCCAACACTTCCTCTGATTTAACCCTGATTTCCTCCGATGCAACTGAATCTGAATTTCTAACCTACCCTAAACTTGTGGTATCTACTTCTACTGATTCTATAAAACAGTGCTCCCCAGCAATGTTCAAACGGCCTACAATCACTCAAGTGTATACCCTCGGTTTCCTCCACTGCGCCCACACTATCTTCTAACGAGCATTCTGATCTTGATCTTCCTATCGTCATACGCAAATGGCATCGCTCCACTGTTCATCCTTTATACAGTCGTCTTTCATATGCTCACTTGGCATATGCCCATTATGCCTTTGTCTCTATTTTGAACAGTCACCAGGTTTCTAAGTTATTATCAGAAGCATTATCACATCATGGTTGGAGTCAGGCTATGCGAGAAGAGATGTCTGCTCTTGAGGAAAATGGTACTTGAGATCTTGTTAACCTTCCATCTGGTAAACGTTGTATTCGTTGTAAATGGGTGTACACAGTTAAAGTAAACCCAGATGGTTCTCTGACTCGCCTAAAAGCTCAATTGGTTGCTATTCTCAGACCTATGGCATTGATTATGATGAGACATTCTCTCATGTGGCCAAAATACCTTCTGTTCGGATTATTATTGCCTTGGCTGCTCGATTTCATTGGCCGCTCCATCAACTTGATGTAAAAAATACCTTTCTCGATGGCATTCTTGAAGAGGGGGTTTATATGGAGCAACCCCCCGCTTTTGTTAGCAAAACTGAGCCCACTAAAGTTTGTTGCTTGAAACGATCTTTGTATGGACTCAAATAGTCTCCTCGTGCTTGGTTTGGCTGTTCACTGAAGTTGTCACGAGTTTTGGATTGAGGAGTGATAATGATCATTCTGTGTTCTATCGACATCATCAAGGGAAGAAAATCATTTTAGTTGTATATATTGATGACATTGTAATTACATGAGATGATCATAATGGTATTTAAGATCTGAAGTCATATATTCAACAAAAATTTCAAACTAAGGATCTCGGACGACTAAAGTATTTCTTGGGGATCGAAGTTGCTCAATCTAAGCAAGAAATTTGTTTGTCACAGAGAAAGTATGTACTGGACATACTTACCAAGAGTGGGATGCTAGGATGTAGGCCATCACACACTCCTATGGACCCAAATTCCAAGATGTTGCCAGATCAGGGTGTCCTGATGGAGAATCCAGAGAGATATAAGAGGCTTGTAGGAAAACTAAATTATCTCACGGTCACTCGTTCTGATATTGCATACTCAGTTAGTATAATAAGTTAGTTTATGACGTCTCCTCGTACAAGCCATTGCAATGCAGTTATGAAAATTCTTCAGTATCTGAAGAGCTCTCCTAGCAAAGGATTGTTGTATACTGATGGTAGACACTGTCGAATTGCTGGTTGGTCAGATGCTGACTGGGTTGGCTGCCCAACGACTAGGAGATCCACCACTGGATATTGTGTATTTGTTGAGAAAAATTTAGTTTCATAAAAGAGTAAGAAACAAAATGTGGTGTCTCGACCGAGTGATGAATCCGAGTATCGTGCTATGGCTGACCTTACATGCGAGATGACATAGGTCAAACGATTACTTACTGAGTTGGAAATTCTTCAGCATGAGATGATGCGTATATTGTGATAGCCAGTCTGTCATCTATATAGCCACTAATGCTGTATTTCATGAACGAACCAAGCATATTGAGGTTGACTGCCATGTGGTTCGCAACAAGATTAGTGGCACGCCATATGAGTCTCCTCAAATAGAGGCTAAACATATTCGTACTGATCACCAGCTAGCCGATGCTCTCACAAAGCCTCTTGCAAAAGTCAGAATACAGTTCATCAATGACAAGTTGGCATGTATGACATATATGCTCCAACTTGAGGAGGAGAATTAGAGATATTATACGGATAATGTACGTGTTGTATATATATATGTAATAAGTGTGTATTGTAGAATATGGGAAGGATAAACCAACTTTCATAGTACACATTTTTGTAGTGAAACAATATGGTGGCCTCTGCATCTTGTATGTGCTGCCTATGATCTTCAATCTACCATCAGGGTTTTCACTTTATTTGACTATTACTGCAACATTTGCTAGTTGAACAGAGAGACCATGCCATTTCCTATTCTCAGTACCTCTGTGTCAAAGCCTAACCATCACAGGTACTATCAAGCGCAATAAGGGTGAATTGCACATCATCCAAAAGAGAGAGAGAGAGAGAGAGAGAGAGAGAGAGAGAGAGGGGGGGGGGGGGGGGGGGGGGGGGGGGGGGGGGGGGGGGGGGGGTGGGGGGAGCTATAAATAATAAATGTGTAAAAGAAAGTTCAATGACAATAATGATACATTAACCAAATTGAGAAGCTCAAAGCTCAGATGGTAAGGGGTTGGGATGGATAAAGGGATGGCACAGGTTCAAGAGCTCTTCCAATGAAGCCCTTTATTCAAATAATAATAATAACAATAACCAACTTGCTTATATGAGATGCATACCTTAGCATTTGCTAATGTCTTGTCTCTCTCTGCAATCATCTTAATCAAAGAAGCATGATATCCAAGATCAGTTTTGGTAGGCTCTACATCCAATGACCTGCAAATACCACTACCATTTACAACCTTGGTGGATAAACTCTATCTAACACAAAACAAAGGTTTCCAGAATTCTAAAAACAACCTGAAAGTTCCATGTAAACAACCCCATATGAAATCCTCTGAGGCATCAGGTTTCCATTTTAAATTGACAAGCCACGCTATAGTGATCATTATTGACCTGAACCTCTCCACGTAACTTTTCATTGGCTTCTGTACTTTCAGCCATTTGCTACCCCTTACAAGGACCAAAATTTCCGGCCTGTCTTCTTGAAATTTCAACTTCCAAGAATAAACCTGCTTAGAAACTTTCAAGCAACCATCAGCAGTGCCACGCAAAAAAACTTGATTTCTTGTAGTATCTGACTTTGCATTCTCATCAAAATAGAAAGGCACGGCTGTGAACGAGATGAGGATCTCATTTTCATCCACGAAATAATAGTTTGTTACTATCTGCGGTGAGCACTCATCATCATCTGAAGGGGCCATGATTCAACCTAACACCAACATGTCAATTAAATCAGTATAGAATATAGCAATAAAACCAACATCAAAAATAAACATATATCATCTGAGCAATACATGTAGTAGAGAACACCTCAACCGTAAGTTCACACTTCAAAAGAGAAGACAGTCAGTCGTAATATTTATTTAACTTTTTTACCTATATTTTAAAAATAAGAGAATACATCAGATTTGACAAAGAAAACAATTAAATTGGTACATTTAAGATTAAATTTCAACCATCATCGTTAGAGAATATGTATGTACTTCTTCCACTATTCAAATAAGGAATTACCTTTGTCGATCTCCCACAATATATTGAAAGACTAGAAAGAATGTTTAATGCAACATATATGAAATTGTTATGAAACCAAAACTTTATTTCCAGTTCCCAAACATGCTCTAGATCACTCACCCACCAAACCAAACCCGACAACAATTCAACACCCAAACCCACCAACAATATCATGCAATTCAACAATACTCCCAAATCTTTAGAATAACCAAACTAATCAAACAAAAAAATCCAATAAATAAACCCAATAAGAGAAAAAAAACTTTAAAAAAAACTAAAAATTGGGAATTATGATGTGACATAGACTAATGGGTTTACTTTATGGTCGCTACCCCCTCACTCATTTTAACAGAGATGCGGTCTTTTTCTTTTTTTTTTATCAATCCCTAATCAAAATAATTAATTAATTAACAAAAACAACCTAGTTTGTACAAAACCCATGAATCCAAACCATAAAGTACCAAGAAAAATCGCAAAAAAATCATCAAAAATAGAGGGAAAACTCACCCAAAATGCTGGTACACTCTAAAGCTTGGTTCTTTGGATCACCGAGTAAGGCAAACAGTACAGATTTTCATCTTGCTAAAAATGGGTGTGAAGGCAAAGCCCCAATTTTCTGAAATTGATCGAGAACTTTATAAAAGAGGAAATGTTTTAGTGGGTGGGAGTACTAGCAAACATGTGAGAAGAGATTGAGAGCGGGAAGATTAAAGCAGAATGCAATTTAGATGAGCTGGCACACGATCGGAACGAAGATGGGCGTGAATTAGATCTGGACCGTTGATTTCAGTTACTTGACTGATTTTACAGGTATGACGCTGTAACTGGACCAGAGTGTATCTTGTGGGGCCCGGGTAATTTTGATGGGGTGGGAATCTGACTGTAACAAAATGGGTGTCTTTTAGATTTTGGGTAGAGAAAAAAGCCTGATCGAAGAGTACCGTAAAGTAATCATTTAGAGTAATGCTTTAGAGCATCTGTAGTCGTTTTCTATAAATTTATCCATATATCCATAAATAGAAATAGATATTACGATTCCGCTGCACTCGTCGTAAGCTATATTATAGCAAACAACTATTTAATATTAAGGGACGGCATACGAAATGCTGTCGGAGGTCAAAAGTGCAAAAACACACGCGTGCTTGTCGGACGGCACACGAAGTGCCGTCCGTGCAGCCGCATGTCTAGGACGGCACATGAAGTGCCGTCCGACACTAAGCAACTTAACTGCATCTAACTATACTTAATTGCAGAAGACTATACTTAATTAATAGCTACTTAATTAATAGCTACTTAATTAATTGCAGAAGACTATACTTAACTGCACATGAAGACTAAGCAACTCCACTGATATCATAGCTGCATTAATTGCAGAAGACTATACTTAATTAATAGCTACTTAACTGCATAGCTGCATTAACAGCTAATTAATAGCTAATTAATCTATAGCTAATTAATAGCTACTTAACTGCATCTAACTATTAGCAAATTTTTTTTTTTTTAATAAATTCCCAACGGACGGCACATCAAGTGCCGTCCGGGAATAGCGGAAATGGGATTTAATTAATCCGTATAATTGCGGAAAAAATTGAAACGGACGGCATATCGAGTGCCGTCCGACGCTCCCAACAGTATTTTCCACGCCTGGGACGCCTCTTCGACCACCGTCGCTGACTTATCGATAAAGCTATTTCGTCTCTCATATATAGCAATCGACTGTAGCGATTTATCGATAATATCGATATATAGCAAACGACTGCAGCTACTTTTTAAGCTATATATCGATATTATCGATATATAGATAACGACTACAGATGCTCTTAGCCACTACTAATTTCACTACCATTTGCGTTACTACCTTCGGTGGCATACTCCTATTGGAGAGTTCTCCCACCTACTCTATCTTTTCCTATCTATTGGAGTGTGCCACCTAAAGTAGTGAAGAGAAAGGTAGTGAAATTGGTAGTGGATGTAGCATTACTCAATCATTTATGTACGATTTTACACTCATGCGGATGTGGGACCCTGGTATTTGGAGGGGAGAATTATTGGGTGTGGATCAATAGGTGCTTTTAGGATTTGAATATTATGCAGGAAAAGTGTGTGAGAATCCTATGCGGTGATTGGTTAGGATAAATCTGGGGCTTCTCTTCCTCGGCAAGGATTGCTTGATGTTGGGATGCGCATCTCCAAGCATGCTTTGTAGTGCTACTTAAGAACCGGCTGTGTTAGATCCTATGCGGGCGTGGTGCATAGGAACTTTTTCCTAAAATAGGGGAGTGTAAAAGGACATCTCCCCAGGTGTGTAACAGCCGAAGGAGCTTCCTTCTCCCCATTTTTTCCCTTGTTCTTGTTTCCTTCCGTTTTCTTGGTTGATGATGTTGAGGGTATTTGTTTGGTTGGAAAGAATTACTGGAAACAGCCCCTGAAAAATCTCCAATAAGGATCCGTCCAAATATTGAAAAGAATGAAAACTTTTCTTGAAACTGATCTCGTGTAGCTAGAATGGAAAAAAATCGGATACACCTGACTGGGCATAGAAATCCCACCCTCCCTAACCACCCCTTGCTTGGATTCAGCTAGGGCTCCAAAGAGGAGTCCAGTCGCAATGAACGAGATGCGGGTAAAGGAAGTAGAGGGGATGTAGAAAGAATGCTGGATTATAGTAGAACACATATCATACAAAAAGAAACTTCATAAGAAGAATATGAACATAAAATTATAGAAAATCTAAAAGGGAAAACGATCGTCGACACCGTGCTTTAATTGTGGAGATACGGGCCACGTATTTGCTGATTGCACGAAAAAGGTGGGATGCTTCAAGTGTATGTAATGGGACCATATTCCTACGTCTACACCAACGTGGATGTGAGCCCCGAAGAAGAACGGTGAAAGGTCCAAAGAGGGAAATCACAGGAAAATCCTACTTAAATCAAGCTTGCAAACAGCCTTGCGGTTATGAAGCAAGAGGGATTATGGCTACAAAAGTGGTGCGCGACAGCTAGGGTCAAGATGGGTCGACCATCAGAGAATCACTTAGAGACTGGATCGTCAAAAGATGTGCCACTTGCAATATCTTGTTTCTTTCCTCTTGCCAGAGAAAATTTCTAATGTTGTAACAATGGGATTGATTGATTTTGGCCACTTCTCGGTGACTTTCACACAATGGACACCGCAATTTGGAGCTGAGCCACCGCGAGGGGACGCGTTTTGGATTTAGATCCTTAACATTCCCCTCAATTGTTGGAGGAAGGAGGCACTGGATGAAATTGTCTCCGACTTTGACATGGTGGTTGAGTTTGACCCCGAAAACATGTGGAGATCGGAGATTGTATCGACAAGGATCCAAATTAGAATCCCTACATCAGCCTCATGCCAAGATTCGCTCGATGTCACTATGATGAAACTTATATGATTTGCTTCGTGCTCGAAGCTAGGGTGGAGCAGAAGGCGGAGCTAGAGGGGACAAGCTCCAGTCTTGCTAGCACTTTCTCCATAAGAGATGGGAGATCGTACAAGCAAGCCACGTTTTTCCGGAATGGTGTTGGACTCGACCAACGATGATGCCCATGGGATTGAGTGAGCTTACACAGAACTTATTCAAGTGGCTAGAAGCATGGAGGAGAGTCTGAAGGAATCGTCGGTGAGGATTTCGAATGCCAACGTGTCCAATCCCAAGGTTCCGAGCTCAGATCCTGGCCCATAGATCACAGGGATATATCCAAACCCTTGAATCATATCTAACGGTCAGGAGGGGTCCAAAAAAGCTGGTCAAAAGCCTGGTGTTGACCTACCCTCTCTTGCTTCAAAACATAACATGCAAACCTGGAAAAGTTCAAGCAAAGTGGGAAGAGATATAGAGGAGGCTCATAGAGAGCTGCACAAGGAAATTCCTTTCACAAAAGAGAGACGAAGGAGCACTCTTGAAGAAGATAGGGACAAAACTGATCATTTTGGTAGCAAAATGCTGGAAATCGTAGCAATAAGAGATATAACATAAATAATATATGAAAATGAAAAAATTTCGAAGTCAAGAGAAATAAGATGAAGAATCCATAGTTGGTGGCAAAATTACTTGCTTGTCCTCGAGCTGCTTCGATTCCTCCCCAAAGTTGCGCAGAAGTCTCCTCGAACCACGTGGTGGCTCTATCTTCAAGCGCAACACATGACGGGGGGGCTTGGGATGGATTATGACAATGAGGGGTCCAAAAAATCCAACTATTTTAAACCCAACTCCTTTTTTCAAGTGGGCATGAGTTGTTCTCTGGAAAAAAAAGAGTGGTCCAATAATGTAGGAATAATTATAGATTTATATAATGGGCCTGAATTGATGATTGACCTCAAAAAAATATGATTTGTAAAAATGTTCCGATAGATATTGCCAGTTGGCCCAAGATTGGGTCCAAATGGATTTGGGAGGAGTCCACTCAATTAATTCTGATGTATCTTTGAGCCCGCCAATAGTACTTACTGCACCATAGAGTTCTCTCATGTATGCTGTCCTTTGAGTCCCATGAGTGTAGATGATGAAGCGCGCCTCAACTTAGAGGACGACGACCTGTATTTAGAGGAGGAGGAGGATTATTCTGAAGATGTAGTGGAGGACACACAGGGGGCGCTAGCTAGAGGTGACACATCTCTAGTGGTTCCCACACATGAGGTGGTCCTATCCACCTACCCATAATTCCCCTTTCAGACTAGCATCAACCCCCAGCTGAGAACTACGTGATTTAAGGTGCACATGGTGGCGAAGAGGGTTCTTGAAGAGTCCTTAGGCGATTACTTGGAGATCACGGCCGTGGCTAAAATCGCTAAGCTCGACAGTGGAGGTTTGTGAAACCTTTTAGCATCTATTTTAAATTCTATGTTTGATGTCGATATTTCCCATCTTACTAAAACCTTTGGTCTTGCGATGGGCGATAAAGAGCGTAATGCTCTACTTCTTAATAAGATTAAAGGATGAGAACTAGATAGAGAACAATTAAGTTCGAACTCGAAACTCAATCCGACATGTAAACCCAATTCGGTCAATAATGAATGCTCTCTTATGGAATGTGGGGTGGGGGCATAGTCAGGGATGTAATAAGTACATCTTCGGTAGATATAGTTGGGCTTACACGCTTTCAGACTCAGGCGGTTGGGAGGGAACAAGATTAGATAATGGAGAATTCATCCATCCTATGGGGCATCTGGTGGTATATATATATATATATAGCGAGAGTAATGTGAGCCTCATATTTGTATGAGAAAATTTGAGGAAATTTTCCTCATACAAAATGAATATATTCACTTGGTGAGACCATCATAGAAGATTCACTCTATCCATCATGTTCATCATGTCAATGGATGTATGTGCGAAAAAAATCAAGTGGTTTGGAGGTCATTCATCCATGCATCATGTGGGTCCAATTTGTATTCGATTTGTATTACTGTTGAAATCATTCATTTTTCAACCACATGATGCATGAGTGGATGACCTCTAAACCACTTGATTTTTTTCTACATAGATTCATTAGCATGATAAACATGATGGACGGAGTGGATCTTCCATAAGGGCCCAACCAAGTGAGTATAATCACTTTGTGTGAGGAAAATTTCCTCATACTCTATATGAGGCTCACTTTTCTTATATATATATATATATCGGCTCCAACGCCGGACAGATAATTAGATTAAAAATTACCATAGTGTACGGCCTAAACATTGCCTCCTTTATAGTTGCCTTCTAAACATAAATCCACTTTATTCATGAGCAGTGGCAGAACCCCTACATCATTAGGGGGGGGATTTCAACATAACAAGGTTCTTGTTTGAACACCCGGGCAGGGGTTCTAGCGATGACGATAGGATGAAATTCAATCGGGTCATCACGGAGCTGGACCTGGTCGTGGTCAATATTCTAGTTCTCGATAGGTTCTTTACTTAGTTTAATATGTAAGCGATTCCTATAATGGCTAAACTAGACCGAGACATGATCTCGCTAGACTGGGAAGCTAAATTACTGCTCGCCTGTGCCAAATCTCTACCGAGACCTACTTCTGATCATGTACCTGTTTTGCCTCTTGTACTGGGAAACACACCAAAGGAAACCGATTAAGTTCATATTTGAAAAGGCTTGACTAGAAATTTAGGGTTTCCACCATATGGTTATGGAAAACTGGGCTCTTCCTACACGAGGAACAGAAGTGGCAACAGTATGGTGCAAAAAGATTTGCATACTATGGCCCAAACTCAGAAGGTGGAACCAAACCAGATTCGCGAGAATTTGGAGAGCTAAGGAGGCCTTACTGGAAGGGATTAATGAATTGGAAAGAGTTGAAGAAATGAGAGACCTCACATAAGATGAGAGGAACACATTACTAAAGCTAAGAGATGACGCTGCACAACTGTATAAGCTGGAGGAAATCAAATAGCAACAACGGTCCATAATCTCATGGCTCAAAGAAGGAGACTCAAATATGGTCTTTTTCCATCGTGCAATTAGTGCAAGGCGTCAATCTAATCTCATCCACTCGATCCAGATCGAACCAGATGTGGTACAAGAAGAAGAGGAAATCCAACTAGCCTTCTATATGTATTACAAAAACCTCTTCGGGAATAAAACAGGTTTCAGAGTCCCACTTAGAGCAGATTTCTAACAGGCTATATCAGAAGAGCTAGTACGGTATTGAGAGACATTGAAGTGCCTTTCTAAGAAGAAGAGATGAAGAGAGTAATCTCCCAAATGGGTAGAGAGAAAGCACCTAGTCCGGACAGGTTCCCAATCCTTTTATACCATACCTTATGGGATGAGATTAAAGACAATTTCTTGGCGGTGCTTGCTAAATTTTATGATCATAGACTCAAACTAGGTAGGCTTAACTTTGAAAGGTAGTCCTTATTCCCAAGAAAGAAGAGACATCCAGTGTGGGGGACTTCCGTCCCATCAACATATTGAATTGCTCACTCAAGACAATCATCAAGATTCTCGCAAACATATTAGGTGGGGTAATGTACATGCTAATCAGTCGAGGACAAACCGGCTTCATCAAGGGGCGATGCATCATAATTGCATGGCTACGGCAGAAGAAACCATACATCAGTGCCACATATCGATCATAGAAGCATCCTACTCAAACTGGATTTCAAGAAAGCCTACGACTCAGTTGAATGTGATTATATCAAAGGTAAAGGATTTGGAGATAGGTGGGTCGATGGTTCTGACACTATCTCACAACTAGCAGGCTGGCTATTATGGTTAACATAGGTTCAGGATAGCCATTTTCCTGCAGAAGAGCCTTGCGACAAGAGGATCATTTATCCCCCCTTCTTGTTTATTATAGTCACTGACGTGCTCAAATATATGATGGAGAATTGTAGACATGAAGGTTGGATCACACATGTGGGCGGTGGAAGAAATCGCCCGGGCTGCCCAATCCTTCAATTTGCGAATGATACGCTATTATTCGAAAATGGAGACCCCAAGGAAATCATCGCCTTTAAAGAAGTGCTCTATAATTTGGAGACCTGGTTCGGTTTTATGATCCTCATAAGAGCGCCCTTATTTCAATTGCTATGTATGCAGAGGATACACATGAACATGCACTTATCCTCATTTATAAGATTAAGCGCTTCCCCATCAAGTACCTTGGACTACCGTTAAGGCCAGGTAAGCTCAAGAAATCGGTGTAACGCCCCTGCCCCAAGATCAGACAATTTATACAATTTATCAGCCAAATTATTTATAGTATAGTACAACTGCCCACCACATGCTGTCTCTCAAAAGGTGGTTAACCGGATTGGTGACTCTTGATCATAGGCTATTGTTGCTACTAATTTTGGTGTGGGAGCAAACAGATAGAATTTATGGATTCTTGGAGAAAACAATAAAGCAAACCTGTTGACCTGTTGACCTTCACTAACTTGTTGACTTGATCTCTTGCCGCTGCCGTGAACCTGCAAAAAGTGTGAAACACTGGGGTTGATCCCGACGACGCACCCTCTGACGCTCAAGTCAATAATTAGAAAAGATTATGAATGAGCTTTGATTGGCAAAAGATTGATTACCTCTTAATGGTGGGGGATGGGGGTATTTATAGCCACCTTTGGGACCATTTTTGGGATGAAATTCCTAATTCCCAGTGAAAGGATAGAGCAAATCAGGGCCATTGATTAGGGACAATCATAAACCTTAATTCTATCCAGCTGGACTGGGTTTCTTGCGGGTTGAAACCCGCACCCAGTTAAGGCAGGTCCGTCCGTGGGTTATTGGGCTTTGAAGAAAGACCCAGTCCCCATTTCAGACCCGTTTGTAGGTAAAATTATCGTTTTACCCCTGAGCTTTAAGATTCGTGCCCGATTTGAATGGTTCCGATTTAACCCTATTTTTAGCCATATCACGAGCCTCCCACTCCTGGAAACTGAGTTCTACAGTCTTTGAGGAGTAGTTTTGTTGTTCTAATGGCGTACGGGATTTTATCGGAGTTCTCGGGGAAGTTGGATCTAGCTCGGGGTGTAACGGTGTTATTCTGAGCTTGTAAAATACCCAAAATTATTCTCAGAATTTTCTGGATTTTTTGTGATTTTTCCAGATTTTTCTGAATTTTTCCGAATTTTTTATTTAATTTTCAGGATTAATTTTTTTTTCTAAATTAATAATTATTTTTAGAATTTGTAATTATTTTTTTCGATTTTCAAATATTTTTTCGGATTTTTTAAATAATTAATTCTATTATTTAAATAAATAAATAAATAAATACCTGGTGATGTGGCACGATCTTGTGCATTGATCACGATCAAGCGAGCGCGCATCGGGAGGAGGTCATTTTTTCCTCATATGAGCTCTGGTGCCAAGAGCTCTCGGCAAAAGTGGCCGAAGTCCATGTGGACGCCACGTGGCAAAGTCAGTTTTTTATTTTTGATTTTTTATTTCTTTGCTGTTGCACTTTTCTTCCTTTCTTTTTTCTCTCCCGCTCTCCTCTGTCTTCTACCTCTCTGCTTCTTCCTTCTCCTTTGTCTTCTCCTTTCTCGAAGCGCCAGAGGCTCGCGAAGTGGAGATCGACGGGGGAGCTCATCTTCGGAGGTCGACAAGGAGTAGAGCTCGAGGTGCTCGCGACGTGGAGCTCGAGGTGAACTCGACGAAGGAGGTCGGCAATGGAGAGGAGTTCGTCGGAGCTCGGTGAAGGCTTTTTTTCTCGTTTGAGCTCTGGTGCCACAAACGCTCGGCGATCATTGCCGACCTTCACGCTCCGTCGCCAATGGAGCTCAGCGAAGGTGGAGGCCAACGTCGGAGGCGGAGAGCTCGAGGTGCTCGCGACGTGGATGTCGGAGTTGGCAGAGGGATGCTCGCGACGCGGAGCTCGAGGTGCTTGCGACGTGGAGGTCGGAGTTTCGAGAGGAATGCTTGCAACGCGGAGCTCGAGGTGCTCGTGACTTGGAGGTCGGAGTCTCGAGAGGAATGCTCGCGATGCGAAGCTCGAGGTGCTTGCGACTTGGAGGTCGGAGTCTCGAGAGGAATGTTCGCGATGCGGAGCTCGAGGTGCTTGCGACATGGAGGTCGGAGTCTCGAGAGGAATGCTCGCGACGCGAAGCTCGAGGTGCTCGTGACATGGAGGTCGGAGTCTCGAGAGGAAGAAGGATGCTGGTGCCCTTGGTAGAGCTTGGAGTCGTGCTCGCGACGCGGAGGCTGCCGCTGGGTTGGAGCTTGACGAAGCTCGGTGGAGGAGCTGATGGCGGCCGTGAGTGGGCTCGACATTGGACTCGGAGCTCGAATTTGAGGAAAGTTTGAGCTCATGAAGGAGGGAGAGCTCGGCAGTAATGGCGAGGCGGTTGGGTGGCCGGCTCGACATCGGTGGGTTCGTCGAGGAAGGAGCTCGGCAGTCGGTGCTCGCAAAGCGGAGGGCTCGGTGACGACTGTGTGGGGTTCGAGCTTCAGCCACGGGAGTTTCGACGAAGCTTGAACGCACTGGAGAGAGGCTTGAAGCATGTAAGCTCGGCATTGTGGCGGGGCTTGGTCGCGATCGGAGCTCGCATCGTGGAGGAGCTCGGCGGAGCTCGAAGTCGAAGGAGCCGGGTTCGTTCGAAGAAGAAGTAGGGATTCGTTTTTGGGTTTCTTCTTCTTATGCTTTTTGGCGCCAAACCGTTGGAGAAGAAGACTCTTTCCATAAGGGGTTTTGGGTTTGGTCCTTAACGGGTCCGAACCCGACCCTATAGCTCCCTCTTCTTCTTTTTCTTTTTTTTGATTGACCGGATCTAAGCCGTAGATCGTATTTGAGCACGAATTTCGAGGTAAAAAAATTTATCTCATTTGAGCTCTGGTGGCAAGTTGCTTCGGCGATGTTGCCGACCCCCTCTGAATATGTGTTAGGAAGGAGGCCGAAGTCCAGAGGGGTTCGAAGTCTCCTGCCGAGGTCAGAGATACCTCGGCATGGCGAAACGTGTAAAGAAGGGGTTCGGCGAGTCTTTGCAGAAGTCCAGAGTGATTTTTTTTCCATGCTTGAGGATCGGTGCCAAGAGCGCTCGGCGAAGGGTACCGATTTCCATTTTTCCATGTTTGAGGGTCGGTGGCAAGTGCGCTCGGCGAAAGGTGCCGAGGTCCATTTTTCCATGTTTGAGGGTCGGTGGCAAGAGCGCTCGGCGAAGGGTGCCGAGGTTTATTTTTCCATGTTTGAGGGTCGGTGGCAAGAGCGCTCGGCGAAGGGTGCCGAGGTCCATTTTCCCATGTTTGAGGGTCGGTGGCAAGAGCGCTCGGCGAAGGGTGCCGAGGTCCATTTTTCCATGTTTGAGGGTCGGTGGCAAGAGCGCTCGGCGAAGGGTGCCGAGGTTCATTTTTCCATGTTTGAGGGTTGGTGGCAAGAGCGCTCGGCGAAGGGTGCCGAGGTCCATTTTTCCATGTTTGAGGGTCGGTGGCAAGAGCGCTCGGCGAAGTGTGCCGAAGTCTAGGGTGAGTTCTTCTCGATGTTCCTGGTGCTACGGAGGTCGGATCAGGGCATAGGACCCCTTGTTCCGAAGCTATTTCGAAGATCTACAAGTTCTCTTCAGAGATGAATTGGAGAATCCTCTTTCCTCAAGGCCAAGATAGTCTCGCAACATCTTCGTCTTCGCGAAGTTGAGAAGAGCTTTGCATGGCTCTAGGGGAAGTCCGTTCTTGGAGGACAAGTTTGAAGAGCAACTCTAGAAGAGAGTTGTGAGCTCCGAACTTGTTGAGAAGAGGTCCGCTTTGAAGGTGAGCGAAGCGAAGAGCTTGGCTCAAAGAGAGAGCCATTTGGAAGACAAGTTTGAGGAGGAACTCTAGGAGAGAGTTGTGAGCTCCGAACTCATTGTGAAGAGGTCCGCTTTGGAGGCGAGCGGAGCGAAGAGCTTGGCTCTAGGAGAGAGCCATTTGGGAGATAAGTTTGAGGAGCAACTCTAGAAGAGATTTGTAAGCTCCGAACTCGTTGAGAAGAGGTCCGCTTTGGAGGCGAGCGGAGCGAAGAGCTTGGCTCTAGGAGAGAGCCATTTGGGAGACAAGTTTGAGGAGCAACTCTAGGAGAGAGTTGTGAGCTCCGAACTCGTTAAGAAAAGGTCTGCTTTGGAGGCGAGCGGAGCGAAGAGGTTGGCTCTAGGAGAGAGCCATTTGGGAGACAAGTTTGAGGAGCAACTCTAGGAGAGAGTTGTGAGCTCCGAACTCGTTGAGAAGAGGTCCGCTTTGGAGGTGAGCGGAGCAAAGAGCTTGGCTCTAGGAGAGAGCCATTTGGGAGACAAGTTTGAGGAGCAACTCTAGGAGAGAGTTGTGAGCTCCGAACTCGTTGTGAAGAGGTCCGCTTTGGAGGCGAGCGGAGCGAAGAGCTTGGCTCTAGGAGAGAGCCATTTGGGAGACAAGTTTGAGGAGCAACTCTAGGATAGAGTTGTGAGCTCCAAACTTGTTGTTTAAGTAAGAGAATCAACGGTTGTGGGAGCAGTTCTGAATGGCGAACCACTTCTTACCCGCTTATGAGCGAGTAATTTGAAGCGGAATCGAGCCAAGTGTTGGACTCCGAACTCATCGTTTAAGAGAGATTCAACGGTTGTGGGAGCAGTTCCAAATGGCGAACCACTTCTTACCCGCTTATGAGTGAGTAATTTGAAGCGGAATTGAACCAAGTTTTGGACTCCGAACTCATCGTTTAAGAGAGATTCAACGGTTGTGGGAGTAGTTCCGAATGGCGAACCACTTCTTACCCGCTTATGAGCGAGTCATTTGAAGCGGAGTCGAGCTAAGTGTTGGACTTTGAACTCGTCGTTTAAGAGAGATTCAACGGTTGTGGAAGCAGTTCCGAATGGCGAACCACTTCTTACCCATTTATGAGCGAGTAATTTGAAGCGGAGTCGAGCCAAGTGTTGGACTCCGAACTCATCGTTTAAGAGAGGGTTAACGAGTTGTAGGAGCAATTCCGAATGATGAGCTGCCCCGCCCTTGCTTGTTTGCAAGCGGCTAAAGCAACGTCGAACCAAGTGTTGGACTCCAAACTCGTTTTTTACGCTTAGTAAGTTGTAGAAGAAGCTGGACTCTGAACTTACCATTTAGCGAGTCGTGGTTCGGAGAGATAGAGATGAAGCAAGAGCAATAATTTTCAATGAAAAAAATGTAAAGTTTTATTGAGATAAACTAAATGGCCGCTTCAATAGGACAAGCCATTATTACATGCTATTGGCCGGGTTAGAAGCATGCTATTGAAAATCAAGATCCTACTTCTACGATGAGGTGAAGACCCCTCGGGAGGAGCTAGGTTCTCCCTCGATTGGTCCTCCTTGGATGAGGTGGAAGACGGCCCCAGGTCCTGAGTCTTGAAGCTCGACGGGCCTCTCTATTCGTTTGTACACTCTTCAGGGGGGAGCTCGGCCCCATCTTTTTGGACGAACTTGGTCAGGTGTCCCCACTGTATGAATTCTTCGATCTCCTCCTTGAGAGCTCGACAATCATCCGTGTCGTGGCCGTGGTCCCTGTGAAAGCGGCACCACTTATCTTTGTTCCTCTTCTTGTCAGGAGTATTCATTCTAGGGGAAGCACGGAGTAGCCCTTCCTTGTCCACCTCCATAAGAACTTCTGATATATTAGCAATGAGGGGGGTGAACTTCTCAAAACGAGGAGTCGGGCGGTGCTGGCCATTGCCGTCATTCTGGGATTTTTGGGACCCATCTTCGCTCGTATTCTTCCGTTTGTTCCCGAAAGATGATTCTTCAAGGGTAGGGGGGTGAGAGCCTCTTCCACTCGTATGTACTTCTCCACCCTAAGTAGGAGTTCTGAGAAGTCCCGAGGAGGCTTCTTGGCAAGGGATGCCTTGAGGCGAGCGTCGGTGACATTGCGGTCGAATGCGGCAGAGGCTACTGATTGGTTGAGGGAGGGAATGGACCGGGCTTTGACGGTGAAGCGTCGAACGTAATCCCTTAGGCATTCACCCTTTTCTTGGTTGAGGGTCACCAGAGATACACTTGTTTTCTCGGCCCGGCGCCTACTCACGAAATTAGTAAGGAAGAGCCATTCGAATTGGTCGAATGAGAAGATGGAGGCCGGAGTGAGTCGAGAGTACCATTCCCTCGCAGACCCCTTCAGCGTGGCAGAGAAGATCTTACAGAGGAGGGCGTCTGAAGCCTGGTGGATCATCATGAGAGTTTGGAAACTCTCTATGTGATTCGCGGGGTCCGACTCCCCGGTATATGCCTCAATGTGAGGCGGCTTGAAGTTCTCTGGGACGGGGGCCTCCATGATAGTGCGGGAGAATGGAGGTCTGCTCGGGTGAAGGTTTATCGCCCGTTGCCCTTCTTCCCTGTCAATTCGGCCGAGGCGCCTCTCCATCTCGTGGAGACGGCGGTAGACTGAGTCTTCTCTTTGATCATATCTTGCCGAGCCCCGGGACTCATCTTCGTATGAGGGTGGACTGGGGCTGCGGCGATGGTAGCTTGGAGATGGACTAGGACTGGGAGTGTGAAGGCGGTGGCTCCTAGCTGGCTCTTGGGTAGGTGGCCTCTGGTCGTTCTTTGGGGCGATATTGAGGGCACGTAAGACTATCGCTTGGAAGTCTTGAAGATCTGCCCTTGTGACTGGTGCCTCTCCAGCTTGGCGATCCCTATGTGTGGCTCGGCTTACTAGAGAATGAGTTCTTTGCCGATGACACTGAGGGGACTCTCCTCGCCTCCTCGGGGGAGAGGATCTTCTAGTCCTCGATCGGCGGGGGGTCCGGACTCTTGAGGCCCCTGGGTGCTCAGGTTGATGGACTCCACCAAGGGCTCGCCATCCATTCAGACGAGTTCTGAGGTCGACCCCCTTTTGGCGGTCTGTAATCACTTGACGAAGATCCCGCTCGGGAGGGCTTTGAGAAGCCATAGATTCAACTGACGGATTGGGACCCCCTACATGGTCATGAGGAGGATGTTGCTTCGGACGACTCCGACGGGAGCCCCCCTGGGCAGCCCCCCGAGACCCTGGAGGGGCCTGTTGAGGAGGAGCACCTTGAGCTGGAGGAGGGAAAGGAGGAAGAGAAGTGGTTCTTCGGCTAGAGGCCTCTGCCTTCCCCTTTTGTTTTGGATGCATGGCTTGAAACTAGTATCGCTGATGAAGTTAGGTCGGGTTGCTTTTTCGATTCCTACAGACGGCGCCAATCTGTTGCTGCTAATTTTGGTGTGGGAGCAAACAGATAGAATTTGTGGATTCTTGGAGAAAACAATAAAGCAAATCTGTTGACCTGTTGACCTTCACCAACTTGTTGACTTGGTCTCTTGCCGCTGCCGTGAACCTGCAAAAAGTGCGAAATACCTTCACCATTTTTTCAACGCTCAAGTCAGTAATCAGAAAAAATTATGGATGAGCTTTGATTGGCAAAAAAATGATTACCTCTTAATGGTGGGAGATGGGGGGTATTTATAGCCGCCTTTGGGATCATTTTTGGGATGAAATCCCTAATTCCTAGTAAAGGATAGAGCGAATCAGGGTCGTTGATTAGGGACAATCATAAACCCTAATTCTATCCAGCTGGACTGGGTTTCTTGCGGGTTGGAACCCGCACCCAGTTAAGGCAGATCCGTTCGTGGGTTATTGGGCTTTGAAGAAAGACCCAGTCCCCATTTCAGACTCATTTGTAGGTGAAATTACCGTTTTACCCCTGAGCTTTAAGATTCGTGCCCGATTTGAACGGTTCCGATTTAACCCTATTTTCAGCCATATCAGCTATATTATTTATTGTTATTTAATCCTTGCTAATTCCTGATATGGAAATAATCCCATACTCTCTTTCCCGGTTCTCTCTTTCTCTCTCTGCATGTACAGCTAAAACCTTCTGGGCCCCTATGCCATGAGGCACACACAGAGAGACAGGCGCTACACAGCGCCTCAGACCGGGTGGGACCCCCCCTCCCCTCCCCGCTGACGTCATCACGACGTCAGCCTCACCACAGGCAGCTCGTGATGCTGTTACTCAAGTCGTGGCCCCGCCTATGTTCACATTATTTACATGTTTGCCATCACCTCATATATTATATATATATACTATATATTATATCTTTAGAAATTACGGGGTGTTACATAGACCCCCCCTTCGGAAATCAGTGTCCTTGCTAAGCACGGGGCATGCACAATCTAGTGCAGGATATACTTTCTAGTTGATGTGGAGCGGTCCGTGAGTGTCACTCTTGTCTATGGAATACTGGAGACCAGTCCCACTCCGCAGATCATTCTGTGGCCCTTACGTCCATCGTCCCGAATACTGGGGATTGTCTTTCTCCGCCGATCATTCTGGAGTCCATAACTCACGGCCCTCCCACACTCGGTGTCGAAAGTCGGCTCTGATACTATTTGTAACGCCCGTGCCCCAAGCACAGAAAATTTATACAATTTATCAGACAAATTATTTGTAGTATAATACAACTGCCCACCACAGGCTGGCTCTAAAAAAGTGGTTAACCAGATTGGTGACTCTTGATCATAGACTATGTTATTTATAGTTATTTAATTCATTCTAATTACCGATATGGGACTAATCCCATACTCTCTCTCCCGGTTCTCTCTCTCTCTCTCTCTCTGCATGTACAACTGAAACCTTGTGGGCCCCTGTGCCACGGGGCACACACACAGAGATAGGCGCTTCACAGTGCCTCAGACCGGATGGGACCCTCCCCCCCTCTGACATCATCACGACGTCAGTCTCACAACATGCAACTCGTGCTGCTGTTACTCAGGTCATGGGCCCCCCTCTGTTCACATTATTCACATGTTTGTTATCACCTTTTATATTATATATATACTATATATTATATCTTTAGAAATTATGGGGTGTTACAATCGGACTGGTTCCCGATCATCGAACGTGTAGAGAATAGACTAGCTGGGTGGAAAGGTAAGGCTCTATCGCTGGGTGGGCGCATTGTGCTGATTAACTCAGTCTTCCGACCTATTATTTCTCTTTCTTTAAAATACCCAAATGGGTTATCCATAGAATTGATATAGTCCGAAAACATTTTCTATGGAGAGGGGATAAGGGTGGTTACCATCTCATTAAATAGGAAAAAACTGCATGAAGAAGATACATGGGGGGTTAGGCATTATTGACATCAGATATATGAATCTGGCTCTCATCAGGAAGTGGTGGTGGAAAGTTTTTTACCCCAGGCAGGACTTTATCCAATCATACTTATGAGGTGAAGGGACGCAAAACCTGGGTTTATGGGTGGGCACCAGAGTCTCCTAGTTATGGTGAGGGGTCTCGAAATCTTACGCCCCAATTCAATAGTTGTGTAACTTCGTTCATCGGTAGCGGTAGACTAACCAAATTTTGGTGGGATAAATGGTGTGGTGCGCATTCCCTAAAAACTTTGTTTCTATATTTATATGAACAAGTGACGCAGCCACATTGTACGGTCGCCAAGACATGGAAAAGAGGTTTGTGGAAATTGACTTATAAACAACATCTTAGTCAGGATTCCGAACTTAGAATAGGGGAACTCTAAGCACATCTAGATCAGGTGGGGGTCAAATGTTCACACGGCCCAGATCGAAATCTTGGGGAATGGAAAAAGATGGGTCATTCACTGTTTGTTCATTGTACAACTGCATCAACTTTAAAGGTTGCAGGTCAAAGTGGTTAGCAATAATCTGGAAGGCAAAAGCCCTCCTAATAGTTAATAGTTTTCTACGGTTAGTTCTCCATGATGCAATCCTAATAAGGGACTTGCCAACATGCAATCAAATATCATGATCATCTATGGCTTTTGCAACACAACCAGTGAAATCAGAGATCACAGTTTTATTGAATGTCATCGGAGCAAGGCTGTCTGGACGAAAATTCTACCGACCCTAGAAACAAATAATTTTTCTCTAACCTACGAGATGTTGTGGATTGGTCCACAGTTCTCCTCCGAGTGAAAGGAGATGAAAGAAGCCTGATATATCGCAATCGCCACAATGACCTGGGTTTTATGGCTAGATAAGAATAACTTTTACTTTCGTGGGATCAATAATTGTATTTCCAGTACTCTAACTCATATCATGCATTTTGTATCTTTGTGAGCCACATCAGCGTCCATAGGACCAAAAGGGAGGAAAGCCATGACATTTGAGATCGAGAAGTATGACGATGAAGAGATCGAGATCATCCCTACTCTCGACTGAACAAGGTGCTACTCACTGGATCCCCACCCCAGGGTTTTTTTGGGGGATCTCTTTTGTTTATGTTCGTAATTCGGTTATGATTTATGTTGTTTAATCCCACCCTCCCATATATAGTGGAGGTGTTATGTTTTATTACATATTTTGCAGTTTTATTTTGTTGTATTTTGCCTAGTTCTTTGAACTACTCATTAATGAAATATGGTGATTGTACTTGACCTTTTCCTTCAATAAATTAGAATAAAATCTTATGATAAAAGGCAAGAGCCTTTAGATTAGCAAAGGAAGTAAGACATCCTCGCATAATCTCCTAAAATAGGGCCCAAAAATTGGGGATTAGGTAGGAGGCATGTGGTAGTGATTGTCTTTTTGGACATATATATTTTTTTTACCACAAATACTACACATACCTCATTTCATGCCCTAAACACTAAAAGACAAAAAAAAAGTTAAAAATTTACCCAAACCTTGTCTTTTTGTGGTTGGAGTAGGTTTGAGTTAGTTTTTGAGGTATATGTATACTTTTTTTTAATTTACAGTATGACATCATCATTGTTAGATTTTCTTTTATGTGGATTGAACTTTTAGTATGCTTATCAAAATTTTATTAAAAAATGCGCACACACACTTATATATATATATATATATATATATATATATATATATATATATATATATATATATATATATATATAATATTATCATGGGAGAAGGCTTTAGTGTCATTTGTAAGCTTATCATTGCGTGTGACGCACGTACATAACTAATATAAAGGAAATTTCAGGTTTGAGTCCTCACTACGTTGGAGATTTTATTTTTTTATAAAAAGTATTATGACGTGCATCTCACATGTAAATTACTTGTATATATATATAGAGAGAGAGAGGGAGAGAGTATTGTATTGTTTTGAGAGTTATGTAATGTTGTTGTTGCGTTTTAGGGATTATTAACAGAATTTAAAAAAACCAAGAGGTCTAAATAGAAAATCAATGTCAAGCTAGGGGCCCAATTTCATCACGGAGTGTCTCTCCTCTATCACGGGTTCTTCCGGTTTCGGGCGCATCCTTATTAAGCTTCACGCTATCAAATATGGCTGTAAAATTTGGAATAAAGAGAGATTTGCCCACGCTAATTTTCTCAAGCAAGTTTTCCTGTCCTCCATTGATTCGATCGACAAACTAGGATAGGTTTGCCCAATTTCTGAAGCTCTTAGGCTCGAACGAGCTTCTTGCAAAAGGGAATGTGGTTCCATTCTGAACAACGAGCATATCAAATGGGCCTAGAGAGCGAAGTATCGGTGGATCAAGGAAGGTGATGGCAACACTGCCTTTTTCCACAACTTCGCTTCTCATCGCCAGCGGGTCAATTGCATCTCCTCCATCATAGATAATGATGGTATTGAGCTGACGTCCGACTCTGATTTTCATGTTACGTTCCTTAACTTTTTTAAAATCTCATTGGTTTTCGTAAATCCCGTTCTTTCCAACTGGACTGGAACCAACAGTATGGTCAGCAATCCCATGATCTTTCTAGCCTGGAAGTGCCGTTCTCTATGGATGAGATCAAACGGGCTGTTTTCTCCTTAAAATGCGATTCGGCCCTGGGACCGGATGGTTTTCCAGCTTTCTTCTTCCAAAAATTCTGGGAAGAGCTTAAAGATGATCTCTTAAAAATGTTCGCTGATCTTCATCAAGGATCCTTTTCCTTTGATCAGATCAACTACGTTCACATCGTTCTTATCCCCAAGACTATGGGAGCTAACTCGGTCTCCAACTTCATACCGATTGGTTTCCTCAATACTACGTTCAAGATCATTATGAAGGTGCTTGCCACTCGTCCGAGTACTATTATTTCTCCCTTAATAGACTCGGCTCAATCGGGGTTTATTAAAGATAGGTTCATCTTCGATAGTGTGGCGTCGGCCCAAGAAATTATCTCCGATTGTCATAGATCCAACTTTGAAGGCATCCTGCTTAAGTTGGATTTTCAAAAGGCTTACGATAACGTCAGTTGGGAATTTCTTTTTGACATTCTTCTTAGTCGTGGTTTTGGGCCTAAATGGATCGCCTGGATCCAATCCAGCTTATTCGCCGGTACCTCCTCGATTATCATCAATGGATCGGAAGGTTACAAGTTCAAGTGCAAGTGCGGCCTTCGTCAGGGGGATCCGATTCCTCTCTTTTATTTTCTCTAGTGGCTGATATTTTTAGTAAGTTACTTCGTAATGCTTGGGAAGCCGGTGTGATCGAAGGCCTTGGAAGTTCACACAGCTTTCATGGTCTGCTGAACCTCCAATACGCCGATGACACCATCATTTTCGCGAAACCCAACGGGTATTCCTTGTGTAACTTGAAGTTACTATTATACATCTTTGGAAAAACTTCCGGTCTTGCTATAAACTTTCAAAAATCCTCTGTTCTCTGGCATGGAGGATCGATTAATCGTCAAGCGGTAATCACTTAGTTCTTTAACTGTGCTTCGACTTCCTTTCCTATTCAGTACCTAGGTATTCCCCTGCGGTAGAGGAAGTTGTATAAATCTGACTGGATACCGATGATTGAAAAAGTGGAGTCCAGACTTAATGTTTGGACTGGTAGGCACCTCTCTCGTTGAGGTAGATTAGTTCTGGTCAACTCTGTTCTTTCTTCTATTCCCTTATATATGATGTCCTTTTTTTTGTTCCCTCCAGGGTGATTAAGAGGATCGACAAAATTAGAAGGAATTTCTTTTGGTCAGAGATGGGTCTTTATAAAGCTGGGACCCATCGTTGCAACTGAAAGTTGATTTGCATGTCTAAGGTTGCAGGTGGTCTTGGGATTCTTAATCTCAAACAGCAAAATCTAGCTCTGTTGGGTAAATGGTTATGGAGAGTTATAGCTTATGATCAACTTCCTTGGGCCAGAATCATCTCCTCCAATTGATTCTCTCAGAAGAGGGTTACAGATTTTCCCCCTTCCCTGTCCTGTAAGGCCTCCCCCTTCTGGAAAGGGGTATGGAAGGCGGCAAGCCCTTTTAGTTGTGGGATGTCCAAGACTAAGTTATGGGTCGATCTTTGGATCGATAATATGAAGCTAGCTTTATTGTTTCCTTCTCTCTACCAATTGGCCTCCTCCCCCTCAGCGACGATGGCAGATCAGCTGGTTATTATCAACCACCAAAAGTATTGGTCAATTGCTTTCCTCAGCACTCTTTCTTCCAGCCTTGAGGTGGAGCTCCAAGAGCTATTCTCGACTCTTAACCAGTATGCTTAGCATCCCTCTGATAAAATTGTTTGGCTGTGGACTATCTCGGGGGTCTACTCGGCTAAGTCTTTCTATAATTTCCTGAACTTTGGTGGAGTTTATTCCAACCTGGCCAAACCGTTATGGAGTAGTTGCGCTCTGCTTAAATCCAAAATACTTACTTGGTTAGCTCTTAATAACAAACTCCTGACTGTAGACCGTCTCAACAAAATGGATCTTGTTATAGGAAAATTATGTGTGTTCTGTTCAACTGAGCACGAAGATGCCGAACATCTCTTCCTTCGATGCACCTTTATCCGACCCTTGTGGTCTATTACTGTAGTGGCTTGGCAAGCTCCGGCTGTTCCCGTGGCTTTTTCGTCCTGTTTGATGTCACGCCCTGCATCCCAAAAATACGAAATACGAGTACATGACAAAAGCCCAGCGAATGACTAACGTCATCCATAAGCTATTTAATCGATCAACTCAACAATATAATCAATACAGAACAAATGTGCATGCAATAATAATAATCTCATGAACAATAATACTTGGAGTTAAGCAATAAAAATATCCAAATACAATAATAATAATAATCCAAACGTCTGGAAACAAATAGCAATATTTGGATCATAAGCCCAATACAATGAAATGACAATAGTTCAATAATTAAGTCTTCATAACATGGAAATAAATATTTATTAAGCGGCGATGCAATCAATTCCTTTACCAATATTGTACTCCCAATCCATCAGGTAATTCTCCATCAACACCTGTAAATACTTCATCTAAAAAGAAGAGAAAAATTGTCCTTAGAGCAAGTCATGGACAGCAAGTAGAGAAAGCAAGGAACAATGAAATAACGGTATAATAATGAGTCAATGGATCAATAGGAATCAATAACATTACACGATAGTAATGGTCAATAACATGGTAATCAATGCAACAGTGTAACAATGGTTCAATATTCGGTAACTAGTAAACAACGGTTAATATCAATAACACTTGAACAATATTGGATACAAATAGGAACAGTGTTGAGCAATATGCAATGTCGGTGATGTGTCAATCCTTATGTCTATTAATCTTTTTAATCCTAACTAATGTAGCACTTCATGCATCCATCCTTTTACTACATAGTTGCTACATACAAACAAATTACATTTTAGACTTAGCAATGAGCTTTATAGTTTATGTACTCAACACGATAACAATGTTCCATCCATAACGGTAATTTATCCATAAGATGCTACAAGATCACAAGATCACAAGATCACAAGAACACAAGATAACGGTATAGGGAACCACGAGCCCCTAATCTGAGTACAGTTCCTATATTGTCCACTACTTGAGTCAACCCTTAAACCCCGGCTTGATTAACAATCTTATTAATGCAACAATACAATATGCAATGTAGAAACATTCGATGAATAATAGTAACAATAGAGGGACAATAAGGTAATAACATGAAGTAGGGCAATTAGGATGATGACAATAGGATACTAGGATCATGCAATGCAACATAAACGCATTAATTCATGCAATACTACTATATAGGAACAATTAATCTATTAAAAAGTAGAATCTAAAATTCTGGACAGCATGCGCAGCCTGTACAAAAATACAGTTTCCCGCTGACTCAAAAGTCAAAAGTTGAATCCGTCAGAAAATCTGGAAACTAGACTTTCACACAGTTCCAACGCATACTTAATGTTCAATTTCTGACAACAGTAGCTAGGTCAAACACATATTTCTTTATAGGTTTTATGTTTAGGCAGAAATTCGACATCTTGCTAATTAAATTTTCAGAAACAGCAAAACTCATTATTAAATTCAGTAAAAATATAATCTAGACAACTAAACATGTCAAACATCAATCTGGAAATTTTCATAGCAACATTTTATCATTTAATAAGTCTTTTTACTATTTAAACATGAAAGGTACGAGAATCTGAAAATGTCAAAGTAAAAACACAGCTGTAGTAAAATGGGCATAACTTTTGCTACAAAACTCGGAATTCGAAAATTCTACATGTTATTGGCAACTAGACATTTGGGGCTACATTTCATATTCAGAAAGCATTTTATTTTAAGGTCATTTACTGGTTCGAAAACAGCGATCAAAATTCAGGTCAGCATGCATGTACAGTTTTTAGGGTATGTTCCTTGAAAATAAAATTAATTGAACATGTCGGGTATCGATTCTATGGTCAATAAATTGTGTAACTAGCATGATAGGTATCCAAACATAAATTGTGTAACTAGAATGATAGGTATCCAAACATGATAAATAAAATTTAGATCACATACACATACACGTCTAACATCAATCAATCATCAAACGATCAAACGACATACAATCTAATGATTGTCTCTACAATAATTTATTTGTGTTGTGACTTGTATGAATAACCCTATTATCAATTCTATATGTATTCATGAAAGATCCAAACTTAGAGTCAAAAGTGGCACGATGTCAAGAATATTGGGGTTAGCTCGTGTAAACCCTTAATAGACCCAACGGAAGAGATAACAAATGGTAATACGATAACAAAAAGATCTACTTGCAAGAACTTCAATAAAACTTGAATTTGATACGAGTAATAATTCTAGAGGACGGTGACTTGCCTGTTAATCGGTGAAAATGAATACCAAGAATAACGGGATAAGAATCCCGAAGCAACGAACTCACGAACTAGCACAATTAACACGTGCACAACACGTGTATAAAGAGAAACAGCAACAGCCCGAGAGAGACAGCAGCAACTACAGTCGATGGCTGGCCAAGGGGCAGCGGTGCTGGCGACCAGGGGCAAGGTCGACATAGCCGGAGGAGGCGCACGGGGGCGGCGTCGCAGGCGAGCGGCTTCGGGGTGGTCGGAGAAGAAGGACGGAAGGGGGAATCGGGATTTTTGGGTTTTGGGTGTAGTTGGTGATCGGAAACAGGGCAAGACGAGGTTGGGGGTGCTCTGGTGGTGGCGACGCGCTGGGGAGTGCGTCGAAGGGATTCGCCGGAGGTGGGGGCTTGCCGGGGAAGGAGGCCGGAAAAGGGGAAGGTCGGGACTGGGTTTAAACGGGGAGAGAGAAAGAGGAGAGAGGAAAGAGAATAGACGGCTATGGTTTCGATTTGTGCAATTTTTTTAGAATTTGTAGCAGAGTTGTATTTATAGGGTACAATTTGGGTATTGGGTTAGTGGTTTAGGGTTCAATAAAAGCAGTTTTGGGTCAAGAACAAATCAAATTGGATTTTAGGGTTCAATTAAGAGATAGATTGAAATCAATAGGGTTCAAATAAAAATACCCACAATTAAATAAAAGATAATAGAATCAACAAGAATGGCCCGATCAAGAAGAACGGAGAATTTTATGAACAAATATTTGAATCCCAATAAATACATAAATAATACAAATAAGATATATATATATATATATATATATATAAATTGGGCTTGGAAAATAAATTAGATATCATCAACAAAATTAGATCAAGTACAATAATAAAATAATTTAATAGATGAATTTTAATAAATAATCAAGAATAACAATTAATTAAAATAACACATCATACAACAAAATAATATTCGGGTTTAACAATTTTTATTAAAATCATCTAATAATAATAATATATTTGTTTTAAACTCAAATATAAATAGTTGATCAATAAGACATATAAAGTATATTAAAATACATAATTATTCGAAATAAATATAATTATCGATTAGAAAAATACTTTAGTACAAAATCCAAAATGATTTTAACAAATAATGAATTTATAATATCGAAATACAGAAAATATTCAGAAAATACAAATGTAAAGGAATGAGGGTTACATTGGAGGGCACATTTGCTTAAGAGAGAATTCCATAGTTCTTGGTTCCTTTCTATCATGGCCATGATCTGGGTGATCTGGTTAGAAAGGAATAAACGTATCTTTTCGCACTCGGCTTCATCGCTGGCGGCGATGATTGACGAATTTCTATTTTTCATCAATTTGTGGTCGTCCACTTTAACGCAGATTAAAGTGGAGTCCTTGCATTTAAGCCGCCTTGAGGAGGCATATCATTGTTATCATTCTCATTTAGCTAATTAGAGTTAGCATGTTTCTTTCTCATGTTGTTCTTGTTTGTTTTTCCTTGCAGAATTGACTTGCTTGCACTGCTCTTGCTTCTCTCTCTCTGGGTTCAACCGATACTTGTTTTGGTGGTTGTTGGATGACTTTCTTTCGCGGGATGTTTGTAGTACCTCCTCCAGCTTCGTTTTGTAGCATCGGTTGCCCTTCTCCTTCTCTTTTTTTCTTTTTAACTGTGTTCTTGTGTTATTTTGTTCAACGACAGGGCCTCCCATCCTTCTGAAGGGACCTTAGTCGTTTATTATCAATGTTCGGACTTTTATGTGTTTATTTTGTTTGGGCTATGTCCCGGATATTTACTCTCTCGTATCCTTTTTGGTTTTTGGGTGGTTGATAGGTTGCTTATCAGTGGTGTGCCTTTCTCTGTTGGCCCCACGGCTGGACTTGCTTCTTTTGATTGAGAGGGTTTGGTCCAGTTGTTGCTCCACCCGTTTGTTTCTTTATTCTGTTCTGGGCTTTTGGTTGTTTGCCAGATGGGGGGCTGCCCCTGATTGGGTTGTGCGTTGTTGTGCCTCTTAGGCCTTTTTTTTTGCCTGCTCACCTTTTGGCTGCTCTGTGTTTGCTCTATTTGAGTGTGAGGTTTGCTTTTGTTCGGCTGCGGGTACGGGTTGCGACTGCGATGCAGTGTAGGGGCTACAATTATTGTGCTCCATTTTTTGTGATTGCTCTATTTTGGTTGCTTTTTTGGGGGCTTGGCCCAGCGACCTGCAGTGTGAACTGGTCATGTTGGTTTTGTTGCTTGTGAGGGGGTTAGGCCCAGGTTGATTGTTGTCTCCACATTGCAGAGTGCGGGTTCCATTGGCTCGGTTCCTTATTTGCGACGCTGTGCAGGCATTTTTTGTGTTTTACTCATATTCTGAATTTTTCTTATTCTTTGTCTAAGTTTGGGGTTCGGCCCAGCGCTGTTATTAGTGCTTCAGTATCGCTTGTTGGCTGCGTTGCCGCCCCTGTTCGGCGAGCGGCGGCTTGGCTAGCGATTGAGTTGTTCGGCCATTCTCTGCCTCTAGGGTTGGCTGTTCGGATTTGAGAGTTTTCTGCTGAGCTATCCATCCGGTACTTGTTCAGGGTGGGGATTTAGAGAGGAGCGACGGTCGCCTCGGTGCTAGGCTGTGTTGTCTCTTCGGTTCTCTCTTGTTTCGCTGTAGGGTTGCCTATGTTGTGCATCTGCGATTGTTGTTTTCTTAGGGGCTACTATTTGTTGCCCTCTCCTCTGTTTTTATTCGCTCCTGAGTTTTACTCCTTGTACAATTGGTCTGTTTGTATGTTACTCTCTTTTTATTGCAATTTATTTTTTGGGCTGGAGTCGTAAGACTCTATCCATCGTATAAAAAAAATGTCAAGCTAGGGGCATAAACTATACGGTACCCCTTCTGTTTCCATCTTGCTCATTTTTCCTCTTGGCTAGCAGATGAACAATATTGCTCTTTATCTCAACAGTCGCTATGTATATATATTACAGTTATCTCTGGTTAGGTCTTTATGATACCATCTGGTGAATAGAAGGTGGGAAGGGATATCCTGGAATATGCTCAACCATTTTCTGTCTTCTAATTTGTCTAAAGCCTAATTTCTTAAAGCATTTGGTTGAGTAATTTCGACTTTTGCAAGCATATAGTACACAAGCAGTGCTAAGTTATCTGGTGCACACAAATTTAAATTTTAAAGAGAGAAAAGGTGAAGTATAGTCACAATATTTCATTAGTAAGGAATTAACAAAATAAATCCAAAATATTGGGAAAAAATATAACCTACAATACAGAAAATAAAATATAGAACCTCCATTAATAAATGAGAGGGTGGAACAATAGACATAAACATAAAGCAGCATAACCAATACAGAAAATAAGCGGTTCCTCCAACAAAATCCTGGAGGGTGGGCCACTGACTCGACAGATAGCTATCTCCACAATAACATACTCGTTCTCCTGAATGTGCGGGTCAAGTGATTTTTTAGACATCACACTAGAGGATAGGACAACCCGGACTTCGTCTTGGGCCAAAAAAATAACCCAAAAACCGTATTGGATCACATCTGGGCCCAAAAGAATTTCCTGTATGCTTGTACTGGACCCCTCATTGGCCCAGTTACAAAGCTTGACCCAATTGAAATTTATGTACGACATTTTAGATTTGTGCGCTGCTTACATGGCTCTCGCACACGCACCTGAAGCAAATCGGGCTGGATTTTTGGTGTCCAACCATTTCGAAATTTGAAACGCCCGCTAATAGCGGAACCGCCTCTCCCATGAAGGAAAAGTGTGCATCATCGAAGGCATTGGCAGTGGGGGACCTCGTTGTTGGGCCCAAACCCTGACAACTCTACTGCATCGGTTGCCGCACCGTGCGTGAGGAGAGCAGCCGGAAAGTGCCTTCATCTTTCAAATCTTCTCCACCCTCTCACTTAGATCCAAACTTAGACCAATCTTTCCTTCACTCTGCTCACTACCAGATCTTTTCTGGTGCACAAGTCGGCTGAATAATTTCAGTGCCTGCTCATTTTCCTGTTTAGTTTTTAGAATATATTTTTGGTAAGAGAGAAGTGAGCCTCATATTTGTATGAGGAAATTTCCTCATACAAGGTGAGGTGGCAAAATCAGAGTCTTCAGATCATAATTTTAATCAAAGGGCTCATTTGCAAAAAAATCAATTGACAATTATTTGTTTAATTCCTTAAATAACATATTTTCTCTCTCCAATCTCCATATCTTTTCCCTCTTTCCTCTTTCACCTGTCAATTGACACCTCCCTCCTCTAACCCACATTGCCTCCCTCACGACCCACGCCGCCTCCCTCATGCCGCCCGCTGCCCACATCGCCTCCCTCCTCCTCTAACCTACATCGCCTCCCTCAATTGAAGAAGGAAATGGCAGCACCACACAATCGGAAGCTATCCCAACCCCCAGAAGGCACTTTCTTCTAAATCTTTTCGTGTGGATTGATTCTGTGTTAATGTGCGCTTTTATGATACTATCATTATCATGTGTGTCGAATTATTTTCATGATTCAACTAAATGGTGAAACTTGGTGATGTGGTATGAGAACAGTTTTAGTAGCTATGTTGGTAACTGTTGTCATGTTAGTTTTTCTGAGCTATATAAGAGAAACTAGAACATACTGTATAATTTCCATTGGTTTAAGTTTCCTTTAACTAAGATCCTTGAATGTTAGAAAATATATTCCTTTTTCTGGGTTGGAAATTGCCTTTATCTGCTATATGATTGATGTCTTGCTAATTGTTCTGCTGAGTGTTTGTTTCACTTCAGTGCTTTTCTCATTCTTGTTCTGTAAGGATAAAAAGTCTTATTGATTTTCTCTAGTGCTGAAACTGCTAATGCATAATTCTTTATTATGCTGTACATTTCTTTCAATATTTCTGCTGTAAAACTGTTGTTAAATGCAACCCTACTGTAGCTCTTCCATGAAGAAGATCTTCTGATGGATCAAGAGCTTTAATCATTCTTTGGCTAGTGATTAGATGCTTTGCTGCTGCTTTCATGATGATTCTTCGAGAGTTACAAAGTTATGTTGCTGCTCTGGTACCTTATATGCTTCTTCCTTTGCTGCTGTTCTTCGTTTGTTTCTTTGGTAATGATTCTCAGTGTTTGTTTTTTGGAGCTGATTGTTCTTATTTGTAATAATGTCTATCCTTTGACTGCGTAATTTTAGTTTTGCAGCTCCAGTTGCTTTATTTGAGACAGTTTGAACACAATTCTTCTGTTCATCAATTTCTAAGCTACCCCAGTTATTGTTGTTTGATTTTCACTTTTCGCATATAAATAAGTCGTTGTTTAGGGATTATGTACAATACTTACGACCATTTTTGGCTGATACTTAGTTGCATGTACATCATCACCTGATTCGTCCAATTCGGTTTTCTAGAGAAGTAAAGCAAAATGAGAGTCCGCTACATACAAGTAGCTATAACATACACATCTTTACCTTCATCTTGGAAGGGTGATTTTGTATGTCTTGTACAATATAGCAAAGACATTTTGACAAACGGCACATTTGTAAACACTTCTAAATTGGTCAAAATATGTAAGCTATTAAGGTATTTTTCTGCAGTTTCTCTTCTCATCAACTAGCGGTTGCTTACTTTCCTGGAGTGATCCACCCAGAGTGAAGTCTGACACCTCTCGCCAACATTCTCTTCTTCTGTTGAGCATACACAGAGCACATACATCTTCTTCCCCTTCTTCTTCGACGGTAACTGGAGCCATGAAGGAGAACTTGAAAGCAACGACTCAGTTGCCTTCGCGCATGATCATCTACTTCGTCACTACCATCATCATCATCTTCATTATCACCTTGTTGGCTTGTCGCTAATCTTGAAAGTAAGGAAGTACTGAAGAGTACTGATAAATTTTACTGTAATTTGTGTTAAGCTGAAGACACTGAAAATAAACTTAAGCAACTAGCGCATCGAATAATACTATTCGAGAAGAATCAATCGGAGAGCAACTCATTTAAATCAAACTTGGTTTAAAAGTAATTTAAAAAGACTTGGCCATTACAGCAATGTAAACTGAAATTAATTAGCAAATGAACACAACCACAAGAGAGCAAATAACTAAAGAAACCCCTCTTCTTCCCTTTTTGTCGTAACACCAACAAAATTTAACTTATGCAAAGGATCATAGTGGCAAACACCAATGAAGAATTTCACATAACTACAGAAATTGCATAACTAAAGGGTTGTTGTGAGAGTGCTTAGATCATACAACAAAAACAAAGAATATGTAGCTAAATTTGTAGACTACTACACATAAGATAAGCTTTAGCTTAAGCTCGCAAATCATACAGAAAAAACTCTCAAAACCACATTATCTCATGTCCTTCCTTAATCTTCACGACATTTTACAATCTAACTAACCATTCCTTTGATGCTATTTGTTTCCAGCATTGTCTGGATACTCTTTGCAGTTTCTATAGCGGAATCACCTCTCTTAAGAATGCTTCCAGCACTTCAACCTTTTGTAGTAGTGACCCAACATTTGAATTGGTAGCACTGACCAATTTATCTGCTGTCTTCAAAGCAGCACATAACTACAAGCACAAAGCAAGAATTAAACAGTAGCTCAACCATAATATGTAACAGTTATTGTCATGAAGTTAAAGTTCTAAGTAGTTAGAGGAGGAGGGAGGCAACGTGGGCGACGTGGGTGGCGTGGGTCGTGAGGGAGGCGATGTGGGTTAGAGGAGGAGGGAGGCGATGTGGGTGGCACGGGCGGCGTGCGGCGTGAGGGAGGTAATGTGGGTTAGAGAAGGAGGGAGGCGATGTGGGCGGCGTGCGACGTGAGGGAGGCAGTGTAGGCGGTGTAGGTCGTGAGGGAGGCGATGTGGGTTAGAGGAGGGAGGTGTCAATTGACAGAGGAAAGAGGGAAAAGATCTGGAGACTGGAGAGAAAAAATATGTTATTTAAGGAGTTAAACAAATAATTGTCAACTGATTTTTTGCAAATAAGCCCTTTGATTAAAATTATGATCTAAAGGCTCTGATTTTGCCACCTCACTTTGTATGAGGAAATTTCCTCATACAAATATGAGGCTCACTTTTCTCTTTTGGTAAAATCTCTTTTTTCATGGAACATTCAGCGATACTTTCCACAGCCCTAACAATGAGTGCATCTAATCCTCGAACTTCCAAGAAAATCATAAATGATAAGATTATAATTTATAACTTAACCGCGTCAACTGTACCTCACATCACCCACAGCCATCATAAGAATATTGTACACTCTTTCCCTCTTCATAGTTTCAAAAGTCACTGAACAAAATTGAATATCAGAAATAACTTGTCTGGAATCCAAATTTGGAAATTATCTTTGGTATCTACTACATTATTTTTTACCTTCCTTTTAAATATCAAAACTGGAAGGGCTTTTAATTAAGAAAAAATAAAGAAAAAAGAAGAAGAAGAAGAAGAAGAATAGTTTCACATCCAGAGGAGTATTTAATAATGCAGGAGAACAAACAAATATAGTCTACCAAGATGATGTAGCGATTTTCTTGAAATATCGTCTCAGCTAGCCTTTACTATTTTCTGCTTGCGATGCTTCTGAGGAGGGATCATCAATTGCCAAGTTCGATATGGTCCCAGCAATGCCGCCTGCATCATCACCAGAGGAAGACAGAGGTGGCGATGAGGGCTGTGAGTTCTCCCCAGGTTGATTTTGCAGGCTCCAATACATGATGGTGGCTGTAAGAGTGAGGATCATCTTGTGGTTCACCTGCCATAGCATTAGAGCACATGAAAAACACATCACGTAATAAAAACATTGTAATAAGATAACAGATTAATCAAATTGCTTTCAGATGTAATCAGTAGCTCCTGTTTTAAACAGTTTGGATCATGCGTATTGCTACCGGAGATAGATATAAGAGTAATCATAGCCACAGATTTTACCTCCACAATGTCTTCAGGCAACAAGAAGACGCAGCACCCCAGCTTCCTAGAAACACTAATTATATAAGTAGCATTCATCTTCTTGTCCTCACCTGTACAAACTCGAGCATATATTAAAAACTTGGAATATAACAATAAAAAAAATCGACACAAAATTTAACAAATTTAACTATTGCAGAGCAATCAACTCTGACTACTTTCAGCTAGAGAGCTTACTTTCTTCACCCTTGGTAACAACTTTCCAGTCTACAACTGAAGGCTTCACTGCACTGAGAAGCTCTAGGAAAAATATTCCAGTTGAGAGATGCTTATCCTGAGAAATGGATAACAAATTGAAGGAGTGAGAATAATAGTAGCATTTCAATAGCCAGAAAACAGTAGAGGTGGCAAAGATTATAATACCTTGAAACTGTCCATGTGGGAGGTTTTGCCTGCTTTTTGTACTTTACGGTTAGCCCAATTTAGGATGTCAACATCTGTAATCTCTTTCCCAGAAGAGTGTCCTCGCAAGTTCTTAAGGAGTTGAAGAATGTTGAATCTCATCAACTGCCATAAAAATGCTGACAGAAAAAAAAACCCAAATAACTTCATTAAATTTATAAATTATAATTAACAATCGAAACATGTGGACGAATTCTAATTATGGAGAAAATATCTGATGCCATTCTAACACATAAAGATTAATGATAAAATTATTTTTCATATTTTGCTTTTCCCTCATGAAAAAATATAATAGATATGGACAGACATATACATACCCTCCTTTTAAATTGAAGAATCCATATTTAATTTAAAGATAAAAAATCTGTCTCCATTATCCAGACACAGAATTGTAGCAGTGTGAAGGATTCATCGCGGATCATTTGGATAAGTATTTGAAGTTTTAAAGCGTTCTTGGAGTACTGTATTATGTCTATCTCCCGAACAATAACAATATACATATATATACCCACAGTTATTCCAACCAAATCCATCGACTCTACATCCATAAGGAACACGCTAGGAATTATCAACCTGACAACATCAGCTGCAAATTTATGCATGCATTATTTACTACTCATCGCTCCTTCCCCCCTGCACACTAACATGCCAAAACAGAAAGGACCAACAATTCCAAAAAACATAGTCTACATTGTAGATGAGCTCAGGGGCAAAGCCAGAACAAATTTTTCAGGGGGGCCAAGAAAAAATTCTAGAACTATATATAAATATATAGGTATTTTTTCATAATTTTTAGGGGGGCCAAATAATAAAATTTAATAGATTTAAGGGGGGTTTTTAAAAAATTTCAAATATTTTAAGGGGATTTTCAAAATTTGGGGGGGGGGGGGGGGGGGGGGGTACCACCCCGGGCCCCCACATAGCTCCGCCCATGGATGAGCTATACCTTTCATCTGATTCTCATAAATGTTTGAGGACGTAACATGTCGAATACTCTAACCTAGCCCGAGTTCAAAATGATTGATGATTTTCCATCAACCAAAAAATGCCTTATGTATGCGTGGTTCTGTTTTTTTCTTTTAAATACTATCCGCATTTTCCACTAGGTCAAATGTGATCTGCTGGTGAGGAGGGAACCACATCGGCTTCACTCTGGGTACAATGTCACAGAAGATCCCTCTTAAAATATATATGTATGTGTGCATGCATGTGAGTTGGTTAGTGAGACTTGGCTTCTCTTGGAAGGATTTAGGGCCAAATCCTCCACAATGAAATCCAAGGCATCAAACTGAATGTTCACTCTGTTATGATCCGAAAAGAGATGTTCAATTAATTTTTTTCCTTATTATCATCTCGGTACAAAAAATGTATAAATATGCATACAACCACATTGTTCATACCTTCAGCCTGCATTGTTTCTGACCCAACAAAATGAAATTGACGAGTTTTGAAGCGTCTAGATCATGATTAATGGTTTGAAATATCAATCTACATCCATCAAATCATCAATATGACAATGTAATATTTTCAACTGTCAATCTGTAGTTCTTGATGGGTAGGAACGGCAAACTATAATTGTTCCATTTTTGCTTTTAGATATTTAATTGTTTGGGTGTAGAGGAAAGGATATGCACTAGCAGTGATAAACTTTCAATTGTTGGGGAACAGATGATAATCAGAGTAAGATGTGAACGATGGCCGATTAATGCAGATACAACTAATCAGCAAAGATGTGTACTTTATTAATTTATTATCCCATTTGTAAGCGTTTTAATAAAGTCAACTATATCAATGTGATTAGGTTGACTCTAGAAGTTATAACTTCTAATATTTATTTCTTTGGTTTCTTGGGGAACAAGTAGTGTAAGCCAATTTAAAGGCCCCAGTAACTTTGAGTTAAGAAATAAAAAGACGGGATGTAATTTTAGGTTTTTAAAGAGAATGAATTTTTAGAGAGAACTCCCTTATATTTGTGGTGAGTAAAATCTGTATACCTTCACAGGAGTACATAATATCTCTTCGTCTACTTCAATTCAGTTCCCCTTTCACCCACCTTGTGCCATGAATTTTTTGTACACCACCAATGTTGCTCCAATATATACATCTAGTGTTATACACACATACAAACACATATATACATGCATATCGTGCTATTAAAAAATGCAGGAGTTTCGCAAATGTTCCCAAGATTCTGCATGCCAAAATATGACTGCTTAAAAATGCATATTTCTTATTTTAAAACTATCGCATAGATAAATCTAATGCATGGGCAAACATACATCCATTTCCCCCCTAAAATCTTATAATCTCTAATAGTGACAATATGCATACAATCTTGTCCTTTGAACCTATAAAAAAACATATGTTTCAAACATAAACTCTTATAAGTCAATCTTCTTCCTCGCATAAAACATTAACTTCATTAATTTTCTTCTTCTTTCTATTTTGTGTTAACATGCACCGTGTGCACCCATATATGTGTGTCTAAAATGACCACACAAATAGAAAGACGACAAGACATTTATAAAGATTGTTGGCCATATGTGGCATACCCTGTCGGTGTTCAACCAAGAACAAACAACAACAACAACAAAGCCCTTTTCCAAACTAGTTGGGGTAGGCAATTACACAACCAAGAATAAAAAACAAAATTACGAGAGAAGGCATTACATTTTTTTCCCACCCACACTTTACCCCATATATATTTATTAGTTGGGGATTTTTTAGTGCAAGCAGGATTCAAACTCCTGACCTCCTTGCACACCAGTGAAGAGGCTTATCAGTGGACAACACTGACACTTGCAGATGACATTGCATATTACTAAGAATGCTAACACTAGAAGTAACATAGAGATTATTATATACATTTAATAAACGAAAAACTGACATGAAATAAGGAATATTAGGTACCCCAAAAAAACTGAAAAGAACACATACCAATAATGAGTTTCTTATTTCCTTGCACAATGTCACTCCCTGCTACATTTACCAGTGAAAGTTTCAAATCTTTTCCAATCCCAATGACTTGGTTGCAATTCTCAACCTGCCTAAATGGCATCTTGATAGGAGGTTTTGATGCATGCTTCCAATTAACGGATCCGGGAGAAACTTTGTCGAGTACCTCCAAAAGAACCCATCTGCATAATTTCATTTACAATATTTAGGCAAAAGACAAATGGAGTAATCACATACTTGACAAAATTACACCACACCCATTCGGGTTTGGTTACTTAGCTTTTCCAGATATCATACGTAAAACCCTCAATGTTTTTTGAATTGATACATCCTCACCTCCCAACAAATGGAGAGGTCACATACATAGAAGGCAGGAATAGATTGGTAGATTCACAAAAAAAAAAATATGGGCTAGAAAGATAGCTTTTGGAACGAAAGGAATATCATGTGAAATGTACGCTACTAATTATAGTTCAAAGTTGTTTACCCATTTCTGACATCCTCAAACAAATTATTAACATAGGTGTTAGTGCCAAGACTGTTGATCCACAATCGAAAGGCTCTTTCATCTCTAGATGCTAGAACGTCATCATCAACCTTTTCCTCTACAACGGCAATCTTTTTGCTGTCTGTGGTCGCAGTTAGACCGTTCCTGCCACAGAAACTCAGAATTACACACTACAACAGAAACTGAAATAGAGAGAACACATGGCAGCTTGAAAAACTGTTACTCTTCCAAAGAAAAGAAAAAACATCAGCAAGAGCAATTTTACCTATGTTGAAATACTTGTGCAACAAATGCAAGATTCAAATTTGGTGAACCTTCAACGATGTCCTTTGGAGTTAAGAATCTTTTGCAATCCAATTTTTCAGCTTGTTCAATTACCATTTGTGCCCTTTCACTAGGATCCTGCGAATCCAATGAGGCTGCACTGCTATGCTCCGGTGCAAGGGCATTAAGAAGATATGCATAAGCCTCTCCATCCTGAAGTATAATCAAGGAAAGCTCAAATAAAGAAATCATACAAAACTAGTACTAATCCGCTATATTGTAAAAAAAAAAGAACATCTCTGAAGCAAGGGACAACAACTACATTGGGCAGAAAGGCTGCCCAATACAAATTACAACTTCTTCTGAAATAAGATAAATATTGTAAATAAAAGTATCAAAACAATTTTCGAATCTCAACTTACCTTGACATCGGAAGAAAAATTAGTAATTGTTTTCTTGTATCCTACTTTCTGGAGATGAAAATTCATCCATTTGAGTAACATCTTTTCTGGTGGTAAGCTCAAAAGCTCCTCAACATCCTGCAATACATAACAGTGACAGCACAATAAGGTGGATGCAAGCATATACAACTTCTAGTGTAAGAGAATGAGGACAGCATGATAGATTACCTTGCTATCTTCTACTAATTCCACCAGTTCAGGTGTTTTCTTGAGATTGAGATCAGCTAAAACTTGTATCTGATACAAGAGAACCCATTTACATCGTTTTTTTAAATATTGACTTCTTCGCACAGTACCTTATATTATTTTTACTATTCACTGTAGTAGCACTCAACTAAATAACAAAGGTGTAAGTTCTTGTACATACCTTAATAATTTGAGATATCAAGCCAAGCAGCAGATGCGGCTGAAGAGAGAGAAAGAAGTGTGGAAAATAGTCAGCTGAACTATATTTCAGTGAAGAAAGGAACATCGCAAGAATGATTTAGCATATGACCAAAATACAGGATACTTTACAAACATGTATGCTGGTTTTATAACAAATCAAATAAAACATTGAAGAGAAATAAAACAGAAAAACAAAAAGAAAGAATTCAGGATACTAGATTTGGAAACACCTATAAATTTTGTATCAATAACATATCCACTAAGGAACAAGACAGATGAATTGTTTAAATGAGTAATGTAATATCTAAATGTTGAAGAGTAAGAAGGATCTCATATGTTGTGTAACAGAGAAAACTGAATCCGCACCAATCAGTCAATTCAGATTCTTTATAACCCAGGCAAAGAAATTCCAGCAGACTATACCCAAATTCATATCCCTGTTTATGAAAGAAAATAACGCATGTGGCAAATGGTGTACTTGTTGGACATATTTTAGCTGACTTGCAAGGATAATGCTTGGAGAGTAATTAGAATCTTCCAACTAAACTAGAAGAAATGCAGATAATTTATTATTAAGAAACAGGGAAAACAACCCACACAGCTTATAATTTTAACAATGCAGATCTTTCTTCTAGCATCCTTCATCAAGTTAAAAACCAATGTAGTCAAGACTTACCCTCCCTTCTATCAAATCCTGTGTTCCGATATTGACAACAGTACAACCAATAGCCTTTGCAGAGTTGAGGCAGAGAGTGTGATTTTCATTTCTCTCCCATGGGTTCAGCACTCGTTTTTTGTTGATAGCCCTCTCATCTATAGTTCCCGGAACCGCAACATTGATCAATTTACTATATCAAATTAAAAGAAAAGGCATTGAAAGCGGTTACTACACAAAAAACAATCGAAATTTTGTCAATTGAAATTACGAAGAACTCAAACAGGTAACATTTAGGGATGTTTTTTTTCCCTTGTAAACAGACTTCCGATGAAACTTCTTTCGCATGCAACATTAGTTGCAGCAAATGCAGTTACAATAATAGTATTTTCTTCTACTACTTTTGTACTACTTACACACACAGACAAAAAAAGGTGGTGTCCACAAGCAAATAATGTAGAAGTGTTTTACATGGACTCCACCTCCTCAAGTTATAAGTAGTACAAAAGTAGTAAAAGAAAAGTAGTATACTTTGGCAATTTCCTTATAATAAATAGCTCACCATAGGAGTACTCCATCCTTTACAAGGTCAAACAGACCATCTGTAGCCGGATCCAATGGTAACATCTGCTTCAAAAATGGGTCTTCCGCAAGATAGTTATTAATGTGTGCCACATAAGATGCTTTCTCGGATTCACTGATGGTATGAAGAAGTGTTGTTGTGGTGGCCTTTAGGAAATCTGAAGAATCCTTTGTACCGCCCAATTTTGCTGCAGCACGAGCTTGAAGATTCAAGTAGGCCTGCCAATTGCAGTACTTCTATTTCATTAAATGTAGACTATCAATCAACAAAAGAAACACACAAATTATAGGTTAGGTGGGAAAAACCCGAAGAAATGATTCAAAATCTATCTGATTGCTCGTGTCAGGATAGGACTCAGTTAAGATGGTTGCAATCTCTTCCTCATTGAGAACATTATTGAGCCCCTTCAAGTTTGCCATTAGAGGTGGCATTTTTTGTATAGTAATTTGCCCAGCTTCCTGCTTCGCGGAGAGAAACTGCCAAATCAATCCCCAGTAGAAGATGTAAGAATCAAATCATCAACCTAAAAAGCATAATGCTGCAAGGAGAAGGGTTGTTTTGGTTGCTTACTTTGGAATTGAGGCCCCTTAGCTCCACCTGGGTGAACTGACTCTGGAGCCATGGATCAGAGACAACAACCCCAAAACCTGACATCCTTTTCTTCTTTTCTCTTCTTTTATCTCCTTTTGCTTCCCAATATCATATCCTATGATTTAAAGCTAAATAAAGTTTGAAACTCTTTATGTACAATCAAAGGGGAAAAAGGAAAAAAAAGGTTACACATTGCTCTTTCCTGGACTATTTAATAAGGCATGAAATTCTTTTAGTTATTTATCTTCCGTGCAAAATGGATTTTCCAGGATCGATATATGGTATGCTTGTCGTATATCGGAAATCATTTCTAGAAGCAGAAGCTAGGTGTAGGATTATTTACCAGCATGGTTAATAATTCCTAGGTGTAAAAGTAGCAATCTTGTTTAATTACTACAATTATATATATGGGAAAATAAATTATATCATTGTTTCCCCTCCTTCATTCCTGTCTATATCCTATCAATACAGAACAAAAAATAATATATATCTATATATGGTAATTGCTACTAGGAGTAGCAGCATCAGTGCAAATAATACCATCATGCTGCTATTCAGGATTAATATATAGTGGCTTTAGTGGTTTGCAATGGAAGATTTCCCTATATATATATATATATATATATATATATATATATATATATATATATATATATATATAGTCCCCTTCCATTGTGCACTAGCTTCCGTGCGCACTCGGCCTACAGGCCTTCGTATCGACGATCCGAATCGTTCACATTGATCTACACGTCTAAATTAGTCTAAATATGTAAAATCAAGAATTTTTAATTCATTTGTCCATCCATCATGTCATTATAAAAAAACGATATTCAACCATACAATTTTGTAACACTTCAATGGATCAACCATACCATTTTGTAACACTTCAATAGATGGGCAAATGAATTTCAAATGATTTGATTTTACATATTTAGATTAATTTAGACATGTAGATTAATGTGAATGGTTTGGATCGTCGATACGAAGGCCCGAAGGCCGAGCGCACACGGAGGCTACGCACAACGGAAGGTTTATATATATATGGTAATTGTTACTGGAGGAGAATCCTGCCTAACAATAACGAGTTTCATGCCTGAATGCAAATGAAAATTGTACAAAAGGAAACCCTCATTTAGAAAGCAACTTAGTATCTTAGTTCATGGTTCACCTGATACTACTACTGAAAAAAAAACAAAAACCAGTTGAAAACTTTAATTTTAAATTGCAGAATAAAAAATTATGCAGCTAACTTCAGATACAAAATGCAAAGATTCACAAATAAATTGAGCATAAAGATCCATTGGAGGAATGCCAAACTCCATTCCATACTGATATACATGCCCATGAACATCTCAGAAGTATAAAGCTGACCTAACTTATTCTTCTCAACATTCGCCTGCTAAACTAGTCTCATGTTAGGTGTAATAGAAATCCAGCAGGAAATTTCCAATAACTAAGCCAAATTTGGACAAACAGAGAACAAGAGTTAAAAATCCATTACTTAAAACTAGAACAGGAGTTATTTTACATATATATATATATCACAAAATGGAGAGCTAGAGTAACATCACAGATTTTTCAATTTTCCTCTATACAGACACACACACACGCACACAATGATACATCCACATATGCACGCATACATACCTCACAAATATATACAAATATATAAATTATTTTACATAATTAAATCACAAATTGAGATTGCTTGAGCTGCCTTACAGATTTGTCTTTTGTGCGACCCATGCACTTAACTCCCAGGAACCATGTTGTTTAACATCGTTATAACTCCGTCTAAGAAAAAGCCATGTGCATAACAGATCTTTAAACATCTTATCAATAATCTGACTTGCTCTTCATGTAAACCCTTACAACAACTTCATTTTTTTCCCCTCTTTCAACTAAACACTAGAATTATAACACATTTCTCTCCCTCTCTTTGAAGTTTGAACATCCAGTGCTTTTTCCTCGGATATATACCAAACTTGTGTGTTTTGGGTGATCTGAACCTAATATATTGTGTCCTAAAAGAAATCTGACACTCTTCTAAGTAATTTTAGTACCCTACCAAAGTGTCCGGTGTGGTTTCTCTAGGAAAATCAGGACGGCCTTTCTTTCAAGTAAACAAACTAGTATTTCTATCCTGGCTATGAAAAGTATTAATGAAGAACATTGTATTTGTAATTCACATATTTATCAAATGCCGTCAAGAATCTAATAGAAATTGGAAGACTTATCTATTCCATTCTTTTCCTTATCATTATATACATGTCTAAACAAGACTAATTGCTAGCGTAATTTGTTGATTTTTTCTAATCTACATACAAATATCTAATCCAAAATAGATGTTAATGGTCCTCCCTCAACCCTATAAATACTGTCAGCCCTACTTGCACTCTATAATAGCTTGCTAGTTGCCAAGCAATTATAATTGGTTATTATCGCACTAATCTTTTTCATTAATGGCAAAACAAACTAACTACAACTAATAGAATTAGATGATCTCAAATATATGCTAATATTAAGCTAATAGGCTTCGACCATTGACGATTCATAGCTTGGTTCGCCAAAGAAACAAGATCAATTTCCAAGATCCATATCCTCTCCAATCAGATGTAATACATGATCCTAAAGAATCAAACCATGAAAATTAGGATCTGACAGGACCCCATTGCCACCCTTATGTATGTATATATCATATTAAAATCAAATTTCAATATCCCATGAGGAGAGCTATCTGAGAAATTAAGTATATCCATTTCTTCCAATTCAAAGAATTGAAAATGGCACAAAACCATAATGCTACATTTCAAAACATCAGCCAATCAACTCATTCTCTCTTCTTCCTCCACTCATCTGAATCTAATCCTATGATCAAAAGAACAATAATCTAAAGAAATCAATCTCCAAAATTTATATCATATACAGATCCTGACCATAAAATTTTATACTTATTTATGTACAACAAATAAATGCATGCAAAATTTATAAATCTATCAACATGACATAATCCATCACTCTCTTAAAAATAAAAAAAACCCATCTAAAAGATCAACCAATTTAGACATTCCAAACAAATTGATACCCATTATCTAAAAGATCAACAATATCACATTTTTCGGCAAAATAAAAACCCATTATCTAAAAGATCAACAATATCACATTTTTTCACCACATTCCAATTACCCAGATAAAAAATTCAATCAAGAACAGAAAACCCATATGGGAAATCATCTTAAAGTGAAGAAAAATTGTAGCATTACCTCACATTCTTCGGCTGAAAAACTCCTCTTTTGCCTTTTGTTTGTTTGTTTGTTTCTGTTTTGTTTAATTGTTGTTATGTTTATTAAAAGAGAGTTCCAGAAATGTAGGATTGGGAGAGAAGGAAAGTGGGGCCCGCTCTTTGATTTTGTGTTGTGAGTTTAGAAACCGAAAATTGCAAAAAGAATGGAAGAAGGGAGAGAAACAAGGGGAATGGGCATGCTTCTCTTGTGGGCCCGCGAAGACTGAGGACAAACCATGAACATTCAATGTGGAAATTAAAACCTAAAGAGAATGGTGCATAGGATTAATGTATAGACCAATGGAGATTTGTTTGTTGCGAATTTTGAAGGGCATGTGTGTATGAATCCAATGGTTCTTTTCCTATATAATGCTACGGAGGATGTGTTGTATGTTTTTTTTTGTAATTGAGAAGGAGAATTGTGGGTCACATCTCATCACAACTAATTATTGTCATACTCTTCAAACTTCAGCTTCGTAATTTGTAATTTACTGTTTACAAGACTTTTTATATGTTGTATCATTCTGAAGACGTGCCGTAGGTACGTGGCTACGGGCAAATCTACGAAAAAATCTACGGGCATATCTACGGTCCTACTATGGATTAGTTACTCTGAATCACTCGCCTCGAGTTCCGTGCTCGAGATGGACACTGCTGCTGTCGATTCAATGAAGAAGAAGATCGAGGAGGTGATCAAGAAGCTCGATCACAAGTAAGTTTAAGTTAGTTTTTTTTTAGTTTTTTTTTTAGTTTTGGATTGTGTGCCCTGGATCATGGTGTATTTGGTTGAACCCTAGTTTGCGTAAATTAGGGCTTTTAGGGTCCTACTATGGATTAGTTATCTAATGTTGATGCAAACTTGAAACAAGGCTGTTGTTTTAAGGGTGATATACTATAATGTCAAGAAATAGAGATGACTTTAATGTGCTAATTTCAATGATAGTTATACCGTGTAGTTGGATTGTGTTTCACAAATATTGGTAGTTAACCTTTAGGGGTGTTTGGAGATAAAGTTGGGGGTAACTGACGTTTACTTTTAAGTGGAGGTTGGAGTTTGGTAATTTTAGTTGTCTTACCTCTACGGCTCTACCCATAGTTAAAACATGAACTTTACTACTTTTCTTAGGGTGTTCTTGGCAATGGAGGTGAGGTATTTTGGGAAGTTTGACTAGGCAGGCTTAAACTGATTGGGTGTCAAGTGTGTAGGGGGCCAATCTGAATGGAGCTACTATCTCGAGCAATTTTGGAACCTTCCAGGTGCCCAAAGGATTAAGTTTGTTGGGAGTTCTAAAAGTGCACCTTAGATTAAGTTTATGTTTCTGTTGACTGGGGAGAGTGCATGAGATGAGAGTTCTATACTTCTATTTGCATGTTCGGTTTAGTTCTTTCTACTCTTTCCTTACAGTTTTTTTAAAGTCATAACGCTCTTAGATATTAGATGATAGTCACCATTTTTGCAAAGTTCAACTAAAAAGTAAGAAATAGAATCAAAGAAAAATGAAAAGGAGAAAAGAAAAGGAAAAAAAAGAATAACTTCTGCTAGCCATGTTCTGGAAGGCAGGTATGTTAGAAGATTACATTTCCTAAAGGTTTTGAAAGATTCAACGTCAAATCTTGAGAGGAACATTATTGTGAGTTGTTCATGATATTCATAGTTGCAAGCTTGAACCGTTTGGTTGATTATCAACCTGCACACTAAGTCACATACACACCCCAAAAGAAGTTAAAAATTGGCCCCAAATATCCAGCTAGGCAATTATTGAGATAATTTGATGTATATGCTTAGGAAAGAATCCTCCCTGAAGGATAACCTCTTTATGATTGTTGCTATAAAAAATGATCGAGTATGAAGTATGTGAAATGAGGCAGCACCTATTGTATGAATTCATTATATACTAAACTGCTGATATCATTACAAGAGAAATTTCCATGGAACAGAAGAATGAAAATAAGATTACAAAGTTTTCATGTCACTAAAAAGGTGGGTGATTAAAACTGTTACAACCAGCTTTGCCTCCAAAGCATTCACTAATGTTTGCTAACCTAAATTAAAGATCTCTGAAGTCTGAATATGTCTTAGAAAGACAATCAAAGTTTTGGTGGATCCCACGATGGCTTTGGCGGACCAAGAAAATCTTCATTTGGTTCTCCCAATTATTGTGTCTTGCATAAATTTTGTAGATATTTTACTTTACACCAGTCAAAGAATGCTGGTAGTTGTACACTTTTGGGGTTTGCTCAGAGGAAATAAGTTCCAGCAAAGGTTCAAATTCATAACTTGATAAAGCCAAGTCAATTGACTCATCCAGTGCATCTCTATAATCTTCTGTTAGTGGGTCACACCTCACCACATTCGTGTGTTTATTTTTACGTTTGAAAATTACTTGTTGCAAATTTTAACTTGCACTGAGTATTTGTTGTAATTAATTTTGTTAGATTTTAAACGACAGGAAAATAAGAGAGAAACAAAGAGGAACTAATTTGGTGAAGGACGAGGTTGAACTGATTAGTAGATCGTTTTATCGGATGTCTGTTGGTGCTTAATACGAAAAAGGGCAACGCTCTTTCAACGATAGTGGTAAATATGCTAATGTATCAATTGTTTAAAATTGATGAAACTTTAAGTAATTTCTTTATTGTCGAGTAAAAGATAGTGTAAGGTTGAGTTATGATAGGCATGATGAAATAAAAAAGAGTCGTACTAAGATAAATAAACTTCACAATTCGTTTTTAACGGTAGAATTTGGAATGGTGGAAATTAAACTGTTTTGATTATAAATTAACTTTTGCATGTCTATAATTTCTGAGAAAATGTGGGGGTTTAATGCCTTTTTTATTCGGCAACCTTTTGAAATTTACCTTTTGGTAAACATGTTATAATGATATAGAAGACCCGAATATGCGGTGTACAATGCATGCATGTGTTGGTACCATAACTTCAACAAAACAAGTATTGGACTAGACGTGTTAGAAAGAGGCCTTATCTTAGACAACTCAGAATCACCAAGAAATGGACTAGACGTGTTAGAAAATGGGTATTGGGGGGGGGGGGGGGGGGATATAGAAGACCCGAATATGCGGTGTACAATGCATGCATGTGTTGGTACCATAACTTCAACGAAACAAGTATTGGACTAGACGTGTTAGAAAGAGGCCTTATCTTAGACAACTCAGAATCACCAAGAAATGGACTAGACGTGTTAGAAAATGGGTATTGGGGGGGGGGGGGGGGTGATTCGACTACAACTCGTGTGTGCCCGCACGACATGCGAAAACGAATGCCGAACCGACATGACCCCAAATGCAGAACCCGTTTTGTCTACCATTACAGTATCCGCATTCAATTGATTGCCTGCAGTTACATTAAAGGGATTGCCTGCTGTCGCCGTTACAGTGTATGCATTCAATAGATTGTCTCCGTTACACTAAAGGCATTCATAGCTTTATTTGTCGTTACAGATTTTAACCCTCTCACTTCCTTCCCTGCACTAGAATCATCTTCTTTCTTCCTCTATTTAGTTTTATTTTGTTCCGTTCCTCGGTCCTGCTGTTTGGTAGGTCTGTGATAGGGTTCTAACGCTGCCGGTTCCAGAGGGTTATGTGGTGCCCACGTGAACACTCTAGTCGTTGCATCCTGGGAGACAGACGCCTTCGTATAATCCAGCAACCGGAAGATGCGAAATTTGTTTTAAGGAAATTGTGTGATACACAAGCCTCGACTACTCTACCTTGTAACATATCAATTGGTTTGTTTGTTAGTTGTTATTTATTTATTTTCTTTTTTTTAAAAAAAAAATTCTTGGTGGATTTTCTTCCTCTCCTATTCTCTTCTCTGTTTTCTGTGCCTCTCAATCATTTGAGTTTATTGTAAAAGAAAGTTTATAAACATTTTTTTGTAACAAACTTAAAACAGATTTTGATTTTCTTGATTTCTGATTTTAAGGCACTTCTTTTCTTTTTCTTTAATCTGGAAAACTTACACTAGTGTTGTGTAATTTTCAGAATTGAAATGACTATTGCATTAGAGAATGTTCTTGTGTCTGAAACGGTCCAAGTGCCGGTTGGTAATATGACACAAATACCGACTGCTGTTGCTTCGGCACGAGTGCCAATGCCAACCGTTGTACCTATCTCAGTCTCCCATGGGGAGAAACCTGAAAAGTTCAATGGGCAGAATTTCAAAAGGTGGTAGCAGAAGATGATGTTCTATTTGACCACATTGAATCTTACAAGATTCTTGAACGAAGAAGCTCCAAATCTTAAGAAAGATGAGAAAGATAACCAAGTCATCGCGCTGTGGATGCTTGGAAAAATGCTGATTATTTATGTAGGAATTACATAATGAACGGATTAGCCGATTCTTTGTATAATGTATACATTGACAAAAGAACTGCTAAAGAACTATGAGAATCACTTGACCATAAGTATAAAACAGAGGATGCCGACGCTAAGAAATTCATTGTGGGCCGCTTCCTAGACTATAAAATGGTAGATTTTAAAACAGTGATTAGTCAAGTTCAAGAAATTCAACTGATCTTGCATGAGATTCATGCTGAATGTATGAACTTAAGTGAAAGTTTCCAGGTTGCATGTATAATTGAAAAATTGCCACCAGGTTGGAAAGACTTTAAGAACTACCTAAAACATAAGCGAAAGGAAATGTGCATTGAAGATCTCATTGTCAGACTTCGTATTGAAGAAAACAATAGAGGATCTGAAAAGGTCGGAGCAATCAGTCATGCGCCCAAGGCAAATGTAGTGGAACATAAATAATGTTCCAACAAGCACAACAACAAGAGTCCCAAGTTGGGGGGCTAAGGGAGGAATCTCCAAGAAGTCGAAGTTTCAAGGCAAGTGCTTCAATTGTGACAAGATGAGTCACAAGTCTACTGAATGCAGACTACCCAAAAAGAACAGGAACAGAGAAGCAAACATGATTCAAGGCATTGCTCAAGATGTTTTCGATATCAACCTCTTAGCTGTGTTCTCAGAGGTGAACATGATAGGTTCAAACCCTAAGGAATGATGGATTGACACTGGATTTATTCGATACGTGTGCTCCAGTAGAAATATATTATCCACTATTGAACCATTGGAGAATGGGGAGAAGATGTTTATGGGGAACTCGACCACTTCAGAAATCAAGGGCCAAGGCAAGGTGATCTTGAATGTGACTTCTGAAAATGAACTGACTCTCAACAATGTTGCATACGTTCTTGAAATCTGTAAGAACCTGGTATCTGGTTCATTGCTTAATAATCATGGATTTGTTGAGTGTTTGAGTCAAACAAATTTGTTTTGTCAAAAAGTGGAATGTATGTTGGTAGAGGCTACATGAGTGGCGAAATGTTTAAACTCAATGTAATGACCATGGTCAAGAATATCAATAAAGCTAGCTCTTCTACTTATATGCTTGAGTTTTCCAATTTATGACATGGTAGACTAGGACATGTTAATTATAATACTTTGCGAAAACTAATTAACTTGAATCACATACCAACATTCCAAATTGAATTTAAACACAAATGTGAAACTTGTGTTGAGGCAAAACTAACAAGATCATCATTTAAAAGTGTTGAAAGAAACATCGAACCTCTTGATTTAATTCACACTGATATTTGTGATCTGAAAATAATACAAACAAGAGGTGGTAATAAATATTTTATTACGTTCACTAACGATAGCACAAAATACTGTTATGTATATTTACTTAAAAGCAAGGATAAAGCTATAGAGAAATTTGTTCTCTATAAAAATGAAGTTGAGAACCAACTCAACAAGAAAATTAAGGCGCTAAGAAGCGACCGAGGTGGAGAGTGAATCGCCATTTGCTGACACTTATGCTAAGCATGGTATTATACATGAAACTATGACGCCTTATTCTCCCCAGTCCAACAGAGTTGCTGAAAGAAAGAATCGTATATTGAAAGAAATGATGAGTGTGATGTTAATAAGTTCTGGTTTGCCACCAAACTTGTGGGGAGAAGCTATGCTTTCAGCTAACTACCTTTTAAATAAGGTACCCAAAAAGAAAGAAGAGAAAACTCCATATGAATTATGGAAAGGAAGAAAGCCATTCTATATTTACTTGCGAATGTGGGGATGTCTTGACAAGGTGGTAGTACCTCCACCTAAAAAAGTGAAAATATGATAAAAAACGATTGATTGCATTTTCATTGGCTATGCACTTAACAGTAGTGTTTATCGGTTCTTGGTGTACGAATCTGATATCACTGATATACCAAAGAACAAGATAATGGAGTCTAGAAATGCATCGTTCTTTGAAGATATATTTTCATGTAAGTCAAAGGAGGAACCAAGTTCCTCCAAACGAACACATGAGACTATTAGTGAAGATAGTGAAGACCAAGATGAAGAAGTTGAGGAGGAACCTCGATGCAGTATAAGAACAAGAACGAAATTTTTTTTTGGTTCAGATTTCTTGACTTTTATGCTTGAAGGTGAACCCCAAACCTTCACGGAAGCGGTGAACTCTAGTGATGGTTCTCTGTAGAAAGAATCCATCAAGAATGAAATTGATTCTATCTTGCAAAATCATACTTGGGAATTAGTGGATCTTCTACCAATTATTAAACCTTTAGGCTCCAAGTGGATCTTCAAGAGAAAAATGAAACTTGATGGATCAATTGATAAATACAAGGCAAGACTTGTAATTAAAGGTTATAAATAAAATGAAGATCTTGATTACTTTGATACATATTCTCCTGTGACGAGAATAAATTCAATTAGGATGATATTTGCAATAGCAGCTCTGCATAATCTTGAAGTACATTAAATGGATGTGAAAACAACGCTCTTAATGGAGATTTAGATGAAGAAATCTACATGAACGAATCTGTGGGCTTTTCAGCTCCAGGACATGAAAATGAAGTGTGTAAACTGGTGACGTCATTATATGGCTTGAAACAAGCTCCAAAGCAGTGACATGAGAAATTTGACAATGTCATGATGACAAATGGCTTCACGATCAATGAATGTGATAAATGTGTATATGTTAAAGACACAGAAGATGGATATGTCATTATATATTTGTATGTAGATGACATACTTATTATTGGAAGCAATGATCAGATGATTAAATCTGTTAAAAATATGTTGAACTCGAGGTTTGATATGAAAGACATGAGACTAGTTGATGTTATATTGGGAATTAAAATCACAAGAACATCAGACAAGCTTATTTTAAGCCAGTCACATTATGTTGACAATATTCTTGAAAAATTTGATAAAGATAATTATGAAATTGCCAGAACTCCAATAGATCTAACTTTACATTTATCCAAGAATAAATACGAGAGTATTTCTCGAGTAGAATACTCTAGAATCATAGGCAGTCTAATGTACTTAATGAGTTGTATAAGACCAGACATAGCCTATGCAGTGAGTAAACTAAGTAGATATACTAGTAATCCTAGAAGCGAGCATTGACAAGCAATTACAAGAATACTGAAGTACTTGCGTTTTACTCGTAACTGTGAGTTGCACTATACGAGATATCCTGCTGTGCTTGAAGGATATAGTTATGCGAACTGAATATTTAGTGATAATTCAAAATCTACTAGTGGCTATGTATTTACACTAGGTGGTGCAGCAGTTTCTTGAAAATTCTCGAAACAAATAGTGATCGCTAAGAACACGATGAAATATGAATTTATCGCACTGGACAAATGTGGGGAAGAGGCTGAATGGTTACGCCACTTCCTTAAGGATATTTCAAGGTGGACGAAGCATGTGCCTCCAATTTGCATACATTCAGATAGTCAATCTGTAATTTGTAGAGCACAGAACAATATGTATAATGGTAAATCTAGATATATTCGCCGAAGACATAATACCATTAGACAACTACTCTTTACTAGGGTTATCTCTGTGGACTATGTAAAGTCAAAGAATAATATTGCAGATCCGCTAACCAAAGGGTTAAACAGAGAGTTAGTTGATAAATCATCGAGGGGAATGAGACTAAAGCCCATGAAAGAATAAGTCGATACAATGGACACCCAACCTAGCTGACTGGAGATTCCAAGATCTAGGTTCAAAGGAACAACTAAATTGTAAAGACCAAGTTGGATCACTGTGGGGATTTTTTCATGTCCATTCCCATGATGAAACAGTGATGCCCGTAAGGTAATATGTTAAGCTAGGCTTTTAATGATTCTTATGCATCAGATATCCGAGCAGAGTAATGCGGGTTACTCTTAACTAAGAAATAACCTATGTAATAGGGAAAAGGGCCGCTTCCAAGGAAATAATATAGGGCAATATTCCTGTTAAACTCTTGCAGAACCAGGCGTATGTTCATGGCCAAAACGAACATAACAGTGTGAACTGAAAATGCGTTAGGAAGATTCCTGTGTGAGATATGTCATCATTTACACAAATGACATAACAGTTCAAGGACATCGTGTCTACTGTTTAGTTAGTAAAGTAAACATATTTTCATAAGGAAGGTTCAAAGGGTAACACCTACCTATCCTATGCAGGATTCAACCACTGAATTCTATCACCAAGTTTGTCGTGTTAGTCTGTCGTATCTGTGGTCGTCAATTTTCATTCATGTGGGGAATGTTAGAAAATAGGTATTTTATACACCATTTACGAACCAGTTTTTTTAGTAATTTTTTGAGTAAGGTCCTCAATGAATTATTGAGAGATCTTGATTGATTTGTGTTCTCCTTCATGAGTAGATCAAAATCATAAATTTATTTGCTAAAATCGATTAAGGAGTGAATGAGAAATTGTCTCTCAAAGTGAGACGTTTTCATTCTTGAAAATTGGTTGAGGGAACATAGTTCCACATCGGAAAAATCAAAGGAATTAGAAGAGAATATATAGTAACTTCCTTCTAAGCATTCTGAGATAGCTAGACAAGAGGCTCTCTCTCTCTCTTGCGCGCGCGCGCGCGCCCGGGGGGGGGGGGGGGGGTGCAAATCTCGAACCTAATTACATGCGACTTGTGTGCGCCCACACGAATGCCGACCGACATGACCCCATCCCGTGCAGAGCCATTTTTTGCTACAGTTTTGATTTTTCTTTCGTAAACGACTGAAATAAATGCAAAAATGATGTTGTCTGCTGTTTCAGTGCAGTATTGAACGTTTTGACTGCCGTTACAGTGTGCACATTCAATTGATTGTATTCAGTTACACTGAAGGCATTCAAAGGCATTGACTGTTTGTTGTCTGCCGTTACAGTGTACACATTCAATAGATTGTCTGTTGTTAGACTGAAGGCATTCATAACCTTAAACAATTTTGTCTGCCGTTTCAGTGCAGTATTGAACGTTTTGACTACCGTTACAGTGTCCGCATTCAATTGATTGTATGCTACACTGAAGGCATTCAAAGGCATTGACTGTTGTCTATCGTTACAATGTACACATTCAATAGATTGTCTGCTGTTACAGTGAAGGCATTCATAGCCTTGTCTGCCGTTACAGTTTTTAATCCTCTTACTTCCTTCCCTGCACTAGAATCATCTTCTTTCTTCCTCTATTTAGTTTTATTCTATTCCGTTCCTCGGTCCTACTGTTTGGTAAGTCGGTGATAGGGTTCTAACGCTGCCAGTTCCAGAGTGTTACGTAGTGCCTACGTGAACACTCTAGTTGTTGCATCATGGGAGACAGACGCCTTCGTACAATCCAGCAACCGAAAGAGGCGAAATCCGTTTTAAGAAAATTGTGTGATACACAAGCTTCGACTACTCTACCTTATAACATATCAATTGGTTTGTTTGTAAGAAGTTATTTATTTCTTTTCTTTTTAAATTTTTTTTTTTTCTTGGTGGATTTTCTTCCTCTCTTATTCTCTTCTCTGTTTTGTGTGCCTTCTAATCATTTGAGTTTATTGTAAAAGAAAGTTTATTAACATTTTTTGTAATAAGATGTAAATCCAAATTAGGCCAAATGGAGCTCTAATAAGATTCTAAGTCTCACTATATCTTCACACTGAATGACAAATTTTCATGTCATACTAAATGATCAAATGCCCGTCTCATAAGCAAAACCTGCAGTCTTATATGTATGATCAAAGTCTCTGTAGCATCAAATGGTTCAAGTCTGTTGTCACCAAAACTACTCTTTTGTCAGTCTTGCCTAATAGATGGCAAAAAGGCATCTAGTTATATTAATGAGAAGGACAACTATATTAATAACAGGAAAAGAAAAAAAAATTGTATTAGTATCGAATAAATATAAACCAAACAACGACAGACCAGAATACAAGAAACACTGATCAAATGGCAGGATATGATTTGTCATGAAATTGAATATGAGGATCATAACAGACACGAGATTCCAAATAAATGTTGTTCTCAGGTTGCTATCATACATTCATACAAGCGAATGTGGGTCCTATGATGTCGTTACTCATCTCAGGCCATATATAGAGGTATCAACGTTGGGGAAGGTTGGTGCTCAAAAATTGAAAAAGGTATCTCAACAGTTGGTATTATCACATGTTCGTGGGCACTGGGTCAGACTGAACTGATAGATCATGGTGAAGTAGTATGAGCTTGGTCAGTTTATTGGGTGATTTTGTATGCAACTGTTTGTGCATGATCAAAGGGAGTCTTGAGGAGTCAAGATTGTGAGACTGTATCAAACTCATCTGTTTTTCTTTTCCTAGAATTGTTCCTTTAATGGTAAGCTAAATTTACCTTTTCTTTTTCCCCTCACGGTTTTATCTAACACAATAAAATAAAAACTATAGTCAATGCTATCACATGTTCATCCAATGAATTTTCCACTTCACATGGAACCTTTGAGCTATCTAAAGGCTTCACACCTAAATCCCTTCATCTTAAGCTCATACGCACCAAAAATATTTACGAAAACCATGAAAAGGAAACTTACGAATGGCAAGATTGCCAAATCAAAATCTTTTGTTGAAAAATTTGATCAATTTCAGGCAGGTAAACATAGACATGTTGAGTCTAACGCGGAATAATTCAATATGAAATACAAACAAAAGAAACTAATTGATATGAGTATAAATAGAACAAAACCAAGACCGTTTAAATTGGGTACGAATCTTAAAGTTCTCAGGAGTAAAACGATAAATTCCAGCAGATACATGCCCGGCAGGAAGAGTTGTGCCACTTTCAGGCCCATCAACTCGATCCGACCTACAATGTGGAGCTGCCAAAGCAGTGCAGTCATAACGCAAAGGAGTCAAGGTTCATCTGAAGAACCCATTTTAAACCCTCTAATTCTATGAGGTAACTGATTCTATCCCTCCATACACAAGAGAGAGTTGGAAAACTCTATCTCTTCAGCAAGAGAAGAGTCTTGACTCGATCTCTATACGTAGAGAGAGTAACCAACCATATCAAAACAGCGAGAACTAGAGATAGATGAATATATTGAAACTGACTCTCTCAACGACTACATATACCTCTAGACCTCTTCAGAAACTAAATAATTGCAAATCCCGCTCTCAAAACCTACCATATCTTTGAGTTTTTGACTTGGGTGTCGGAGGGTCTGTCACCGAGGCCAACTCTTGTGTATCAGGCTATTTTGCAGGTTCATGGGAGCGATAACAGCCGTCTCCGACAATCAGATTTCGGAGTCAAGTGCAGTTTTCGGCTGCCAACACCAGCAAATAGCGAAGGTTTGATCTTAATTGTTTTTATTAAAAAAATTCACATATCTTTTTGCTTCCACACAGAAATTAACAGTGACGTTAATCAAAGAAACGAGAACAAACAAACTAACCAAGCACACAAGAACAAACAATATTTTTTTAGGTTCACCCAATGCAATGGCTACTTCCCGCGCAGAGGCACTCTTGCGATTTTACTAGAAATAATGAAGAGAAATATATTACAATCACCAGATCTCACCACTGAGGTGTGATATGGCTAAAAACGGGGGTTAATCGGAACCGTCCAAATCGGGCACGAATCTTGGGACCTAGGGGTAAAACGGTAATTTCGCCTACAAGAGGGTCCAAAATGGGTATTGGATCTTCTCCCCAAGGACCCAATAACCCACGAATGGATCCACCAACAAGAGGGTGTAGGTTTTAACCCGCTGCACACCCGTTCCAGCAAGATAAAATTAGGGTCCCTGGTTAATCATGATCAACGGCCCTGACGTACGTCTATCTTTTCACTGGGATTTGGGGATTAAATTCCTTATCTGATTACGGGGAATATACCTTATCAGATTACATTACTAATCTGTTTACAAGGAGAATATTCCTTATCAGACCACGGGGATTACATTCCTAATCTGTTCTCTAAGATGCCTATAAATACCCCCCATCCATCTCCATTAAGAGGTAATCAATCTTTCACCAATTTTTGCGCTCTTTCATAGTCTTCCTGATTATTGACTTGAGCGTCGGAGGGTGCGTCGCCGGGAACAACCCCGGTGTCTCGCACTTTTTGCAGGTCTACGGCGGGAGCGACGACCGAAGCCCGACGGAACAGGTATACAGGTTTACTATTCAGTTTCCCTAAGAATCCACAAATTCATCTGTTTGCCCCCACACCAGATTTAACGGCAACAGATTGGCCTCGTCTGTGGGAAACTAACGAATAGGAACCTCTCCTCTTCCCCGAGAACAGGTCTTCTCCAGCCATGCCACCTCGGAAGGTCAGATCAAGGGGGTCCAACCGAGGGCCCAACCCTGATCAGCAGCAAGAAGTTCCCAACAATCCTGCTCAACAACAAGGGCAGCTCCCCCCTACAGCGGAAGACCCTGTTCACCAAGACCTTCCCCCTCCTAATCTGCAGCCTCCAAAGGGTCCCAACCCTCAGAAACAGCCCCTTCACTAAGAGCACCTCTCCATCCACAACGCCTCTAGGGACTCTATGGCCTCCCATCACCCCCGAGCCTCTGGACGCCACAATACCGCCCTCAACTGCCAGAAAGAAGATGACCTCCGCCGCCATCTGGATGAAAAGCGGGCCCGAGAGGGAACCTCCCGCCAACACCATCCAGGCGATCGGTCTCCGCGCCGCCGGTATTACAGGTCTCCCGTCCGCAGAGGGAGGAAGGAGTCCCCCGATCATTACCGAAGAAGGCACTCTCCCTCAGGTCGACAACAGCCCAGGAACAATGAGGCACCAATCACCCGTGCCGAGTTCCAGCAGTTCCAAGCGACCGTCCTGCAGGCTCTCAACCTCCGTCAAAATCCTAACGAGCCGAAGGTCCCGTCCCCTCCTCCAGTCCGAAGCCCTCACCGACGGTCCCCATCTCCTCGTCCTGCTCCTACCAACTCCCGGCGTACCCTAAGTCCTCGTCACTCCCGAAGTTACCATCGCCGCAGCCCTCGCTCTCCCTCATACGAAGACGAGTCACGAGGCTCGGCAGGCTACCGTCGGAGAGATGACACCATGTACCGCCATCTCCATGAAGTAGAAAGGCACCTAGGTCAGATAGACCGAGAAGAGGAGCTTAGGGGGAGGACTTTACGTCCTAGCCGCCCCCCTTTCTCCCGGACCATAGTGGATGCACCTGTGCCGTTCGGTTTCAAACCTCCCCAATTCGAGACTTACACTGGGGAGACCGATCCAGTTGATCACATCGAAAGCTTTAAGACTTTGATGCTCCTCCATCAAGCCTCCGATGCCCTCCTCTGCAAAACCTTCCCCGCAACTCTCAAGGGACCGGCCCGAGAATGGTACTCTCGCCTCGCCCCTTCTTCAATATTCTCCTTCGAACAGTTCAAAACCCTCTTCGTCACACATTTTGTAAGCAGCCGTAGGGCTGAGAAAACCAGCATCTCCCTATTGCACCTCCACCAAAAGAAGGGGGAGAAGCTGAGAGACTATGTGAAGAGGTTCACAGCTGAGGCCAGGTCTATAGCATCCCTCGACCAGTCGGTCGCTACGGCAGCATTTCAATCTAATGTCCTCAATTCCAACCTCCGCTCCTCCCTCGCCAAGAAACCTCCGCAGAACTTTTCCGACCTCCTCCTTCACAGTGAAAAGTATATCCGGGCCGAGGAGGCCGAGCAGCGACCAAACTGGGAGGGGTCTTCCTCCGGGTTTAAGAGAAAGGGAATAGAAGAGGAAGGAACCAGGAAGCTCCAAAAGGACAATGCCGGCCAGCGCCGAGCTCCCCCCAGGTTCGAAAAGTTCACTCCCCTCACCGCTGACGTCTCAACCATTTTGATGGAGGTCGAGAAGGAGGGCATTATTCCCCCTGCTCCAAGGATGAACACTCCTGCCAAAAGAAGATATAAAGATAAATGGTGCCGTTATCACCGGGACCATGGGCATGACACCAGCGATTGTCGTGCCCTGAAGAACGAGATCGAAGCCCTTATCCAGAGAGGGCAGCTGACTAGGTTCGTAAGAAAAGACCGAGCCGAACTTCCTCCCCCGCCTCGGGGGGCTAACAAGCGGCCGGAAAGAGAAGAGATGCCAGACTTCGAGGAAGAGCGAGTCCTCCACCTCATTCACGGGGGCCCAATGGGGGGCTCCTCGAACTCCTCTCGGAAATCCTTTATAAGAGAAGTCAACTCGGTCCGAACCACCCCTCCTCCCAAAGGCCTCAGAGTGCCAGTCACGTTCTCCGACGAAGATCTCGAGGGAGTTCGTACCCCACATTGTGACGCACTCGTCATTAGCCTCCACATGGCAAATTTCAAAGTGGAGAGGATCTTAGTAGACAACGGCAGCTCCGTCAACATCCTCTTCCTCTCCGCTTTTAAAGGCCTAAAGCTCTCCAGAGACAGACTCAAGCCTGCCGGCTACACTCTCCATGGGTCCACGGGGGTTCCAGTAACTATTAAAGGGGTGATCACCCTCGATGTAACTGCCGGTCAAACTCCTATCACCCGAACAGAGCCGATGGACTTCATGGTGGTGGATGTTCCTGCTGCCTACAACGTCATTTTGGGTCGGCCTGGCCTCGCAGCTCTGGAAGCTGTCCCCTCAGCATACCATCTTAAGATGAAGTTCCTGTTGTGCAATCTAGTTACCTAAGTAAATAGATAAAACTAGACACAAATTAAAAACCTCGCAAGTGCATGAATCGTTTATAGAAGCGTAGCAATAGCAAGGGTCGATCCCACAGAGATTGTAGACTTCAACTTACTAATCAATAAAAAGAATAAGAATCATAAAGAGTTGTTTTAGAAGTCTAAAAGAAATGAAAAGATTAAAACTAAATTAAGAAGTGTTGAATCACAAATATCTATTAAGCAGTTGGGTTTAGATTTCCACCAATAGTCAATAATGCTGAGGCACCTTCTGAACTTCTTCTCATTACTCATGTTTGTTCCCTTCAAGGGCATGGTATCTACTCCTTAAAGTACTGTTTCCCTAAGCCAAGAATTAGGCATGGTATCTACTCTAATTCGTTTCTTTTATTAAGTATTTAGCATGGTATCTACTAAGTTGTACTTAAAGAAAACATAAGATCAGTGGAAACGAACAAACACTCAAGGTTCTAGAAATTGGTATCAGATCTAGATCCCTTAAGTTGATTGAACCAAGAACCCCTAAAGATTTCCTTGTTACAAGTTATGAACACGAGATACGGGTCGTCTCAATATGCTCATATAACAGATTCAGATAGATGGTAATGCAAACTTGATATTCTCAAGTTCTGTATGTCAGTCGACTGGCTCTCACCTCAGTCGACTGCTCTCAGAACTTGAGAACAAGTTTGATTATCATCAACCTATATCAATTCAATCAGATTCAATCAATAAGTAAAATAGAAGAACTCAGAAGAATATAGCACTACATAACTACGGCTTCAATCTACCCAACTATGAAATTAGTTCCACATAATAATACTTTTATTAATCAACAAGTTCAAATACATGAGCAACATAAAAGAATTAGAAAGAGAAGGAATAAACTGATGTAGTTCGGTCAGATAGGTCGGCTGGCTGTCACACAGTCGACCGGTCGTTCTTTTCTTAATGCTTGATCTCCTTTCTTCTTCTTTGATGCTGATAAAGTGCTTCTTGTTGATGACTCTGGAACTCTGCGATTCGGTGATTCAGGAACGTGGAAGAGCCTCCTATCTTTTCGAGAGAGTCCTTTCGCTTCTTTCTTGATTGGTATTTATAGAACAAGAGAAGAGAATTAGGGTTTGTACTTTTTGCAGAGAAGTCATCTTCTTTTGTTATTTCTTTCCTTATCTTGATCTGCGTATTATTTCTTTCTCTTTTCTTCTATTCTTCCTTTTCTGTTCTGATTTGGATTAGATTTGGACGAATCTTCAAATATCTTATCTTTTGACTCTGCCGCCTACCAGTCGACTTGTCTTCGAACCAGTCGACTGTGTCGAGACTTCTGAAGATTTTATAATTGATCATCCAAGTCGGCTGTTGACAATCAACTCCTCTGGGCAGTCGCCTGCTGTAATGGACCAGTCGACTTATGATCTGCAATTTCCTGTGTATCGTCCTGAATCTGCTTCGTTTCTCTGTTTTAGGCTGTTTCCTATGGAAAAGAGAAAATAAGAGTTAAATATCACATATAGAGCTTTTAAATGTCTACTTTCATTAAGATTATTGCTTCTAAATGTGAATAATATTGTGTTCAACAAATACCCCCAAACTTAGATTTTGCTTGTCCTCAAGCAAACTAGAATTATGAACAAAGGGAAAATAATAATACTCTCGATCACCACGAGTTCTTATTATGTGAGCATCAACATTTAAAAATATAAACAATTTCAAATAAAGTAAAATTAAACATACTCACTTTCTCCAGTGCAATTATTTGTTCATAATCCCCAAACTCAATCATATTTGTCATGCAATTAATTTTAATTATAGTATGTGACTACTCAATCTGTGATTATCCCCTTTTCTCTACTACAAACCGAGTAGCAAACTAGATTTTTTTTTTTTTTTTTTTTTTTTTAAAAATTCTCTTCTCTAAAGTTGTCACTTGCCTTTTTACGCGAATGCGAAACATTTGTGATGAATCCACCCGGTTACTCAGCAAGTCACAAACTTTAAAGTGCTTTGCATACTCATATTTCAAGTTGCCGTTTGACGTAAAGGTAAACATTGGTGATGAATACCCCTAGTTACTAAGCACCCAAAACATTGGAGTAGATTGACTTTATTCAGATATATATATATATATATATATATATATATATATATATATATATATATATATATTTTATCACTCTATTTACTTAAACTCAATTTAGGACTAGATCTGAAGGGAATAATCACCAGAAAAAGCATCACATTTATTTATTATGTATAATCGCATGACTCATCTAACTTTGTAGGGGATTATGAAACTCAACAATCCTAAAGTAAATAAGTATCCTTACTATTACTTTATAAGAAATTGTTTAGCCTAAAAAAAATATTTCAAAAGACTCTAAATATAAAATAACCCTAATACCCCCAAACTTAGATGGAACATTGTCCTCAATGTTCGCGCAAGCTTAAAATATAGGCATGTGTTACCATCTAGTAAGAAGGAGAGATTAAAAATAAAAAGATGAATAATGAAAAGAAAATGAAAGGAAAGTGTAAATACTCCCCTGAAAAATTGGGTTGCCTCCCAATAAGCGCTGTGTTTTCTGTCTTCAGCTAGACTTGATGAGGTCATGCCATGTATTGAATGGTTTGGAGATTCACATCTTCCTCTTGCGGCTCTAGACTCATCTCCATGTAAGGCTTCGCTCTATGCCCGTTCACCTTAAATGTTTGATTCTTCTCTTTGCTATGAACCTCCAATGCACCATGTGGAAAGACTCTTGTGACAATGTATGGCCCGTACCATCTTGACATGAACTTGCCTGGAAAGAGTCTCAATCTTGAGTTGTATATCAATACCTTCTGTCCTTCATGAAACTCCTTTCGTGCTAGCTGTTTGTCATGGTACAACTTGGTCCTTTCCTTGTACAGTTTTGCATTTTCATATGCGTCGTGCCTCAATTCTTCAAGCTCATTCAGTTGCAATCTTCTTCTGTCACCTGCTTGTTTCATATCAAAATTGAACCTTTTGATGGCCCAATAGGCTTTGTGTTCCAACTCCACTGGTAGATGACAGGCTTTTCCAAAGACCAACCAGTATGGTGACATGCCGATGGGTGTTTTGTATGCGGTTCTGTAGGCCCATAGTGCATCGTTCAAGCGCAGCGACCAATCCTTCCTCCTTGTGTTGACTGTCTTTTCCAAAATGCTCTTGATTTCTCTATTGCTAATCTCCACCTGCCCACTAGTTTGAGGATGATATGGAGTACCCACTCTATGTGTAATACCATACTTCTTCATCAAAGAAGTAAATGGAAAGTTATTGAAGTGGCTCCCTCCATCACTAATTATTGCTCGTGGTGTACCAAACCTAGTGAAAATGTTCTCCTGCAAAAACTTGACAACAACTTTGTGATCATTAGTTTTTGAGGGGACAGCCTCGACCCATTTAGACACATAATCCACACCCACAAGAATATATAAATAACCAAATGAGTTAGGAAAGGGACCCATGAAGTCGATTCCCCAAACATCAAAAAGCTCGATTACTTGGATGTTTTGCAGTGGCATTTGATTTCTAGAAGAGATGTTGCCTGTCCTTTGGCATTTGTCACAAGTCCTGCAAAAAGAAAAAGCATCTTTGAATACTTTAGGCCAATAAAATCCAGATTGTAATACCTTGAGTGCTGTTCTTTTTGGCCCAAAATGTCCTCCACATGCATATTGGTGGCAATGTTGTAGAATACTTATTTGCTCTTCTTCTGCCACACATCTTCTTATAATTTGATCAGGGCAAAATTTGAACAAATAAGGATCATCCTAATAATAGTGCTTGCACACAGCCACCAGTCTCTTTCTTTCTTGACTTGTCATACCTGGAGGGAAAACATGAGCAGTGAGATAATTTACAATATCAGCAAACCATGGAAAATATGAGCAGTTAGATACCAGTCGACTGGCCCTGTTACCAGTCGATTGTCCCGATGATATGTTTATTTCAAATAGATGTTCATCTGGGAAATTTTCATTAAGTGGGGGCACACTTCTCTCTTCCTCATGCAGTAGTCTGGACATGTGATCTGCAACAACGTTGTCGCTTCCTTTTTTATCTCTAAGCTCAAGATCGAATTCTTGAAGCAACAGCACCCATCTGATTAACCTAGGCTTAGCATCCTTTTTAGCAAACAAATATCTCAAAGCAGCATGGTCAGTGAAAACAATAACTTTAGAACCAATTAAATATGATCTAAACTTCTCTACAGCAAAAATAACAGCTAACATTTCTTTTTCAGTAGTAGAATAATTTAGCTGTGCATCGTTTAAAGTTCGAGAAGCATAGTAAATAACATGGGGTACCTTATTGATTCTTTGACCTAAAACAGCTCCTAAAGCATAATCACTTGCATCACACATGAGCTCAAAAGGATGGCTCCAATCTGGTGCCATGACAATAGGTGCAGAAATGAGAAGATTTTTCAATGTAATAAAAGCAGTTGTGCACTCTTCTGTCCATGCAAACTCAACATCCTTAGCTAACAAATCACAAAGGGGTTTGGAGATTTTTGAGAAATCTTTTATAAATCTTCTATAGAATCCTGCATGTCCAAGAAAACTCCTAACACCCTTAACTGTAGTGGGAGAGGGTAGTTTTGATATTATATCGATTTTCGCTTTGTTTACCTCTATGCCTCTTTTGGATACCACATGTCCCAACACAATACCTTGTTGTACCATAAAATGGCACTTTTCCCAATTCAGCACTAAATTGCATTCTTCACATCTCTTAAGCACAAGCTTCAAATGGTTAAGGCATTCATCAAAACAAGATCCAAAAACACTAAAATCATCCATAAATACCTCAATGAATCTTTCCACCATGTCTGAAAATATACTCATCATGCATCTCTGAAATGTAGCTGGTGCATTGCACAATCCAAAGGGCATCCTCCTGTAAGCAAAAGTACCAAAAGGACATGTAAAAGTGGTTTTTTCTTGATCTTCTGGAGCAATAGCAATTTGATTATAGCCACTATAACCATCTAAAAAACAATAATGACTATATCCTGCTAATCTTTCTAACATTTGATCAATAAAAGGAAGAGGGAAGTGATCTTTCCTGGTTTCGTTATTCAATTTTCTGTAATCAATGCAGACCCTCCATCCTGTGGTCACTCTTGTAGGGATAAGCTCATTCTCTTCATTCTTCACCACTGTGACTCCATTTTTCTTAGGCACTACATATATAGGACTTACCCATTTGCTATCTGAGATGGGGTAGATGATGCCAACATCTAGTAGCTTCAAAATCTCTGCTCTTACCACTTCCTTCATGTTTGGATTAAGCCTTCTCTGTGCCTCCCTGCTAGGTTTTGCATTGTTTTCAAGGAGTATTTTGTGCATGCATTTGGATGGACTTATTCCTTTGATATCTGCAATGGTCCATCCTATTGCATTCTTGTGTTCTCTTAATACCCTTAGCAGCTTATCTTCTTCCTGTGCACTTAAGTTTGCAGCAATTATCACTGGTAGTGTCTGGTTCTCACCCAAATATGCATACTTCAAATGGTCGGGCAACTGCTTAAGCTCTATGTCTGGAAGTCTCGGTGCAGTCGACTGATTCCTGGTTGTGGCCGGGTCAGTCAACTCATCATGTCCACCAGTCGACTTGTCTCTTCCACCAGTCGACTTGTCTGCAGAAACAAAAATATCATCAGTCACCAATTTTTCAAATACAGGTGCAAACTTACCTGAGTATGACTTTGGAGTTTCAAGGTGGTGTATTGTCTCTGCAATCCCCCAGTCATCGTACTCCTGTTCAACATTAGATGAAGTTAGAGATTGTGTAATTGTGGCTTGTAGTGGTTCAACGCTATATACCTGAAATGTTTGATCAACAATATCCTGCACCACATCAACATTATAGCATTCATGATCATCATGTGGTAATTTCAGTGTATCAAACATTTTAAATTCAACCTTCTCTCCATTTATCTTCATACTTATAGTACCCTTTTTAACACAAATTTTTATATCAGCCGTACTCATAAAGGGCCTACCTAATATGATTGGTAGAGACGATGGCATTGAAGAGTCCTCCATGTCTAACACAACAAAATCAGCAGGCAAAATGAAATCGTTTACCTGAACTAGGACATCTTCCAAAATACCTCTAGGTCTTTTGATACTGCGATCCGCCAACTGCAACGTGATGGATGTTGGTTGGAGTTCCCCCAATCCTAGCTTTTCATAAACGGTGTATGGGAGAAGATTGATGCTTGCCCCCAAGTCTAGTAATGCTTTCTCAAAGAAGTGCTCACCAATCCTGCAAGGAATGGTAAAACTACCTGGGTCTTTTAATTTGGGAGGTAATTTCCTTAATAAGACAGCGCTCACTTCTTCTGTCAAAGCCACATCCTCCCTAACCTGAAATGTTTTTTTGTGAGTACAACATTCTTTCAAAAATTTAGCATAATAAGGAATTTGTTTAATAGCATCAAGTAGGGGGATATTAATTTCTACCTTTCTGAGAGTTTCAAAGATGTCAAATAAATGTTGTTCTTTCTTTTGCTTGACTAACCTTTGAGGGAATGGTGGCACAACTGTTCTTTCTTTTTCACTTACCTTGTTGGAACCCAAAACTTTTGATGGTTGTTCTTCTGTTTCTTCGGTGTGTGTTCCAACCTTGTTGTCAATTGTCTTACCACTTCTTAATGTTGTGACTGCCTTGAGCTGTTCTTGGCCTCCAGGGTTTGGTATGGTTTGTGAAGGAAGTTCCCCTGCCTTTCGTTCGCTTAATTCTTTCACAATTTGGCCAATTTGTGTTTCCAACTTCTGAATTGCTTGCCCTTGTTGGTTGCTTGTTTGATGTTGTTGTTGGAGTAATTGAAGAACGGTGGATTCAAAATCCAACTTCTTCTGTTCTTGAACTGGCCTATCAATCCCACTTCCCATTTGGAAGTTCCGTGCATGTCCTTGTGAAGATTGAGTGCCTTGATTGTTGCTCCATGAGAAATTTGGATGATTCCTCCACCCTGGGTTGTATGTGTTTGAGAAGGGATTGTTCTTTTGTGGAAATACTCCTCGACCTACATAGTTTGCATGCTCCTGATCTGTGAAAGAAGACACGGGACATGTATCAGTGGTATGATCTACATGAGAACAAATTGCACAAATTTCGCTTGTTTGATTTTTAACTCCACCCATCATTGACATTGCATTAACAAGCATATCAATTTTCTTATTCATGTTTACCATTTCTAATTGAATGTTATTGCTATTAGAAATTTCGTAAACTCCCTGTTTTTGGAAGGGCCCCTCCTTGTTGAGAATTGTTGTGAATTCTCGCTGAGTTCTTCAAATAGTTCAATGGCCTCTTCACCGCTTTTCCTCATTAAGATCCCGTTGCAAGCTGAATCCACAATTGCCTTGTTAGTATCATTTAAACCTTCATAAAAAGCTTGTACCTGATCATCTTTAGGCATGTTGTGCGTAGGACATTTGAGAAGTTTGTTCTTGAAATCTTTCCATGCTTCGAAAAATAAATCTCCATCCTTTTGTTGGAAGAGTTGAATCTCCCTTTTCAGCTGTTTGGCCTTTTGGGCTGGAAAGAATTCTTTCAAGAACTTTGTCACCAATTGCTCCCATGAGTTTATTGATCCTGGTTCCAAAGAATTATACCATAGTTTAGCGTTAAGTTTTAAGGAAAAAGGAAACAAGATTAACCTGATTTGTTCAGGGGTAAGCCCTTGGACGCTTTGTGTCCTGCAAAGATCGAAAAAGTCTTGTAAATGGAGATGAGGCTCTTCATCTGGCTTGCCACTAAAGTGGGGAACCATACTAAGTAACTGAGGAGATAGATGCATGTTCCCTGTGACATTAGGTTGATACGCAATGCAGGAAGGTTGCTCGATATTCTTAGGCGTGAACTTGTCCTGCATTGGCACTCGATTTGGCATTTCCTCACCCATTGCTGTATGTGAACAAAGTCTCTGAGCAGTCGACTGGTTCGTAGCGACAGTCGACTGGTTTGCTGCAGACAACTTACCTAGTCTGTGCAAAGTGCGTTCTGTTTCTGCGTCAATAGGTAGTAGCTCTGGACGGAGTGATCTCCTTCCGTGCATCCACCAAAATCCTGTAACCTAAAAGAAAAATATTTATTAATAAAATTAAAAGAAAGAAAATAAAAGCTTTCTACTGATCTGTAAGTTAAAATACTAGACAATCCCCGGCAACGGCGCCAAAAACTTGTTGTGCAATCTAGTTACCTAAGTAAATAGATAAAACTAGACACAAATTAAAAACCTCGCAAGTGCACGAATCATTTATAGAAGCGTAGCAATAGCAAGGGTCGATCCCACAGAGATTGTAGACTTCAACTTACTAATCAATAAAAAGAATAAGAATCATAAAGAGTTGTTTTAGAAGTCGAAAAGAAATGAAAAGATTAAAACTAAATTAAGAAGTGTTGAATCACAAATATCTATTAAGCAGTTGGGTTTAGATTTCCACCAATAGTCAATAATGCTGAGGCACCTTCTGAACTTCTTCTCATTACTCATGTTTGTTCCCTTCAAGGGCATGATATCTACTCCTTAAAGTACTGTTTCCTTAAGCCAAGAATTAGGCATGGTATCTACTCTGATTCGTTTCTTTCATTAAGTGTTTAGCATGGTATCTACTAAGTTGTACTTAAAGAAAACATAAGATCAGTGGAAACGAACAAACACTCAAGGTTCTAGAAATTGGTATCAGATCTAGATCCCTTAAGTTGATTGAACCAAGAACCCCTAAAGATTCCCTTGTTACAAGTTATGAACACGAGATACGGGTCGTCTCAATATGCTCATATAACAGATTCAGATAGATGGTAATGCAAACTTGATATTCTCAAGTTCTGTATGTCAGTCGACTGGCTCTCACCTCAGTCGACTGCTCTCAGAACTTGAGAACAAGTTTGATTATCATCAACCTATATCAATTCAATCAGATTCAATCAATAAGTAAAATAGAAGAACTCAGAAGAATATAGCACTACATAACTACGGCTTCAATCTACCCAACTATGAAATTAGTTCCACATATTAATACTTTTATTAATCAACAAGTTCAAATACATGAGCAACATAAAAGAATTAGAAAGAGAAGGAATAAACTGATGTAGTTCGGTCAGATAGGTCGGCTGGCTGTCACACAGTCGACCGGTCGTTCTTTTCTTAATGCTTGATCTCCTTTCTTCTTCTTTGATGCTGATAAAGTGCTTCTTGTTGATGACTCTGGAACTCTGCGATTCGGTGATTCAGGAACGTGGAAGAGCCTCCTATCTTTTCGAGAGAGTCCTTTCGCTTCTTTCTTGATTGGTATTTATAGAACAAGAGAAGAGAATTAGGGTTTGTACTTTTTGCAGAGAAGTCCTCTTCTTTTGTTATTTCTTTCCTTATCTTGATCTGCGTATTATTTCTTTCTCTTTTCTTCTATTCTTCCTTTTCTGTTCTGATTTGGATTAGATTTGGACGAATCTTTAAATATCTTATCTTTTGACTCTGCCGCCTACCAGTCGACTTGTCTTCGAACCAGTCGACTGTGTCGAGACTTCTGAAGATTTTATAATTGATCATCCAAGTCGGCTGTTGACAATCAACTCCTCTGGGCAGTCGCCTGCTGTAATGGACCAGTCGACTTATGATCTGCAATTTTCTGTGTATCGTCCTGAATCTGCTTCGTTTCTCTGTTTTAGGCTGTTTCCTATGGAAAATAGAAAATAAGAGTTAAATATCACATATAGAGCTTTTAAATGTCTACTTTCATTAAGATTATTGCTTCTAAATGTGAATAATATTGTGTTCAACAGTTCCCCACCCGGTCCGGGGTCGGGGAAGTAAGGGGCAATCAAGAGACGGCCAGAAAGTGTTACATGACCTCAACCCTTGGACCCGTCCTCTCCTTAGAGACTCTGGAAATTCCTCAAGATACTGCAAGACTGACCTCCGAACCGGTGGATGAACTGGAGGAGGTGCTATTCTCTGAACAAGAGCCGACCCGCAAGTTCTTTGTTGGCAAGACCCTCCCGTCCGCCCTATACTCAGGTATTGTGAAAAGCATCCGAGCCAATCAAGACCTCTTCGCATGGTCAGCTGCAGATATGCCCGGTATCTCCGAAGAACTCTTGGTCCACCGCCTGAGCGTCGATCCGGGGTCCAAACCGGTTCAGCAAAAGAGGCGCAAGTTCGCCCCCGAGCGCCAGCTCGCTATCAAGGAGGAGGTAGACAAACTCTTGAAGGCGCGGTTCATCCAGGAGGTGAACTATCCTGAATGGCTATCAAATGTGGTAATTGTGAAAAAGTCTAATGGGACATGGAGAATTTGCATTGATTTCACCAACCTCAATAAGGCCTGCCCCAAAGATCCCTTCCCTCTGCCGAGCATCGACACTCTGATTGACGCAACCTCGGGACATGAGCTCCTCAGCTTCATGGATGCCTTCTCAGGTTACAATCAGATAAGAATGTTCCCTCCAGACATCCCGAAGACGTCGTTTGTTACCGACCAGGGCCTTTACTGCTACAGGGTCATGCCGTTCGGTCTCAAGAATGCGGGTGCAACATACCAATGCCTCGTCAACAAGGTTTTCCAGGCCCAGATCGGCCGGAACATGGAGGTTTACGTTGACGATATGCTTGTAAAAAGCATCCGAGGCATTGACCACGTGGCCGACCTCCAAGAAGCATTTGATGTTTTGAGAAAACACAATATGAGACTCAACCCGAATAAGTGTGCGTTCGGCGTCTCATCAGGGAAGTTCCTCGGCTTCATGGTTAGCCAACGAGGAATTGAAGCAAATCCGGAAAAGATCAAGGCCATATTGGACATGGCCCCTCCTAGAAATGTCAAGGAAGTTCAAAGATTGACCGGTCGCCTAGCCGCCATAGGGCGCTTTCTGTCGAAGTCCGGGGAGAAGTGCCTCCCGTTCTTCAAAGCCCTCAGGGGGGCTAAAGGATTTGAATGGGGGCAGCAGCAACAGGACTCATTCGACCAGCTTAAAGCATACCTCGTCAATCCACCTCTTCTCAGCAAACCTATACCTGGCGAACCACTCTACCTCTACCTGGCAGCTTCCGAACAGACGCTTAGTGCGGTCTTAGTCAGAGAAGAAGAAAGGGCTCAGAAGCCCATCTACTACGTCAGCAAAGTACTTCGGGACGCCGAGCTCCGGTACCCGAAGATTGAGAAAATAGCCTATGCCCTGGTAATGGCCGCGAGAAAGCTTCGGCCCTACTTTCAGTCCCATTCGGTGGTCGTTCTTACCGACCAGCCGCTGAAACAAGTTCTTCACAAGCCCGAGGCTTCCGGCCGCCTTATGAAGTGGTCGATCGAGCTGAGTCAACATGATATAACTTATCAGCCTCGGACCGCGATCAAGGCACAGGCACTGGCCGAATTCATAGTGGAGACCACCATCCCTGAGCACAGTCAAACAGTGAAGGGACCACCGGTCTGGTCAATTTATGTCGACGGATCTTCTTGCAATGAAGGAAGCGGGGCAGGAGTCATTCTGGCAGGCCCAGATGACTTCATCCTCCAATACTCCCTCCGTATAAATTTCAAAGCTTCGAACAATGAGGCCGAATACGAGGCGCTAATAGCCGGTCTACGAATGGCCCGAAATGCAGGGGCTCAGCGGCTACAGATCTTCAGCGACTCCCAATTTGTCGTTAATCAGGTCCTCGGCGAGTATGAAGCCCGTGATGATAGGATGATCAAATACTTGGCCAAAGTTAAGAGCCTCATGGCGCTGTTTGAAGAGGCCCTCATCCAAAGGATCCCCCGAGAAGAAAACGCTCAGGCGGACGCCCTATCCAAATTGGCCTCCTCTTCCCTTCAAGGTCTGGAGCAGACCGTATTGATAGAAGTCCTCTTGAAGCCAAGCATAGAGGACGAAACACCTGACTCTGTTGAAACATTGTCCGTCCTCCTCGAAGACAACTGGATGAAACCCTCGTCGAGTTCTTAAAGGACGGACTCCTCCCCGAAGATCCGAGGGAAGCAAGAAGAATCAGGACCCGAGCCGAGCGTTTTACTTTAATCGAAGGCATCTTATATAAACGCTCCTTCACCCAGGTGGACGGTCGGCCTTACCTAAGGTGCCTTTCCCCCGGGCAAGCCGACTACGCTCTGCAAGAACTCCATGAGGGCATCGGCGGAGCTCATTCTGGGTCCAGGGCTCTAGCGCGCAAAGTGTTGAACTACGGGTATTACTGGCCCACTCTCCTACGGGACGCCGAACGACACGTTCGGCAATGCAGCTCCTGTCAAAAGTATGCAGACATCTGACGCCTTCCACAAGCACCGCTCACCTCCCTATCAAGTCCGATCCCCTTCGTTATGTGGGGGATGGATTTACTAGGGCCGTTTCCACCAGCCCCCGGACAGCTAAAGTTCCTAGTCGTGGCGGTCGACTATTTCTCTAAATGGATAGAAGCCGAGCCCCTGGCTACAATCACCGAGCATAGGGTCGTTCAATTCTTCTGGAAAAATGTGATTTGCCGGTTCGGCGTTCCCCGAGTCATAGTCACGGATAATGGGACACAGTTCACTGGGGCCGCCTTCCGAGCTTTATGTGAGGACCTCTCCATACAACACCGATTCTCCTCCGTCTCCCATCCTCAGTCGAATGGCCAGGCCGAGAATGCCAACCGACAGATTCTTTCGGGCATCAAGAAGAGATTAGACAAGTGTTCCAAAGGACTGTGGGTCGATCAGCTGCCAAACGTGCTCTGGAATCACCGCACCACCAGGTGGACCCCAACAGGCGAGAGCCCATTTAATCTCACCTATGGGGCCGAGGCCATCATCCCCCTAGAAGTCGGGATACCCTCTCCTCGTCTGGTAGCTTATGAAGAAGAGCAGAACGCTAGAGAGCTCAGAGCAAGCCTAGATCTGATAGATGAAATCCGAGAGAGAGCTGCCATACGCCAGCAAGCTTACCGAAGGAGGATCGAGCTAGCATACAACAAAAGGGTCCGCCCAACGGACCTCAAAGAAGGGGATCTAGTCCTCCGAAAATTGGCCATCTCGTTCCCCGGACAGAAAAGCAAACTGGCCCCGAATTGGGAGGGACCGTACAAAATCTCAAAAGTGATCCGCCCCGGTGCATACAAGCTAGAAGATCTCGAAGGCAGAGAAATTTCCAGGACTTGGAATGCCGACCATCTTTTGAAATACCAAGAGAAGGCAACTACGCCTCTCTAAGTAACTCGAGATGTCGAACCATTCCTTTCCTTTTACTAGTAGTGATTTTTCCTTTTATTTTTTCATTGTAATAACGGCTAGCAACTTTAGAAGCAGCCGATCATTAGATATTAATAAATAAAGTTTTTTCATATTTTCACTGCTATTACGTCTCTCTGCTTTTAACTCTTTAATCTAACAATGGTTCCGGAGTCCAACACTTGGCTCGATTCTACTTCACAAGTTCGCTCCTAAGCGTACTAGAAGTAGCTCGCCATTCGGAACTGCTCCCACAGCCGTTGAATGGTTCGGAGTCCAACACTTGGTTCGACTCTACCCCGCAAGTTCGCTCCTAAGCGAGCTAGGGGTAGTTCGCCATTCGGAAATGCTCCCACAACCCTAAACTAATCTAACAATGGTTCCGGAGTCCAACACTTGGCTCGATTCTACTTCACAAGTTCGCTCCTAAGCGTACTAGAAGTAGCTCGCCATTCGGAACTGCTCCCACAGCCGTTGAATGGTTCGGAGTCCAACACTTGGTTCGACTCTACTCCGCAAGTTCGCTCCTAAGCGAGCTAGGGGTAGTTCGCCATTCGGAAATGCTCCCACAACCCTAAACTAATCTAACAATGGTTCCGGAGTCCAACACTTGGCTCGATTCTACTTCACAAGTTCGCTCCTAAGCGTACTAGAAGTAGCTCGCCATTCGGAACTGCTCCCACAGCCGTTGAATGGTTCAGAGTCCAACACTTGGTTCGATTCTACTCCTCAAGCTCGCTCCGAAGCGAGCTAGGGGTAGTTCGCCATTCGGAAATTCTCCCACAACCTTTAAACTAATCAAACAAGGGCGCCGAAGTCCGACACTTGGCTCGATGCTACTTCGCAAGTTCGCTCCTAAACGAACTGGAAGAAGCTCGCCATTCGGAGTCCAACACTTTAGAAGCTTCGGCACAGCAGACAACAGTCACAAGAGTAAAACACACAAGTTCGGCAACGACACTTTTATTGATGAAACAGATGCGGTACAGAGACAAACACAGCAGGATTACAACTCGTCAAAGAAAAAGTTACAATGCCGACTTATTACACTTAGCAAAAAAAAAACAAAAAATACACAAAAAACTTGCGGAGTCAACGACTTTAGCGCTTTTTTGGAGCCGGGGCGTTCCGCTTCAAAGACACTCGAGAATGACGGCGCTTGTCTCCAGAGCGCGACCCCAAGCTGGCGAATTGAGATGTATCCTCGGCACCACTTCTAGTGGCTACTCCGACGGATGCTCCGCTCGACGAGATTGCCACCGAGCTCTGCGCGTTCCCCGGACTAGGTTGGCCGATCCGCTGACGGGTCGCCATCTCATAGAAGGAAATGCCCCGCTCACTCTCAGCACGAGTGCACGACGTGCTTCGAACGTTGATCGGTCCCGAATGCGGCTTACGACGGGCCACTTCTGCCTCCAACTCCGAGATCCGATCCCGCAACGAGTCGTCTTTGACATCGACTTCGAAACGTGGGGGAATCACGGAATCTGGCACCCCAGATCGGCTGGCGATGAGGCGCCGAAGGTGGGTGACCTCGATGCTTTTATCCACCGTCGCTCTCTTGAGCGCTTCGACTTCGGCAGTCAACTGTACCCGTTCGGTCGTCAACTTTGCCACCTCGGCCGTCAGCCCCTCGCCCTCACTCCGAAGCTTCGCCTCTACGGACTGCAGATGCTGTATCTCGGAAAGCAAGTCGTCTCTCTCCGCTGTTATTTTGGACAAGTTATGACGGATGCACTGAACCCGAATCTCATTACTGAAATCAGTTGGCAAATATTCACCTTCGGGGATAAGCTCGGCGATCCTGCTTTCCAAATGACGAATCTCGATATCTCGCCGGCCGAGGACGAGCTGGAGATGGGTCCTCTCGCTTTCAGCTCGGCGCAATCCGAGCTCGACCTCGTAGAGTCTCTCTCGGCACCTCGCCAGACACAGCCTCGTTGCCCCTAGGCCGACCTCGGCTCGAGCTTCCTCATCCGAGCGCCAAGGCTCGACGTCTTGGGCGATCACCATAAGCTGCAAGGATATCGAAGTAATCAGCAAAAATGTCGAACACTGCCGAAGCACCACACTTGAAAAAATTTTCTTTTCTAAAAACAAGAAGGGAATGTTCGGCGAAAGAGGGGGCAAAAGACAAAACTTCTGAACACCAACGCTTGCAAAAACTTTCTTTTCATTCATGTCAAAAAGTAGCGGTGGCCAGTCCGCTATTAGGCATTACAGAGTTTGAAAACAAAAACAAGAAAACAAAAGGCGGATTCAAGGCTCGACCTCTTTCCCCGAGCGACGAGGTGGGGTAGGAGTTGACTTCGCCGAAGGAGACGCTGCCGCCAGCGGAGTAATCGCGGTGCTGGGGACCTCATCAGCGGCCCCGGCCCCGGCGCCGGCTTCGTCGTCGCCCTCCTCCTCTTCTTCCCCTTCGGACTCAGGGTCGAAGCCCTCGACGTGTCCGGAGAATAGCCGCCACCCCGAGACGTCCACTCCGGGGTACGCCTCCGACACCCGCTCGAGGGCGGCAGCGAAGGCCTTCGCCATATTCTGCGCGAGGAACCCTTGGGCCTTCTCCAAGGTCGCGTCCTCCGCCGCCTTCACGGCTGCCGCCTGCGCCGCCTCGACCTCGGCCAACTGCTTGGCCGACCCCTCCTTCTGCCGAAGGAGCTCGCCCTCCAGCCTCTTCACCTCGGCCTCGAGGTACTGGACCCTCGCCGACCTGCCCTCGTGCTCGACACGGAGCTTGTCAAGCTCGTTCGACATCCGAGCTTTTTCGTTCCGAGCTTGGTCGGACTCCTGCTTCAGCTCTTTCTCCAGAGCTGTCAGCCTCTCGGTGAGGTGGCCGAAGTGGACGATGATCTGCAGCAAAGAAGAGCTAAAAGAGTTAGAAAAAATTTTTGTGATTCAAGAAATACAACAGACGAGGAGAAGCTTACCGATACCGCCGAGCGAGCGATCTCGATCACGTCGTCGCCCTCTCTCCCCGCCTCCATGGCGGCTCGGTCCTTCGGGGTGGCGAGGTGCTTGACGGCCTGCATGCTCGCCAAGGAGTTCCCGAGGAACCCATCGTGCTTCCGGACTTGCCAGTCCGGAATATGAATCCGCTTGTGCTCCTCCGTCAGGAGCTCCTCGCCTGCCACGGTCAGCGGCGGTGTCGGCATGGCGAGAGCGGCGGCAATGGGGAACTCCCCCACAGGTGCGGGAGCCGAAGTCCCCGCCACGGTGACGACCGGGTCGTCGAGGATCTCCACCTCCCCGACAGGGGCTGTGATCCTCGGAGCCTTTGAGGTCGGGGGCAGCTTCGACGCTACCCTCTTGCACTTCTTCGGCGCCTTGCTCACAAGCCCCGTCCTGAGCGCCAAGACCGCGTCGTAGTCCATGGATTCTGCATCAAAAGCAAAAAAGGAATTAGCACATGAAAAACAACAAGGCAGTGAGTACGGATAAAAGAACTTGACGAGAGCCGCGTACTGGGATCTACGCAGCAGAGCCCTCCCTTGTAGAGGACGTCCTCCGTCAGCTCCCTCCAATCGTACTTCGGCCAGTCAAGGAGGATCCGGACCGCCTCTTCTTCTTCTACTGAGAGCTTCGGCACCGCCTTCGCCCTCTTCGGCACCCCTTCAACCCAGTCAGAGGGGATCGGCCAGGCCTCTCGACTCCGCACGATGAACCACTTCTCTCGCCAGTGCTTAATAGAGTCAGGGCAGATGACGAGTCTGCCGCCGTGCCTCGGAGTCAAATAATACCGGTACTCCGACTTATTCCCTTGGTGGAGCCGGTATAGCGTCCGAAGCACGTTCAGCTGCGGCTCGATCCCAGCGGCCTGGCAGTGGAGAACGAAACCATTAATCACTCGCCACGCATTCGGCATAAGTTGGATGGGGCTGACCCCGAACCAACTCACCACGGTAATTGCGAATGCGTGGAGAGGTAGCCGAGCACCGGCGATAAAGGCATCGACCGGCCAGCAACACATGGTCACTGGCAGCGGCGAGTTGGCCCTAACTCCGGGGCCCGGCAACATTCGTACTCCTCCGGGATGAAAAAAGAATCCCGGATCACTGTCAGATCCTCCTCGCGCAGGATCGACGCCGCATCGTCCGCCTCCGTTGTCTCCCTCGCGGCATTCTCCTCGAAGGACCTCCCCCTCCCATGGACAATTCGCTCGGCCTGATCCTCCGGGAGCTGCCTGACTCTGTGGAGCCCCGTCAACGGACCTGGTAGTTGTCCGAACTCCCCCATCCTCTTCGGATCGACAACGATCGAATCCTTGCCGAACACCTTGCCTTTGGTCGGGGTCGGAGTCGAGTCCTCGACGTCTTCAAGGGAGGGCTCGGACCAAGAGACTTCGTCGGAGACAGAAGCTACAGACATAGTTGATGATAAATTACCTTAAGAGAGATAGCTGCCGGAAAACTTCGCCTGAACCAAACGCCGACACCGGAAAAATTTGCCTGAGCACAAGAAACCGTCTGAGCAAAAGAGAGGAGAAATGAAAAATGAGAGAGGGGGGTGAGGATTTATAGAGGGGAGGGCGCTCCTAACGAGGTTAATGGGCCCGTACGACCGGCCCATTTAAACCAAACGATGAAGCGACCCCAATAGTCGCCTCGCTAACCACAACGAATCATGAGTTGAATTTAATGCGCGTCCCGTCTGATGGAAGCCCAGAGGTCACTGCAATTAATGAACGTCCCATCTGTCAGGATTGTCAGAGCTGTCAGAGCTGTCAGAGCCACCAGAGGTTCAAATGGCGCACAGAAAAAACAAACTAAAAACGACAAGTCTACAAGTTCGGCACTCACTGCCGAGCGTTTGTGACACCGACCTTGTTACGGGGTAAAAAACAAGTTCGGCACTCACTGCCGAGCGTTCGTGACACCGACCTTGTTACAGGGTAAAAAACAAGTTCGGCACTCACTGCCGAGCGTTCGTGACACCGACCTTGTTACGGGGTAAAAAACAAGTTCGGCACTCACTGCCGAGCGTTCGTGACACCGACCTTGTTACAGGGTAAAAAACAAGTTCGGCACTCACTGCCGAGCGTTCGTGACACCGACCTTGTTACGGGGTGAAAAACAAGTTCGGCACTCACTGCCGAGCGTTCGTGACACCGACCTTGTTACGGGGTGAAAACAAGTTCGGCACTCACTGCCGAGCGTTCGTGACACCGACCTTGTTACGGGGTGAAAAACAAGTTCGGCACTCACTGCCGAGCGTTCGTGACACCGACCTTGTTACGGGGTAAAAATCAAGTTCGGCACTCACTGCCGAGCGTTCGTGACACCGACCTTGTTACGGGGTAAAAAACAAGTTCGGCACTCACTGCCGAGCGTTCGTGACACCGGCCTTGTTACAGGGTAAAAAACAAGTTCGGCACTCACTGCCGAGCGTTCGTGACACCGACCTTGTTACGGGGTAAAAAACAAGTTCGGCACTCACGGCCGAGCGTTCGTGACACCGACCTTGTTACAGGATAAAAAACAAGTTCGGCACTCACGGCCGAGCGTTCGTGACACCGACCTTGTTACAGGATAAAAAACAAGTTCGGCACTCACTGCCGAGCGTTCGTGACACCGACCTTGTTACGGGGTAAAAAACAAGTTCGGCACTCACTACCGAGCGTTCGTGACACCGACCTTATTACAGGGTAAAAAACAAGTTCGGCACTCACTGCCGAGCGTTCGTGACACCGACCTTGTTATGGGGTAAAAATCAAGTTCGGCACTCACTACCGAGCATTCGTGACACCGGCCTTGTTACAGGGTAAAAAACAAGTTCGGCACTCACTGCCGAGCGTTCGTGACACCGACCTTGTTACGGGGTAAAAATCAAGTTCGGCACTCACTGCCGAGCGTTCGTGACACCGGCCTTGTTACGGGGTAAAAAACAAGTTCGGCACTCACTGCCGAGCGTTCGTGACACCGACCTTGTTACGGGGTAGAAAACAAGTTCGGCACTCACTGCCGAGCGTTCGTAACACCGACCTTGTTACAGGGTAAAAAACAAGTTCGGCACTCACTGCCGAGCGTTCGTGACACCGACCTTGTTACGGGGTAAAAATCAAGTTCGGCACTCACTGCCGAGCGTTCGTGACACCGACCTTGTTACGGGGTAAAAAACAAGTTCAGCACTCACTGCCGAGCATTCGTGACACCGACCTTGTTACGGGGTAGAAATCAAGTTCGGCACTCACTGCCGAGCGTTCGTGACACCGACCTTGTTACGGGGTAAAAATCAAGTCCGGCAGATCGCCAAACTCACTCCTAGTGCTCGCAGCTATGCCGAACTCGCTTTCCTCTCCGGAAAAGCTTGCCGAACTGCATATGGACCTCGGCCTCCTAGCCAGCGAGCCCTAGGAGGAGCCTAAGGCGTGATACAAATGTATGAGACCCCCGAACGACGAGTTGACGCTTCGCAAAGGACAAGAGGATATCCTTGCGAGAACACCACATGACCATCAGAGCTCATGAGCAACTCGGAGCTCAATCCACTTAGAAAATCACCTCACAACCCCTTCAAGATTCAAAACCTACCGTTTGAACTCCGATACAACTCCGCTAGCCATTAAAACAGTTAAACTACTCCTCAAAGGCCGATCAAACTTAGCCTTTAGGAGTGGGGGGCTCGTGATATGGCTAAAAACGGGGGTTAATCGGAACCGTCCAAATTGGGCACGAATCTTGGGACCTAGGGGTAAAACAGTAATTTCGCCTACAAGAGGGTCCAAAATGGGTATTGGATCTTCTCCCCAAGGACCCAATAACCCACGAATGGAACCACCAACAAGAGGGTGCAGGTTTTAACCCGCTGCACACCCGTTCCAGCAAGATAAAATTAGGGTCCCTGGTTAATCATGATCAACGGCCCTGACGTACGTCTATCTTTTCACTGGGATTTGGGGATTAAATTCCTTATCTGATTACAGGGAATATACCTTATCAGATTACATTACTAATCTGTTTACAAGGAGAATATTCCTTATCAGACCACGGGGATTACATTCCTAATCTGTTCTCTAAGACGCCTATAAATACCCCCCATCCATCTCCATTAAGAGGTAATCAATCTTTCACCAATTTTTGCGCTCTTTCATAGTCTTCCTGATTATTGACTTGAGCGTCGGAGGGTGCGTCGCCGGGAACAACCCCGGTGTCTCGCACTTTTTGCAGGTCTACGGCGGGAGCGACGACCGAAGCCCGACGGAACAGGTATACAGGTTTACTATTCAGTTTCCCTAAGAATCCACAAATTCATCTGTTTGCCCCCACACCAGATTTAGCGGCAACAAGGTGTATGGTTTATCTTCTCCTCCTCCTCTCAAGAACGGCTACTAGATCTATCTTTTTCACTTGGAATATGTTTGGAATAACCGTAATAATCGTACCCAATACATATATATAGGATTACAAATCTCATGCATAGATGAATCTCCTGATCAGCTCGTCGACTGCGGCAGTCGACCATTCTTCCTTTCTAGAATTCCTTGCAGTTGTGGATGGTCAACTGCGTTCCATCCGCAGTTAAATGCTCTCCATCTTCATTTGGCGGTCGACTGCTCACTGTTAATTTACCTGTTGTTGTTATTGCAGCTGCTCTTGCTGCTGCGATTGTGTCATTTCAATGCGCTTTTCTTGTCTTCTTAAAACCCTTGTATATTGGGTATTGGATCAATAAATCCCAACACATCACAACATACTCGATTTTAAAATAATTTTCAAACAAGACTTTCTTTTCCCAACGGTGAGGGGCTTTATACTAGACTCGCTGTTGGAAACGGCCACTATACAATTTTTGAAATTTCACAGAGAGTGAAATTCTCTATTGGACTTGGTGAATTTTCAAAAAAAAACTCTATAGAAAAGCTCGCTGTTGGGAACGGCGAGGGAAAATGTTAAGAAAAATGGGTTAAACCTGAGGGCACCAAATGAACCTTTTGAGAATGGCTCTGGAGTTGATATGCAACAGGAAGAAAGTAAAAAGTGGTTGGAGGCATGGGTCGCACTTTCTTTAAGAAACTATTTGGCCAATTCTGGAGATGAATCGTTGATCACCAAACACTTCTCCCGGAATACATCGAGCTTCTATCTACAGTGCTGCCTAATGCTTCAATAGCAGCACGTACCAATTTGCATCACCCAAATCAAGGCAAAAAATCGCTCAAAATAGATTAGAAGAAGAGAAGGACTGCATTGTTTTTCTATACTCTTTTTCCAAAAAATGATTCATTTTTATAACAAGTAATCAGGATGAATAAAAACTGTATGCATTTAATAAAAAAAGGCTACATCATAAAGATCCTTTAATTCTTGAAACGGATATAACATAAAACCCATTTTCTTCCTGAAATAGTTATATTATTAATTGAAAAAAATGTTTTTGATTTGTTTGAAATTCGAAAGTTGAAAAAATTAAACCTTTAATTTTCTCTCTCTCTCTCTCTCTCTCTCTCTCTCTCTCTCTCTCTCTCTCTCTCTCTCTACATATATATATATATATATATATATATATATATATATATATATAGCTTTCTTCCATTGCAAACGCTACTGTAGCGTTTGCAAACGTGCACACCACTTAACCCATCATTGGCGATGACGGATTAAGTGGTTTGCATGCGTTTGCACAACATTTGCATTTGCAATGGAAGATAGCTCATATATATATATATAGAGAGAGAGAGAGAGAGAGAGAGAGAGAGAGAGAGAGAGAGCCTTTCGGTTGCGCACACCTCTGGCGAGCACAGGGGTGCGCACGTGCGCTCAGCCGTCCGATTTATTCTGTGATCATGATCATGATCTAATGGCTATAACGAGCTCCGCTCAAAAGGGGCTATTTTGGTCATTTCCCTTCATCTCAGATGAAAAAACCCTATCTCTTCTCATCTCTCTAACACTCTCATCGCTCTCCTTCTTTCTGCTTCGAATTGCGATCTGAACCCGACCCCAAACCGAAACCCTAATCCCTTGAATCGAAACCCCTAATCCACTTACCAATAATCCCCAAATCGAACCCCCCCTCTCTTTCTCACACACACAGAGGACCTGACGAATCGTCTCTCCAAATCATCCAAATCGCCTTCCCGACGAAACCCTACCTCCGAACCCCCTTCGCCGCTGCCCGATTATCGAATTTTTCTTTCGAAATTCTAGCTCCATATGTAATCCTAGCTCCAAACGATCTCAGGTATAAAACTTTTCTGTAACAACCCACTTAAAGCTTTCCCTGCATGTAGATTTAATTATAAGTTTTGTTTATTTTATCAGGGACATTGGCCATTCCCAAGGGATAAGCTTATGCAAGGATATGCATACATCCTCACCCATTCGGGTAAAGTATGTTTCATTCTTGCCTTTTCTTTGATAATCTGAAGAATACATTACGAAACATTAAAAGTTGTGTTGAATATACTAGCATGAACTTTGGTTGGTTGAATGTACCAACATCTTGCTAAGAGTATCTTCAATTATTACAAACTCCTGGGTGACACCAAAAGTGAGGGAAAGAATAAGTAGGAAGGAGACTAATTTTTCTTCTCAATTTTCAGTATAAGGTAGCAAGTTTCAGTTACACAGGAGAATAAAACTTTGTAATAATTTGCCCTCATTTGTAATTTGTTAGCTTCCAGTGAGTAACTAAACTAAGGGAGGTTGATTCTTTGGCTTGATCTCATCTTCCTATATTGGCAATTTGGAGATTTTTGGAGAGAAGAAACTTAAGTGAAAATTAGAGAGGCATACTTTCTTTCTCATGTTTCTCACACTTCCCTAAAAGGGTTGTTAAACTACCAACAATAGCTTTATCTGTGAGAAGCTACTTATACAATGCTGTCGCCGTAACTAGTAAAGATGGTCTTTTGCTATTTATATGGAACTTGAATGTTGAAATTGTTACTAAAGTTGTGAACACATGGAATGCACATGTTTTTTCTTTTTAATTCTTGTTATCTATCTTTGTGTAATTGCGCACATTGGTTATCAGTCTTGGCATCATGTCATTACTTAACCAGACAAACCCTATTGGTTGTCGTCTGAATTTATGGTAGATAATTCTCCTCTAACCAAATGATTATGCTTGTACTCTGCAGCCAGTGATATTCTACAATCACTTCTATGACTTTTGCCTGTGTACTCATCAAATGGATGTGAAATTGTCATCAAATGGTTGTATAGGTGTGAAGGGGAATAAAGGGAGTATCAGATGTAGTTTTGGTAAAGCTCTGTTGGATATATATAAGGGCCCTTCGGTTGTGCACGCGCGCTCAGCCGTCCGATCTACCCCGTGATCATGATCACAATCTAATGGCTAGTAGAAGCCGCGCTCGAAAGGGGGACTATTTTGGTCATTTCCCTTCATCTCAGGCCCAAAACCAATTATATGTCTTGAGGAAAGTGTTTGATTCGCTGCTTTGTTTTAGATTTAGTCCCGTCATATACATATTTAGTGTGTTGGCAGTGGTGAAAAAATAAATGGTCAAGTTTAATTTTTTGTTTCCCCCACCTACCAATTGAGTGCATCAAATTTTTGTTCTCACGGTTGAATAACACTATTTTCTGTGAATAGAGAATAGCATCATGCCTAGTTTCATGGTCAGTTAGGTTGTTTCCCAAGTCAGTTTCTGATTTTGGCAAATTTGTCCCTTCATTGTTTATACTTGGAAGAGGTGGGAGTGCTATAAATTGGGTTGGAACTAGTAGGCATGGCATAATAATACAGCCATAGTTCTACTCAATTTTATGCATTTAATGCACTTATACTTGATTCAAAATTTGCATAACAATGTATTTCAGTTCTGAGCCTACCCCTTTTGAGTATTTTAAATTTTGTGAAATCATGCTCTCATGAATTAGTAGTGAAATCAATGCACTTCACCTATGATGATATCCTGAGTCTACACTTTTTTCTTTTTATTTTACCTATTGTGAAATCATGCTATATATAAGTTGTGAAATCATGCTATCAATTTATTAATTATTTTTTTGTGTGAAGAACTCAGTAGCAGTTTAAGCTTGAGAAGCAGCAGTAGGCAGTGATGGTTGAATAACATCAGCAGCAGATTCTTGATGAAGCTTGAGAAGCAGCAGCAGGTGAAGGTGAAGCTTGATAAGCCATAGTGCAGCCTGATATGAAGCAGCAGCAGCATGAGGTGAAACAGCAACAGCAGCAGCAGTTGTGTTTGATGGATAGCATCAGTTTTCCTTTTAAAAAATGATGGTTGCTTCTCCTTATATGATGGTTGCTTCATTTATGCTAGTTGCTTCTCCTTATATGATGGCAGAATAGCAACAGTTTGTATAATAATAGTTTGTATAATAATATTTGGATGTTGTTTCATGCTTTTATGTTGGTTGGATAGCATCAGTCTGTAAAAAAAAATTAGTTATGTTAGTTTCTCCTTATATGATGGCAAAGTAGCATCAGTTTGTTCCAAATTATTTTTTTGTTGGTTCATGCTTCTCTCGTGGATGAATAGCATCAGTTAGCAATTCAATTTTCTTTTGTTTTTTTGAAGTCAGTTAGCTTCATTTATGCTAGTTCATTCTTTGATGTTTGAAGTCAGTTTGATGGTGGTTACAAAATTATGCTATTTTGGTTCATGCTTCTATGAGATGCTTCAATGAGGTGAATTCGTTTTGTCAAAAATACTATGCTTGTTAGATTGTTTAACACCAAGACTCTGAAGAGGAATGCTCACATGCCATTCCCAGAGTTGACATTTAAATAAAACATCATCTTCAAATGCTATAGCAACAAGGCCAGTGTATGATCAATTATATATACAATTAAAGGTTCCAGATGCTATAACTAATGAAGTCTCAAATGAAATTTTATGAACTGCCTCATCTGCTTTACAGCCAGGCGAGCATTGGTAATTGGAGCAACTGAAACAATCGATGAAAAATCATAACAACATCAATATCTAACATTACAACTATCAAACAGAACAAAGATAAAAAAGCATTACAACATCAATATCTAGCAGAAAATGCACAGACAATCAAAAAGCTAGGAATAAGCTACATTATTTTGGCCTTTCCAGATTCTTAAACAAAAAAAAAACTTTACATATACATTGAGAACTTCATTACATAATGAAACTTTATCCGCTTGAAGTCCTCATTCACTATCAACTTCATAACATTGTATTGCTGCATTTCACCACCACCAAAAAGATGAAGCATTCAAAATCTCTTAAATTCTCCATTCTTCATCCAAAATCCAAAAAGATGCAACATTCAAAATCCAAAACCATGCAGCATTCAATGTTTAGCTGCTTAAATTCTCTATTCTTGATCCAGATGGCATCAATTTGTCTGCAAATATTATGATTAGCAAGTAGATTAGACATTACTTCACTCAATTAATCAGTATAAAATCAGTAAAAACTGGTCTTGTATAAAACTGTCATCACTGTTTACACACAAAAAAATTACCACTAATATTACTTTTACCTGCTCTTAGATATTTGTAAGACAACATATAGTGACTCCAAAACCAACCAGTTCATGGGATCAGCATGTTTGTTTACAGGTAGGAAAGATAAGACCACTTTTACTACTATATATGTTTGTTTTGCAAGTGCCAAAAGCTTCTTGCAATCTTCGGTGGATCCTTATATGTTGACTTAAATAGACATGTAGTTGTAAACTCGTTTCAATATAGAATGACAGCAGCACAGCACTACAGAGTAACAATTTTGGAAAATAATATACAATAACCATTAGCTAGAACTGAAGAAAAAGAAGACCAAAATTTGAATAGATATATGAAAATCTAAACGAAGGGAAAAACTCAACCTAGCAAATGAGGAAGTGTATCAAAAGACTTTGGAGCATGATGGCATGAATATCTACATACTTATTCCACATGCAGATTTCATTTCTAGCATGCCACACCTATCCAGATGCCAATTTAAGAGGAAGATGAAGGGAAAAAATATTATACCTGAGATCGTTGGGAGCTAGGATTATGTCTGGAGCTAGAGTTTTGAAAGAAAAATTCGATAACCGGGCAGCAGCGAAAGGGATTTGGATGTAGGGTTTCGTCGGGAGGGCGATTTGGATTATTTGGAGAAGGGGATTCAGAGGTATTAGGAAGTGGATTAGGGGTTTCGATTTAGGGGATTAGGGTTTCGATTTGGGGCCTGGTTCAGATTGCAATTCGAAGGAGAAAGAAGGAGAGCGATGAGAGTGTTAGAGAGATGAGAAGAGAAAGGGTTTTTCATCTGAGATGAAGGGAAATGACCAAAATAGCCCCTTTCGAGTGGAGCTAGTTATAGCCATTAGATCATGATCGTGATCACAGGGTAAATCGGATGGCTGAGCGCGTGTGCGCACCCCTGTGCGCACCAGAGGCGTGCGCAACCAAAAGGTTATATATATATATATATATATATATAGAGAGAGAGAGAGAGAGAGAGAGAGAGAGAGAGTCCCCTTCGGTTGCACACTACTTTTGGTGAGCACTCCGTGAGCACTCATGAAATAGAGCACCTATGACAAATCCGAACCGCTCATATTGTTCTATATACCTTAGATAGCCTAACAATAAAAAATCAAGTAATTTGAAGTTCATTTGCCCATCCATCATGCTGTTAGAATTTTCAGCTATACAATTTTGTAATGGTGTAAATCATGGGCAAATGAACTTCAAATTACTTGATTTTTTATTGTTAAGCTATCTAAGATATATAGAACAATATGAGCGGTTCGGATTTGTCATAGGTGCTCTATTTCGTGAGTGCTCACGGAGTGCTCACCAAAGTAGTGAGCAACCGAAGATTTCTATATATATATATATATATATAATGTGGAATGTAGGAATTGAACCCCTAACCTTATATGGACTCAAAACTTTAACCGTTGGGTCATAAGACAATGTTGTCAACAAGAGAAGTATTCTAAATGTATACTCAATTCCAAAAAAAAATATATATTAAACTCGCTGTTGGGAATAGAGAATGTATTGTTAAACCATCTGGTGCTTAGCTGTAGATTAGCTTAGTGGCCAATTACTTATCTCCTAGTTTGTTTAGTTGTTACAACAAATTCCTTTAAAATTGGGTTTGTTTATACAACCAATCCCTTAAACTTGGGATTGTTTTACTATAAGTGTAACCATATACATCTATTTATAGATGGATGATAACTCGGTGAAGATCATCATTTTCTGTATTATCATTTTCTATATAGTATCAGACTAGGTCATCCTAACACGACCTCAAACTCTTTCAGCTTCTGCCTTATTCTACCCATTGTTCTCCATGGCTGACACATCAGGCAACCCCCCTCTATCCAATACCCCTGCTTCTTCTTCCTACCCCCTTGTATCAAATTCCCCTTCTATCACCACTGTTGCTCCAAATGTCAGCAACTTCATCAAACTCACAGACACCAACTACCTCACATGGCTTTGCCAAATGACGCTGTTCCTTATTGGCCACAACCTCATGAAGTTCGTCGATGGTTCTTATCCATCACCATCGCTTCCTGACTCCGGCAGTCCTAATCCTGCTTATGCGATTTGGGTCTTCCTGCACTCAGCTCGGTAAACTCACTACCTGGGAAGTAATCTCAGACTGATTAGCGTGTGGTCAGTTACATTACATCTACGATGACTGACTGATTCCATGCTAGCCATCATCATAGGGACATCCACTGCTCATTCCACTTGGATGTGCCTTCAACGCCATTTCGCTTAATAATTTTTTGCCAATGTTGCCAATCTCATATTTCATCTCCTCTCCATCACCAAAGGTTCTCAAACCATTTCTGCCTATTTACAACAGGTCAAGACCAGAAGTGACACGCTCACTTCTATTGGTGAACCTGTCACAAACTCTGATCTCATCACATATATCTTAAGTGACCTTGGTAGTAGTTATGAGATGATGGTCACTAAAATCCCCAATGTTCCTCCTTTGCCGTTGTAAGAGAATTTGCGAGCTCGTCTTCTCTCCTATGAGATCCAGATTTCTCACTCACCTATTGCACCACCTGTGAAAGCTCTTGTTGCGACAACTCAGACACCCATTTCCAATCTAGGACATTGCAATCGCAATCACAATCACACTCGTAATCAAAATCCTAACAAAGGAAACCATTAGAACAATCATGCTACGTCTCCTGACATTCTTGGCTCTCCTCTATGTCAGATATGCTTTGATGTTGGTCACACTACCCCTTCCTGCCCTCAACATTTCATCACTTCTCAACCGCTCCATACTACATTTGCTGGTTTTCAGATGGCTCAACCCTATGATCCCAACTGGTACCCAGATACAGGAGCCACGGATCACACGATGGGACATTCAGATCAGATGCAACAACATACCTCTCACACCGGTAATACTTCTATACTTCTTGGCAATGATACTTCTCTGGGACATTCAGATCAGATGCAACAACGTACCTCTCACAATGGTAATACTTCTGTACTTCTTGGAAATGATACTTCTCTTCCAATATCCAACACTAGTAATATTCCTCTAAAATTGGATTCACGTACACTTCATTTACATAATGTTTATCATGTTCCCACTAAGAAAAAGAATCTTCTTTTTGTTGCTAATTTTACCAAGGATAACCATGTTCGTTTCACATTTGATCCTAGTGGTTACTGTATCTCTGACATACATACTGGTACTCCTCTTTTTCAGGGCCTCAGTAAAGATGGCCTTTATCCCATCTCTTTTCACCAATCTTCCTTTCGTGCACTTGCTGCTGTGTCTTCTAATCTATGGCACAATCGGTCGGGTCATCCAAATACAAAGTTCTTTCATCTTTGGATCAAATAAGCTCTTAAGCCATGATTTTCATTTCGAAGGTCATTTATGTAAAGGTTATGCTATGGGAAAATCCACACATCTTCCTTTCCCTAGTCATAAATCAATAAAAACATTGTTTCCACTCTTTATAGCGCATTCTGATGTATGACAATCTCCTATTTCTTCTGTTTCAGGGTATAAATATTATGTGCTTGTTACTGATGATTTCACAAGATATTCTTGATTAATACCCTATGAAATACAAAAGGGAGGTCATTACACATTTTCAAACCTTTTTTGAACAGTATTCAGAATCATTTCAATTGCAACATTAAACACCTTCAAAGTGATACAATGGGGGTGGTGAATATCTTAATGTTACGCCCCGCTTCCCAAAAATAAGGAATACAAGCACGTGACATGGCCCAGCGAATGACTTGCGTCATTCATAGGCTGTCATCGATTCAACTTAATAATATAAAACAGGAAATAACACAACCACACATGCAATAAAAGAAGTAATCACATATATAACAATACTTGAAATTTGAGCATAAAATAACCAACATAAAATAAATCCAACATCTGGAATAAACAATAACAATATTTGGGTCAAAAGCCCACAAATACAACAATGTTCAATTATTAAAGTTCAAAAAAGAGAAACAATAATTATTCAACGGCGCAACAACACAAGTCTTTCACCATTGTTGTTCTCCTAGCCCATCAGGAAAATCTCCCTGATTACCTGTAAGCTGTTCATCTAAAAAAGAGGAAAAATATGTCCTTAGAGTAAGTCGTGGACAACAAGTAGAGAAACAGAGAAACAATGACAATAACGGTATAACGATGAATTCGATGAACGATGAAATCAATAGTATTGAACAGTGACAAGGCAATAATAGTACAATGTGCAATAACGATGATTTTTAACCATAACAATAACGGTAAGCAATAACGATAACACTGTTCGATAACGATGACAAAATGCAAAGATAATGCGATGAAGCCTTAAGTCTATTATTCATTTTAATCCTAACTAATGCACGTACTACTGCATCCCATACTACAGGTTCCATGCATTCAATCAATTTTATTTAGACTAAGGTGGTAGATTCTATAGGTCATGTACTCGCACGATAACAATAGCAATTTCTTGCACAATAACGATAACAATAGTCAGCACGATAATCCTAAAACAATACACGATGAATTGGTATACTGTAGTCTGTAATCCAACAATAAATTGATAGCACTAGCCGACACAATATTTTAGGAACAAAGCCCACAATTTCGAGTACAGTCACTATATTATCAACTACCCTGGTCAACCCTTAACCCCGGATTGATTAACATTCTTTATTCAATTAACATACGATAATGCGATTAATAAGGGACACTAGAAAGATGACAACACAACCCTAAGATCATGCAATGTACTCTATACAATTAAATACACCAAATTCAATATTATAGATTCAATTATACATTATTAAATATGGAAACCCAATTCTGGATAACAGTAGGTTGCTATACCAAAATCAGAATTCTCGTTGCTACAGGATAGCAAATGTGGATACGTTAGAAGGTCTAGAAACTAGACTCCTGCTCGGTTCCAACGCATATAAATAAGATACATAAAAGTTGTGGCATCAGGTGTCAAAACAGCAAACTACACAGGATTTGTGTTCAGCCAGAACTTGTAAAATTGTGTTTAAACATATGAAACAGGTCTGAAACTTCATTAATTAATTCCAGGAAAATTAGGGAATGTTCCCTAGTGTGTCTACCAGCATGAAAAATTTCAAATCATTATCTTATAGGTAGCATAGTTAAATTAATTGTAAATTAGAGTGTTGCAGCAGTTTTTAGAATCTGAAATTCTATGACATGGCAGTAGTAAAACTGTGATAATTCACAAACCATAACTCGGAATTCAATTCCGTAAAAAATTTATTAAACTAGACATCTGGGGCTACATTTCATATTCAAGGAGTTATTGATTTTGATAACATTATCTAGGTCGAAACAGTATGGTAATGTTCGGATTGGCAGTAAATTTTAGGGTCTCAATGTATTTTTCATGCATAAAATGATTAGAATGTTATGAACGATGAGTTAGGGTTCGACAACATAAATCACAGCAAGTTCCATCTATGTAAGCATGGTATCAAGATGTATAATATCCATAATTTTACTAATCACAAACAACTAACACACTAACATCAATCATATAGGCCATCAATACTAGTATGCAATCTACAATTGTTGTGAGATATCATGACATGAAATACAATAATAATCTCTATTCCTATATTCAATAATTAACTACATGAATGCATGTAAGATCTCAATAAGTTGGAGGCAAAAAGACGGCACGAAGTCAAGACTACTACTTGGATTCGCTCGTGTAAATCCGTAACATCCCAACGATAGATAACAATAACAATATACGATAATAAATAGGGATTTACTTGTGGGATTCAATAAACAATTTCGAATGCGATTCAATATAGTTCGAAAGTGAGATAACTTGCCTTTAGGACAACGTTAGATTAATCCAAATATGAGAAGAATAACGGGATCGGAATCCCGATGACATGACGGCGAGCAAACGATCTCGATGATCACGATCGGGCACAGATCTTGATGGGGGATCAAGATCGGGTGATCGGACGGTTGAGATTGAAGATCAAGATCAAGATCGAGATGATGATCACGATCATGATGATCAAAAGAGATCTCATGGTCGAGATCAAGATCCTGATGATGATGGTGGTGGTGATGATCAATGCAAATCCAACGGCCAAGATCAACGGATCAAGAAGCGATCACGATCGCGATCAAGGGCCCAGATCGAAGACCAGATCCACAAAACACCAAACAGCGGATCGAGATCCCCTACTCCACAACACCAAACAGCGATCAACACAAACCCACTCTCTTCACAAACACCAAACACAGATCCTCTCTCCAAAACACCAAACACCAAATAAATCCCCTACACCCAACACAGCAAACATCACTACCTCTCACTGTTCCTCTTCCCCACTCGATAGAGAGAGAGCAAGCACGGGAGAGTGCAGAGGCGACCGTGGCAACTGCGGTCGGGGAGCGACGGCAGTGGCGAGAGCTAGGGTGGCGAAGGCGAGGCACCGGCGGTTGGAAAGCGATGCCGCGATGAGAACTTCGGAGGTCAAGCGATCTCTGTTTCGCTCCAAAACAGGAGAAACGAGAACGGCAGTGAGAACGGCGGTGAGAACGACACAGGGGGGGGTCTTCGATGGATGGCAAAGCTCGGTAATGGCGGCTTGGAGTGAGTGGCGACTGAGAAGGAGTAGCGGCGGAGCTTCGGCAGTCGATGAGTTCGATGAGAATCCAGAGGAAGAAGAAGACGGAGGTTCGGAGGAGTAGGCAACTGGCAAAGCGTCTGAGTTCGGCAATGTCATTGAGGAGGAGCAGTCGAAGGGGAGGGTGGTACTGGCAATGGGGAGCGGTTGACTGAGGCAGGGTGAGGACGACGAAGTCGACGGTGCTGTGGTGTTTGTCATGGCTCTGGTTGCTGGCGGGGTGAGGCGACGAGGCTCCGATGGAGGGGACGATGAGGAGTAGTGGCGAAGGGAGGCGAAGAAGGAAGATAAGGAGTCGGGGGTGCGAGGTTGAAGACGATGGGGTGCTCATTCTATTTCGTTTCGAAACAAAGAAGGAGAGGAGAATGGGGGGAGAGAGAGATACTGGGAGGGGTGAGTTATTATAAAATATATTATATGTATATAATTATGATTATTATAATGGGGGAGATAGAAAGGCTGATTATTAGGATTCAAATTTGGGGGTAATAGGTTAGGGTTTATTAAAATAGTAATGGTATTATAATAGCCACAATAATGGGGAGGATTGTGGGGCTAATTGTTAGGGATTCAATTTTGGGGGGTTACAGGATGTGGGGATGATTATGAGGGATTTTTGGGGATTTGGCTGTTAGTGGAGATATGGGGGGGTTTAGGTTAGTAGGCTTGAGAGTATGATCCAATAGGGGTGGATATTGGGCTTTGGGTACAATATGGATTAAATAGGAGGACAATCCACAACCCAACAAGACAAAAGACAAATTTATGAAATTAAATCTGAATTAGGAATATAAGGAGTAGATTCAAAAAATCAACTGAGATCAGGAATAAATTATGAACAACATTAGAATTAATATTATTTGATACAATAATGAGACAAAATGAAATATAATAGAATTACAATGGGGATAAATGATAAAGGGAAAAAAATGAAAACGAGAGTTACACTTAACCACTCTTTTGCAAATCTCTGTCGTCAACATGGCATCAACCATTGTTGCTCATGTACTCATACTCCTGAGCAAAACAACATTTGTGAAAGAAAACATAGACACCTTGTCGATATGGCCCGGACTCTTCTCGCCACCTCTCATGCACCACTCAACTTATGGGTTGAAGCGGTATCGACTGCAGTCTATCTCGTTAACCGCCTTCCCACTCCTCTCCTCAATTGGGACTCTCCTTTCTCTCATCTTTTTGGTAAGCCCTTCGTACTTTTGGGTGTGTGTGTTACCCACATTTAGGGGATTATATTACAAACAAACTATTGTCAAGATCTATGGAATGCTTTTTCTTAGGGTACAGCTCACAACATAAAGACTATTGTTGTCTGGAAACTGCTACCAACCTGGTCTACACTTCCCGACATGTCAAGTTCAATGAAGCTCTCTTTCCATTCTCTACACAACAGACATATGCATATCCTCCTACGGTGCCCCAGTATGAAGAGTTAGATCTTACAGCGGTTAATCTCTTGCTGGAAGCTCATTCAGATTTATCCACTATGCTTCATGAGGAACAACCACCTGTTGATGACTAGAAACCGACCCTTGACCAAGCTTTAACACTCCCTTTTCCTTCTACTACTGCTGCAGATACCATTGCATCCTTTATGCCATCTACACCCATGCCTCTCAAACCGCATCATTACGGCACTCAACTTCAAGGTGGCATTCAATGTCCCTTGCAATGGACTGATAGTACACTTCGGTATCCCTTACCGTGTGCTCTTGCTGCTCAGTTGACCTCCACTCCTACATAACCGACATGCTACTCACTGGCCATTAAAATCACCGAATGGCGTGATGCAATGAATGATGAATTCAAAGCCCTTCTTAAAAATCATACTTGGACCTTGATACCTCCATCTCAGAATTTGGTTGGGTGTAAATGGGTTTTCAAACTCAAGCGACATTCAGATGGCTCCATTGAACGCTACAAGGCACGCCTTGTTGCAAAAGGTTTTCACCAACAACATGGATTGGACTATGAAGAAACCTTCCACCATTCGTATTGTTCAGCATGGCAGTGCATCAAGGCTGGCCTCTCGGCAAACTTGACGTAAAAAATGCCTTTCTTCATGGTGTTCTTGCTGAGACTGTCTTCATGACCAACTACCTGGTTTTATTCATCCACAATGACCGACACATATATGTTGTCTTCACAAAGCCATTTATGGCCTTAAATCGGCACCGAAGGCTTGGTTTCATCACTTCAACAACTTTCTTCTTCGATATGAATTTATTCAAAGTCGAGCCGACGACTGTATGTTTATCTACAAAAAAATATGATCACAAGATGGTTCTTTTGCTATATGTGGATGATATTGTCCGTACTGATAATTCCCAATCAGTAGTATCCTCTCTTATTACTTCTCTTGGTAAGGAATTTGAGCTCAAGGATCTTGGTATCCTTCATTTTTTCCCTCGGCCTTGAGGCAAGACTGCTCTCATCAGGTGTTCATCTTTCCCAAACAAAGTACACACTTTATCTTCTTGACCATTCAAAGATGTTGGATTGCAAACCATGTGGCACATCGGTAAGTGCCAAGTCCCAGCTATCAACACATACTGGCAGTCCCCTTTTGGATGCAACTGAATTTCGTCAATTAGTTATGTCTCTTCAATATTTGACACTCACTCTATAACACCCCGAATTCTAAATAAGATCGAATTCGAGATTCCACAGAATCTTTACTTCACTTCGTACAATTTTACAAGGAAATTTAAAACTTTTTAATACAATCAGAGTTTGTTACACTTTTGTTTATACAGCGGAATAATAAAAGATCACAACATTGAAAGCAAAATACAACTTATACAACTTTATCAAATAAGTCATCGATTGCATCAAAATAGCTTTATTCCTTCATGAATAGTCCATTATCTGCATATCAAGCTGTGGGCACGTCAGTTGATTACAATCGACGAAATGTTATACACGGCTATCCTCTCTATGTCGAGAATAGTATAACGATCTCTATACTTTAACAAAACACAAATTTGAACGAAATAAAGTGTAGAAATGTGATTATTCTAAACATGTAAGTGTATGCCATGCCTTAATGCCTAATGCACACATTTTGTACTAGGATGACACTAATGCACATTTGTTCGGATTCTATGCATCCCATACTACATAGGTCCGAGGGCAAGCACCTATGTACTCCACAATAAAGGGTTCGATCCCTCGCCATGAAACTACCCAGTAATAAGACAAGGTTTAGATCATTCCACAAATTTGAATCCCAGCCACGGAGTCCACCGTTGACTGTTATCACAATCCCACATCGTGCGAATCATCTCGCAAGTGCCCCTCTAGCCCCGGTATATGCATATACATGGAGTACGACAAAACATAACTATCCACTCGATTACTCAAGATCCCGGAATCCACCGCTGACCCGTCCTCATAATTCCGGATTTAAAAATAAAAGCCCATCTCCCATGGAGCAACCACAATCTGCCGACTGGGTCTATAGTCCCGGTGAATCGCCGCAGCCAACCCACCGCCCGACTATCTAGAACAACTCACTTACGTTTGCCCAGGTTTACTACATCTTCACTTAAGTGCCTAATATTTAAGTTCAAGACATGAATAATTTGACAAACCTAGAATTAGTTTTACCTCCTACCGGACTTAATCATCAATACGAGATAGCCCCATGGCCATATCTCAAAAATATATCTCAAATCTTTTTATTTCAACAATGCTGATACCCGAGGTCTTACTAACTCTAAATTATACTTTTCATGTGCAAGAAACAATGAGTACTCATACCCTCAATAATCAAATGTATTAAACTTATCATATTCATGTCTCTAACATATCCATAATTTGTCCCATGTCTCATTAAGCATCATTCATGATTCTCTTATTTGTTCATAGTTCATTCATGAATCACAACAATCATAATTCCATGAAACACATGAAATATCTTCAAATAATTAAATACAATCTCTTCAAGAGTAAATAATTCACACAATATATTCCTTTTATTCTTTAAGAAAATCATACCTTTCTTATTAATAAATCTTCAATCTTTACTTACTTTCTATTTCAAACTTTCCCTTTTTAAACTCTTAATTATATATGAAAAAATCTTGAAACTAATTTTAGTAGGTTCTAAATCATTTTATAGGAATAATAGTATTTTTTTCCAAATTTTTAACTTGCTTTAAAAACTCATTAATTCACTTAAAACCTAAAAAAAAATATGAAAAGGCTGCTCCTGGGGTCTCAAACCCATGCCTACCCAGTCAACGCTCAAACCCAAACCAACTAACCACTAAGTCTAAGTAGACTTGGTGTTCCAAAGTGGCAACCGAAACCCCTTAAATAAATAGTTCACTGCTTTGGATTTTTATAAAAATCGAAGTAAGAAAAGAAAGAGGTTGCCGAGTTTCGAACCAGTGACCCAAGACCACCCAGACGCTGCTACAGTAAAGGACTTAGGGTGCGCCGTGCAACCAAGTAGTCTATGCACATTTACTGTTATAAAGCTAAACTAATATGGTTTTGTTCCTACTATTCAGAAATAGGTTCCTTTCCCCAGACCTCGTTTATCCAAAAACCCAATCCTTTAGAGTATTGAAATAAAATTTTCCTTTGACTGAGAATGAATTTTAAAAACAGTAATGACTAATTTCAAATTTATTTAAAAACATATACTCATATTCTTAAATAACTTCTCTTATCATTTTTACGCATAAACTTGTATTTTTCTCAAAAACTTGAATTTTAGGAATTTTACTTATAAACTAGTTTATATTCTTACTTATACCAATTAAAAATTTATAACCGAAACAACATGCCTCTCGATCATGAGAATCTCGCAAAACTTCTTTTATGCAAGAGTCTATGTTTTCAAATACAACATGGCAATATATATATGTCAACCCATTTCATGGCTCTTAACTAAAATTGCCTTGTTCTCTTTCTTTTCCTTTAATTATCATGATTCTATGACATAATTTGAATATAACATCTTTCAATAAATTCCCACACGAAATACCCAATTAACAAGTACAAAAATTTCCAAGCATTCTAACATGAACCATGATATTAATTCTTTAGCCAAAACTTCTATTATTTCTCTAATCACCACTATATTATTTTTCATTCATAACATATAGCATGAGATTTTATCTACATATTTTACATCATCATAAATCTATATTACTCATGAAATCTCTACAATTCAGAAAGTAGGAAATCACCCACCTTAATTGAAGATTGGGAATGAAGATTGGGAATGAGAAAGATGGAACCAACACCTAGCTCCTAGCAAGAACACTTCCTCCAAGCAAGAGCTTCACCTCCTAGCAAAGAATTTCTCCAAGCACAAGGACTCTCATCTCTCTTTCTTTTTCTTTCTTTATCTTATTTCTTGATTTGTTTTTGGTGTGAAGAATGAGAAGAAATAGGGTGCTATTTATAGGTCTAAGGCTAGGGTTCAATTTGCATAATTTCACCCTAATAAATTACTAAATTAAATTTTTAACCTTTCATTTTCTAAACTCCTATAACCCCACCCTTTCACATCTACTCTCTCACCTCTTCAAATTTCTTAACTCCTAACCTTTCCACTTCTATACTCCCAACTTCAATACCACTTCACCTCTGTGAAGTCACAGCAAGCCAGAGCAAAGCAGCCAGTTTGTTGCTTTTTTGAATCGTGGGCCTCCATATGCACAATGCCACGTCACCATGGTTTTTTGACAAATTCAATAGCCACAACTACGGGTGTTGCATACTCCAAAATTTATTTTGAAAACAAATATGGTTAAGTACGTTTACCGAAAACACGTGCGTCGCACGTAAAACATAAAAATGCTAAATTCGGTTTTATCAACGGAAAATGTTAAACATGATAAAAATACAATATAAGAAAAGTATTTATTAATTTTTATATATTCTACGACGTAATTACTACGTACGTAGAAAACACGTGCAGAAAATCGAAAAATGCATTTTAATCAAAATAGGGGAAAAATGAATTTCCCTTTTATAAAATACATAAAATAAATAATTTGAACACATAAAAAATATTGTACGTAGCGATGGAGACACGTGCATCAAAAATACGTAAAGAGCACGTAAAATGCAAAGATTGAAATTTAATAAAATATTCGGGAAATGCAGAAATCACAATACGTAATGAAAATTTGTTACAAATATCACCAGTAACGGTACAAAATATACGTGCATAACACAAGGGCAAAATTAAAATTTCTAATTTTGCGGGGTGTTACATACTCAGCCGGATATCTCCTTTGTTGTACACAATGCCGCCTGATTCATGAGTGCTCCCCATACAGATCATATGATAGTTGTCAAACGTATTCTCCGTTATCTAAAGAGCACAGTTGATTTTGGGCTTGTTTTCCGACTTTCTACTGGTCCCTTAATATTACTGGATTCTCCGTTGCTGACTGGACTGGTTGCCCTGACTCACTTCGTTCTATCAGTGGTTCTTGTGTGTTCTTGGGTCACAATCTAATCTCATGGTCCGCAAAGAGGCAACCAACTGTCTCCTGCTCCGGTCCGGAGTCGGAGTATCGCTCACTTGCCTCCCTTTGTGACGAAACTGTCTGGGTTGCACATCTACTCTCTGAGCTCTCCCTTCTGATTACCGGAACTATCGTGCTTTATTTTGACAATCTAAGCTCCACCTACATGGCGTCAAATCCTGTCTTCCATGCCCGTACGAAACATATAGAACTTGACTATCATTTTGTAAGGGAGTGTGTAATATTTGGAACACACTGTGTTCGCTTTATTCCTTCCATTGATCAACCAACTGAACTTGTTCACCAAAGGCCTACACAAGCACTGCTTTCAATTGCTTCGATCCAAACTCATCCACCAACGGCCAGGGGAGTGTTAAACAATCTGGTGCTTAGATGTAGATCAGCTTAGTGGCCAATTACTTATCTCCTAGTTTGTATAGTTGTTACAACAAATTCCTTTAAAATTGGGTTTGTTTATTTGTTACAATCAATTCCTTAAACTTGAGATTGCTTTACAGTAAGTGTAACCATATACATCTATTTATAGATAGATGATAACTCAGTAAAGATCATCCTCTTCTCAATTATCTTTGTGTACATGTACAATTTTTGATTCACAGCTCCGTTGGACTTTGAAAATCTGTGAAAAAAACTTTATAGAAAAGCTGGCTGTTGGAAACAGCGAGATGAAATTAACTAAACTCGATGTTATGAATAGCGAGTTTGGTACAAATTCTTTTAAAAAAATTACTCGCCGTGTCTCAACGGCGAGCACGGAATAACTAAGCTCGCCATTGAAAATGGCGAGCGTAGTTCTTGAGGCCCCGATCGCAATAAGTTTGGTAAATGTTATCTTTTAACAAATTGTTTTAAAAAAATGCATATTTTCTAAAAAAATTCCAACATTCGCTGTGACCTTTCTATATATATCTAAATGCATGACAATGAGATGACTCATAGATTCACATTTTGCAGTGTACTGGCCCGTCGTTGGATTGTACAGTCTTTCTCAGTGAAGAATCCAATATCCAGATGCATTTGGTATTGGATTTTTTGTTTCCTTAGTAATTAAAGCATTACTCATTGTCAAGATGATGTCGAATTATTAACTACCACCTGCTCTTACATTTCTTTGTTGGATAGAACTACTTGCTCTAAAATACGATAGTAAGTTGACAATGGATTGTGATAGTCAATCTTCTGGCGTTTTACCGACAGCAAAGCATTATTCTTGCGCTTAAATGATGACCACACGTCAACTATAAAAATGTTAATTATAACCCATTTCTTCTTTAGTTTAAGAATCTGCAATTAAAGATTCACATGTCTTCAGCATTAGAATACCTTTGGCTTGATTGAATCTTTTTAAGCCAGATTTGAAAGGTTTTTACATAAAAGTAAGAAAATGAACAATTGAGCACGGAAAAATATGAGCCCAATAAGACTGGGAACTTATCCAGTTGTGGTACCTTAACCTGTCCTAATTCCTTAATTGTCGCTTTACCTCCTATTATATACTATTATCAGGGCCGGCCCTATGGAGAGGTGAGTGAGACGGCCGCTTCGGACTCTCGATTTTTAGCAATTATTAGGCACACCCAATTTTTTTTAAAAGCATATATATGTCAATTGTTTAAGAACCACAGTAACAATGCACATTTGATATGTCAACACGAGTATTTATAATCGACATAAAAGAGTAAAAAAACCGGCCTTAGCCCTGTCCATGTTCCCATAAGCTCAGAACACGATTAAAATATACGGAATTTTAAAAAATATATGGGTCCCCTTCCTTAATCTTTCTTGCGCACGCCTCTGTATAGAATTAAGCATATTATTATTATTTTAAATTTTTCTCACATTATGTATGGGGGGTCCCATTTCGGGAGTTCTCCTCCAGCTCCCATGAGCTCAGGGCCGACCTTAACTGTTGTAGTTGTATTAGTTGTTATATTCTGAGTAGAGTCTGTGCTTATGTATCTTGTATATACAATCCATTATATCTAATTAAGTGAATCAATAAGAAATAACAAAACCACTTTCATGGTATCAAAGTTAGGGCCCTAACCCTAGCCAGCCGCCGCCGCCATCATTGTCGTCGACTGCCCCAACTCAACCACCGCCATCCTGTCTCCAAACCCTAGCTACCTAATCATCCCTCCACATACAACCTACCACCATCATCCATCTCACTGTCCTTCCACTGACCTCATCCTTGTTTCTATTCAAACCCATTCCCGATCCCTTTCCAGCCGGACCCGAACTTGGCCTCGACCCGACCAGTGCCTACCGCACTTGTTCTCGCTACTGTTGTTGGTTGTTGCCACTGTTGTTACTGCTATCCCTAGCTGCCGAAAAACCCGAGATCCGAACCCCATTCAGATCCAACCCAACCCAACCCAACCCAACCCGAAGAGAGATATGCTCATGTTGCCCTAGTTTCTGAATTTGGGGTTTAGGTTTCAAAGGGTTTGAGGGTTTGATTCGTTGGGACCGTGATCCGATTTGAGAAGATTGGGGACTGGAATTTGAGAGATTTGGACCCGCTCGACTAGTCAATATATCTGATCCGCTTAATGTTGCTGACATCATCATTTCATTTGCTAACATCATCAGTTTGAATCCGATCAATTCCTCGACGTCGATTCGAAAAGTTCTCTTCATTTATGAGGAATCAAATCTGACCAGCTTGGGAATAGGAAGTTCCATACCATGCATTCTCAGGGCTATCAGCTGCAACACATTACACATGTAGCCCCCAGTTTAGTTAGTGTCCAGTTAAATGAGAACGAGATTCAGTTTCTCTAGCACTACCGCGCTTCCCTTCAACAGTCTTCTTCTTCTTTCACATTAGCACGGTAAGATATCGCATGCTTAACTACTTCATCTCTAACATCATGGGTAATAGATCCAGGTACTTCTATTCATATGACTGAGAATCCATGTATATTGTCCTCTATTAGTAGGTACACCTGTATTCTTACTGATGTTTTTATCTCCCCAGTTGGGGTGGTCAAACATGTAAACCTTACTTCCACTTTACCACCTAGTCATGTTCTTCATATGCCAAAAATTTTGTATAACCTAATATATGTTAGCAAAATTACCAAAACACTAAATTGTTCTATTCCTTTTATACTGATCATTGTGTGTTTCAGGAATTTAGGATGGAAAAAATAATTGCCACATGGCGTGCATAGGAAGGTCTTTATCAGCTTAACAATGTTCCTACCTCATTTGCATACTTGAGTGTTTGCACGCCTTTGAATTTGCACTGCCAGTTGGGACATCCGTTCTTATAGAATCTGAAGAAGTTGAGACCAGAATTATCTTCTCTTAAGGAGTTATATTCTAAGTCATGCCAATTAGGTAAACACTTGTGTATGTCTTACCCTCCTAGAGTTAGTAAATGGCCGAGTCGACCTTCAGTTTAGTTCATTCTAATGTTTGAGGACCTTGTCATATTCAATCTCAGTTTGGTGGTGGTTTTAGATATTTTGTTACCTTTATTGATGACTAATTTTGAGTAACTTGGTATTTAATGAAATCTCAGTCTGTAGTTTTCTTTATTTTAAAATCATTTTGTGCTGAGATAACCCAGTTTGATGTTTCCATTCAAATTTTGCGTTGTGATAACGCCAAAGAGTATTTTACTTATGAGTTCACTAGTTTTATGTCCTCTTGTGAATTCTTCATGAGACTTCTTGTCCTTACACCACTCAAAAAAATACTATTACAGAGCACAAGAACCGTCACTTGTTGGAGGTTGCAACAGCCATCATCCTTCATAGACAGGTTCTTCAATATTTTTGGAGGGATGCGGTCCTTACTGCATATCATCTGATCAACTGCATGCCCTCGTCTATGTTAGATGAACATACACCATTCTCCATGTTATTTCCATTTGCTGATCCATTTCCACTCCCACCCAAAAATTTTGGTTGTGTCAGTTTTGTTCATGATGAAGTAATAACTCCCAAAGAGGTCTGATTAAGGTACACAATACCTAATTGAAAATGAATTGAATTATTGATTATAAGTAAGCTTCCCTTATGTCCATGTCCTAATCGCCCCCCCAGAGGAATATTTGCTTCTAAAAGATCTTTGATACTGTGCCCAATCCTGAAGTGAGTTCTATACATATGACCAACAATGAGAAAAAGAAATGCAATAGCTAAATGAAAATGAGCAATATTGGTCAGCCATAAGCATTACTTTTGTGGATGGAATCCCCCAAGAAGGGTTATAATGGTAGTTCCTTCCCCTTGGGAGGTACCAAATAAATGACTACTGGAATTGAGATTTTGGGCATAAGGATTCCACTGATCAGTAAGAAGCAGTTCCAACCCTTGGGGATACGGTAATACGTCCAAAAAAAATTATTCCATCTGACATACTCTTCCTTGGGTCCGGGAATAGTGACATGATCCAAACAAAAAATATCTCTGATTACGGTGAAAAGGAACAATATAAGATAGACCGCCATATAAAATAATTGTTCTAAGATAGATCTTCGTTCTATTTGATGTATTTTTCTAGAGTATTCTCATTTCCAGAAATGTTATAAATGTTATAGTCCAGAGTTGCATCGTTACTTTATTTATGATGATGTCACCTTTCTCGAGTCTTAATCTTATTTCTCTACCACTTCATCTCGTCTGACTTCACCTCCATACGATGATAGTGATACTGAATTCCTTATCTATCCTGATCTTTCGGTCTCTACTTCTTTAGCATATGTGAAACAACGATATTCACCACTGCCCACAAGGCCTGCAATTACTCAAGTATTCCAACGATGTAAGAATACCGCTTCCGACCCAGTTCACGCTACTATACCTATTATTTTCTCGCCTCTAGTTACTGATACACGATTGCCTGGTCCTATAGCTACATCCTCCATTACATCCACTGAACCCACAGCTACCGTTCCCACACCTAATGTTCCCCATGATGGTGACCCTTTTGATCTTGATATTCTCATTGCTATAAGCAAAGGGAACCACCCTACTGCACATCCTTTATATAGCCATATTTCATATGCTCACTTATCGTCCACCCATTCTGCCTTCATCTCTATTTTTAGGACTTAACATGTTCTGAAGTCATTATCAGATGCCCTATCATACCCTGGTTGAAGCAAGGCTATACGATAAGAGATGACTGCTCTAGAGAAAAATGGTACCTGGGATCTGGTTTTCCTTCCATCTGGTAATCGTTGTTTTAGTTGTAAGTGGGTGTACACTATTAAAGTAAATCCATATGGTCTTCTGGCTCGCCTAAAAGCTCGATTGGATGCTAAAGGTTATTCGTAGATCTATAACATTGATTATGATGAGACATTTTCTCTTATGGCCAGAATGCCTTATGTTTGTATCATTGTTGCCTTAGCTGCTCATTTTCATTGCCTGTTCTACCATTTTGATGTCAAGAATGCTTTTCTCCATGACATTCTTGAGGAGGTTTATATGGAGCAACCCCCTGGTTTTGTTAATAAAACTAAGCCTATAAAAGTCTGTTGCTTGAAACAATCTTTGTAGACTCAAATAGTCACCATGTACTTGGTTTGGTCGTTTCACTGAGGTTGTCATGAGTTTTGGGTTGAGGATGAGTGATAATGATCATTCTGTGTTCTATCAACATCATCAAAGGAAGATGATCATTTTAATTGTATATGTTGATGACATTGTGATTACAAGAGATGATTAGAATGAAATTCAAGATTTGAAGTTGTATTTTGCACAAAAGTTTCAGACTAAGGATCTGGGGTGATTGAAGTATTTCTTCAGGATCGAGGTAGCTCGATATATGGATGAAATTTCCTTATCACAGAGAAAGTATGCGTTGGAAATACTGAGAGCGGTATGTTATAGTGCAAGCCATCACACACCCCTATGGACTCAAAATCTAAGCTATTGCCAGATTAGGGAGACATATTGAAAGATCCAGGGAGATACAGAAGGCTTGTAGGAAAATTGAATTACTCATCCAGATATTGCATTTACAGTGAGTTTAGTAAGTCAATTCATGGCTTTACCTCATTCAAGCTATTGTGATGCAGTTATAAAAATTCTTTGGTACTTGAAGAGTTCTCCAGACAGAGAATTGATGTATATTAATGGTGGACATTGTCGAATTTTCGGCTTCTTAGATGCCGATTGGGCTGGTTGCTCGACCACTAAGAAACCCACCGCATGATATTGTGTGTTTGTCGGGGGAAACATAGTTTCTTGGAGGAGCTAGAAACAGAATGTGGTATCTCATTCGAGTGCAGAATCTGAGTATCGTGCTATTACTAATGTCACGTGCAAGATAACTTGGGTCAAGCGTTTTCTTAGTGAGTTGGGGATTGTCCAACATGAGTTGATGCATTTGTATGGCGACAACCAATCTACCATACATGTAGCAATTAATATTGTGTTTCCATGAACGAACCAAACATATTGAAGTTAATTGTCTTGTGGTTTGCAACAAAATTGGTGACACTCCGTATGAGCCTCGCAGATAGAGACTAGACATATTATCACTCACCAACTAGCCGATGCTCTCACAAAATTCCTTGTCAGAGCCAGAATACAATTTATAAATGACTAGTTGGGCAAGTATTATATATATGCTCCAACTTAAGGTGGAGTATTAGATTTATTATTGTAGTCATATTAGTTATATTTCGTATAGAACCCGTACTTATATATCTTGTATATATGCTAGACATTATATCCATTTAAGTGATTGAATAAGAAATAACCTACCTTTTCACATGAAAAATAAAATTGATAACGGTAAGATTTCAAAATCAAAACCATTTGTCGAAAAAAGTGATCAATTTCAAGCAGGTCAACAGGGACATCATAACCAACCAAAATTAGGTTTAAAAAAGAAATCCTTGTATCATTAATAACAAAACCAAGAATGAACCACTAGTATATTCACCCAATTACAGACACCACAGAAGTCTCAGTCCATCAACATGCACATACATATACTTCTCACCTATATAAAGAATTAACATGCACATACATATACTTTCACCTAAATAAAGAATGACTATGAAATGAAATAGTGAAGTTCCAATTCTGTTTCGGCATACACCTTCAACTTTCAACAAATTCACAACATAGCCATCAAACCAGCCGAAGCTGCGACAACCAAGTAGCTCAATCCACCGACGGTAACAAAATGTGACGAAGAATCTTGCTTTGATGAAGAGTCAGAACCCTTGGGTGCTTCCGCTGTCCCCTTCAAGCTTGAAGGAGCATCTGCAGCTACAACATCAGGAGCAGGAGCCGGAGCGGGAGCCATTGGTGGATCAGCAGCAAATATAGCCTTGGGGAGAAGAACCTTGTCAACCTCATAAAGTGCAACTGGATAAGTCGAATACACGCTGCTAGTGACCTTGGTGTTTGCCCAGTCAGAGCCAACATGGATAAGCCCGAATGCATCTGTCAAGTTCAATGCATACTGCCCACCAGCAAAAGTATTGACGGGGCCAGCACCGCTGATATTTTTGAACTCAGAGAGGGAGTAGTATTTGGGAATGGCATGAAGAAGGAGGAGCGATTTGAGCTGGTCTTGTGTGAGGTTAGTGAAGGCGCCCTTCTTGATAGCAGAGAAGGCAGAGTCTTTGGGTACGAAGATAGTGATACCTTGCTCAGTGTTGTTGGCTTGGTTCTGAAAGGTTTCAATGACTTGTGTTTGGACAAGATAGTTGAGGAAGGTGTGGAAAGGGCCTGCAACAGATAGAAGGTCGGTGAGGTTGACGAAGGCTGGGCCAGGAGCGGGGGCGGGGGCAAAGGTTGGGGGAGCAGCAGCAGTTTGGGCAATTGCAGGGTATGGGATCGAGAGAGTTAGCAGGGTAGTCAACATACAAAGAGTAGTGAAAGCCATTGTTGATTCTTCCTTCACGTGAAGAACTCCTGAGACTCTGTTTGAAGAATGAAAAGAGAAAAAAAATGAGCATTTTGTGTTAAATTAACAAAATTTTGAAGTAGAGCATGTTTAATTCAAATCAATACATAGCTGACATTATTGTCATATGGAACAAGGAGAGCGGCGTGGCCAGTGAATCATATTTGTTTGGAAGTCCAATGATAAATACGAACTGTAATACAGGGATTGGTATTATTTGTGTTGATAATCAAGCCTTTGCAATTATGTACAGTCTTGATATCTATGAGAAAATCAAGTCACAAACAAGTCTGAACTTGCCATCAAGACAGTATAAACGAGTTTACCATGACAACAAGGTGAAGAGTGTCATTATCGCTTTTTAATTCATTCGAACCTTTAGAGGTGAATGCAAATCTTCCGAGAAAATCATGAAGTCTTACCTCTTAATCTAGAATCTTTCCTACTCTACGGAATTTGGAAACATGAGCGCAAATGCATAACCTAAGAGGTAATCCTTTCTACTGCCACTTGCATCATGGATTTAGCTTCTAAAGAAAACAAAATCAAGGAAAAACAAATCTAAAAAATGTACTAGTCGTGGTAAAATTTCTTTCCTACCTTTTGGTAGAACTTTTGTGGTGTAAAGAGTGACCATTGTATACTTTTCTGTTTTCTTTATTAAAACTAAGCAGCCAAATTTAAAGATCAACCAAGTATCCCACCAATTAAAGTCTAAAATTCAGACTCCTCGCAAAAATTCAGCAAATTTCCTGCATAAACAATTGATGTTTTCACTATTTTGTACATGTTGGATGATTTTTCAGTGAAATCCTAATAAGTCATAAAAGCATATCAAGATCTAAACTACACCCAATTTTTCTTTTTAGTATAGCAACAAAACAATAACAATAAACTGAAGACCTAAGCCATTCCATCAATTTTAAACTACAACAAACTTATTAACAAAAGGGTCAAGTACAAATAAAAAATAATAGTTTCCTAAATAGTACAAAATTGCACATACAAGCAAAGATCTACTACTCCATTAAAGGAAATTATTTTTGGATCTAAACCCTGATGGTGACTCTCAACCTAAAATCCTGAAGAAAAAAATTGCATAAAAAATCAGCTAATTTATATATGTATATTTCTAAGAAAACTAACATCTAGAGTATACAAGAAAAAAATAAAATAGTGCCACTCTTCAAATTCTACAATCATGACTGGCAAATCCCTTGTAGCTGTTCAATTTCTAAAAATATATGAACTAAAAATAAGTGAGAAAAAATAGAACCCATTTACTTCAAGCCCTGCAGGCACTACAGATCTAGAGAATTTTGGCAATGTCACAACTACATAATGAGAATGCTAGGTACCCATAAATGCAGTTTACAATTAGAACAAAGATGTATACACTTGTACAAGAACAATGATAGATAAATACCAACATTAGCAAGAGACATTAATAATAATAGTAAGAATGAACACTTTGGACAAACCTTGAGAGTAGAAACAAGCAAAGCCACAAGGGTTTGTGAGGGGGGTTTGAGGGGTGAGGTATAAAAAGAGGGTTGAGATTGGAGTTTAAGAGAGAAGAAAGAGAGGGTAATAATAATACTATTGGGTGGCAGCTGGTGAGGGTAGTAGTAGGTAGGGTCATTACACTCAAAAAGAACAATAGGATGAACGTGTGCCAGACTCTTGTTATTATACTTGTAAAGAAGCTTCAAGACAGCAGTACAGCACATTGCTGGTGGGATTTACAAATTGACCCTCCAACTATTGCATTTGTAATTTTTTAATTTTTTAAATATATTGAGACTAGGAAAATAAGGGTTTATTGTCCAACTTGCACTGTACCTTACCCGGAAAGGTATCATGAGAGGAAGGGGGTACTGTTCAATTTGTTCAAATCAGTTTATTATGGTGAAAGCCCGTGTGAGACTCATGGGAATCTTGTGGTTTTTATCCCGGAGTTCACTGCAGATTGACTTCAATTTCTACCATTGTCTTGGTTAGCAGAATGTCCTTCTTGTGGTCCATGATGTGTGAAGCTGGTTTCTTGACAACCGTTACTTTCTTTTTACTGTGGAAATGACTAGTGGTGGTATACCATAGTGTACTGTATCATTATTGTTCTACCGTCTACCGTATCGAAATACCGAAATATCGGAATGGTAATAGTAATACCGGACCTTAAAATGAAAAGGAATATTTTAGTTGAGCATTAGCGAATAAACAAATATAAAAGTAATGATATAAGAACAAACTTTTCCTTTTACCATAGTAATAATACAAAAAATGAGAAACTTAAAAAGCATAAAAAACCAGAACAGGTGCTCAGTAGCATAAATATATAACCAGTATGATTTCAAACACAGTTATGGATAAACTCACACTCTATTAGTCAGCTACTACTATTCGTATTTATGTTGTAAACCATACTAAAAAGGAAGAGATCGATTTTGTGGTTGTGCAACTAACCATGCATATGAAGAGGAGTATGCAGATGCTTACTGTAGTAACTCATTCCTAGCGTTGAACATAGATGGCAGGATCTATAGCATTATACAAATCACAAGTCTGAATAAAAGCTATATTTGCAGCACAATCGGGATGATATGATAAGTATAGACGGGATGTGTAAGTGTAATGACAAACAATACCCAATCAAGTTCCTTTAACTATCAGTGTTTTTTTTCCTAAAAATAGGTACGTATGACATCCTGAATTGCTATGGTAACAGCAATAATGCCTTAAAATGATATGCCTAACATAAACAGAAGTAAGAAAAAAAACTTGTACATAATACCGGATTTCGCTTAAGCTCAGCTTTTCATTCAAACCCATCCCAACAATTAGGTCTAGGCCTAGGTTTTTAAATATATATGAAATAATCTCGGTACGGTATGTATACCATCGGTATCAATATTGGGTATCAATACCATACCATATAATCTCAGTACGGTATTACCGAGTTTTCGATAATGTTTGGTATGGTAACGGTATGATACGGTAAGATGGTATTTTTTGACACCTCTAGAAAGGACCTCACCATGTTCCTTTTGGAGAGAGGTAAGAATACAATAAGAAGAACCCCCCCCCCTCCAATCCAGCATCGCCCTCAGAGGCATCAAGGCTACCAGAGGGACAAAGATTACAGGGATCAATGCTACCGCCAGAGGCTTTTCAGAGAATCATCCACAATCAACACAGTTACAACCAACACAATCACAGTGCCCAAGGAATTCAACAGAGTTATGGCCGCAATGTGCCTTACAACAACCATCAAAGTAACAGCTCGTAACAGTGAAATGCATCATGATTCCCTCTTCTCACCCTAGGCCTTCAACCTCACGCACCCCTCCTCAACACTCCCCCCCCCAACCAAGTGAGGATGCACCCGACCCCCTCAAATCCGTCATCGTTTGGGCCCAAGGAGGGGAGCCAAACGAGCCCAAACGAAGAGGAACAAGAACGGGAGGTACAAGATCAGATTGTGGAAGCGGCGGAGGAGTGGCAAGTAGTTGCCAAAGGAGGAAAGAAGAAACGGAGAGCCTCACCACCACCAGACCAACAGGACAACAACTGCCACAGCTCACCTCCACCACCATTTTAACAAGATAACAGGAAAAGGCTAAGAAAAGGAAAAAGAAAACCAGTACCGTGCTTCAATTGTGGGGATTTAGGTCATTACCGAATAGAGTGCACCAAAGAGGTGCGCTGCCTGAGGTGCATGAAGTGGGGCCACATGTCATACACTTGCACGAATGTTATCAGCTCAAGCAATGACGAGGAGAGGCAAGTGTGCAGAGGAAGGTCGCCGGAGAGTCCAACACTGATCAAATTGGCTAATAGCCTAGAAACGATCAAGAATGAAGAAAAATGGCTCCGCCAATGGTATGCGGTAGCCAAAGTGCGTTCAAGTTGCCCCTCCGAAGCACACCTTCTCCACGCCTTGAACCTCAAATGGCCTATGCGAGTTGACCAAGATTGGGTTGTAAAGAAAATGTGCCATATACAATTTCTAGTATCTTTCCCTTCACCCCAGAAGATGATTGAAGTCATCGGAATGGGTTCGGTGGATTTTGGCTTCTTCAAAATCGAATTCATGGCATGGTCACCGAATTTCGGTGCAGAACTACCGCAAGGAGACAAGTATTGGATTTGGATACATAACGTGCCTTTGCACTTTTGGAAGAAAGAGGCCCTTCAGGAGATTGTCTCCAACTTTGGAATGGTAGAAGCCATAGACGAGAAGACTATTCGCCGCTCGGAGATAGTTTCAGCGAGGATTCTCATTCGAAGCGGAGACATCTCTCTAATACCTAGATTTTCCAAGGTCTTCTTGTTCGAGGAGGCTTACCTCATCCGGTTTGTGCTCGACAAGAGAGCGAAGACAGAGGAACCCATCACTTCCCCCAAACCCCCTCCCTCTATCAGAGATGGCAAATCTTACAAACAGGTGGTATCGCCGGAGTGGGATCTCACCATTGACGGAGCACATGAAGTGGAGCGTGCTCACAGAGAGGTGATCAAAGCAGCTAGAAGGAGGGATAGTCGCCGGGAGCCTGCGGCGGAGGGATCAGAACCCCAAGGCCCAAGGCCAATCTCCGGTGGTCAAGAAAGAGGTTTGACCATGGGATCTAACGAGAAGGATGGAAGGAGCCCAGATTTGGTAAGTTTCGAAGGTACAGAGACTAGCCATGGGAAAAGGGATCAAAAGAATTACCCAAAATGGTGGTCAAATGCTACATGCAGATGAGGAGGAGCATGCCGTGGCTCAGAGAAGGGGGACAGAACATGCAGGCCCTAAAAATGGCAAAAACCCACTCCGTAGCAACATGCAAGCTAAGGGACAAGAGTTGGTGAAGGAAAGCACCACTTTGGAGAAGAAGACAAGCGAAAAATCTCCATCGCCCAGGGAGTTGGTAACGAAGCTTGGGATGTCACCAGAGAGGAAAAGAGAGGCATCTCAGGGTCAAGGTAGCCAGTTTGCAGGCGCCTTTTTAGGGAAAACGACGAGCACTGAGCTGCTCGTTAACAGAGGAGAGAGCTCAAAGGAGAGCGACAAGCAAAAGGTTTTTGAATCTCAACATTTGAGGAAGCTCAAAAGGGGTAAAGAAGACAACGAAGGAAATTTCGCACTTAAGGAAAAGGAGCAACTGGCGACAGTCGCTTCGAACCAACCGCCTTTAACTTCGAAAAGCACCCACGCTGCACCAGCCGCAACGACTCCCAATCAGAGGGAGCCACGTGGCGAGGGGGGTGCGCTTACCGCCCAGATACGACAACAGTCTCTCTCGACTTTCGAGAGAGACAGTAACATGAACCGCGGAGGAGAGAAAGAAATTAATATGGATGCTGTTCGATGTAAAGGGTTAAGGAGGGAGTGTTTTATTGGAGTGAGTGGGCCCAAAGAGGGGCCTAAAATGCTTATTATTGCAGCTTAGTCAAGTGCAACTACAAAATTAAACAATCAACTTCAAATTCAGACGGGTGGTGGGCCCATCGAGGGGTCCGCGACTGGAAACACCGCCATTCTTGCAGAACCTTCATCAATTTGTGGGCTCAATGAGGAGTCCATGATGATAGAACCTACTCTACAACTGGATATTCAGCATGCAGATAGTGATGAGGACCTAGAAGGGCGTTTAAATCTGGATGAAGAATTCTCATTCTCAGATGAGGAGTCAGAGGATCTAGAGTTTATTGCTGACACACAGAGGGAGATTTCGCCAGAGATGGTCTTGTCCACACTCCCAGAATCAGCACCTGGATATAGTACTGGATCATCTAGCAGGACAGTTAGGTTTAGGGTTCAGCGGTGGTATAAGAGGGCTAATGTGGAGTCCTTGGATGACTATCTGGAGGTGGTGGCGGCCGCCAAAGAGGTAAAGTTCGCCACAGAGGTATGAGGAATTTTTTAGCGTCTATATTAAATTTCCTATCAGATTCTGATGTTTTTACCCTAGCTCAAACCAGTGGGTTAGAAGTCTATGACGTAGAACGTAATGCCTTATTGCTCAACAAAATTAGGGGTTGAGAAACTGAACGGGTTAAAACTAGTTATCATAAAAACATAGAATCCTGCTCTGGGTTGACAGAGGTCTTCAAGGAAGATGCCTGCCTCACACCCACACCCACGATCAACCCAGACACGGTCCCCCAATGAATACACTATTCTGAAATGTTAGGGGTCTGGGGGATAAGGGGAAGAGCGATATGGTTAGAGACGTAATTAACAACACCACGGCGGAAGTGGTAGGGTTGCAGGAGACCAAGCTCACGCATTGGTTCAAACTCAAAAGAGTAGGGGGCAACAGAATCAAAGAATGGGTGCTACGCCAGTCCGCAGGAGCCTCAGGGGGATTGTTATTGGGTTCAATTCGGATATTTTCACTTGTACCGAGGATTATAGTGGAACGTTTTCCCTGTCCATCCGACTGACACGACGATCTGATAACTGGGTTCAGACGATCACTGTCGTTTATGGGTCGAACGTGGCCACTGATCGAGATGCCTTTTGGCAAGAGCTTCTCGATATTCGGCAACGATGGTCGGGAGCGTGGATTGTTAGGGGGACTTCAACATTACCAGATATGCCTTCGAGCACAAGGGAAGGAGGTCCAGTGACAGACACAGAGAATAATTCAATAGGGTGATCACGGAACTAGAACTTATCGATATCCCAATTAATGACAGACTATTTACATGGTCAAACATGCAAGTTATTCCGATTATGGCCAAATTGGGCAGAATGCTAGTTTCGATGGATTGGAAGCTAAATTCTCATTAGCTACCGCTAGATCGATCCTTAGACCCACGTCAGATCATACCCCGATCCTTCTTGATGCTAGGATACAGGGAGCTCAAAGGCTAAGGAGGTTCAGATTTAAGAAGGCCTGGCTAGAAATCTAGGGTTTTCACCATATGGTGATGGAAAACTAGGTGCTCCCAACCACTAGCACGGATGCTGTATCCCGATGGTGTGAAAAAATTTGCAGATTGAGAAAGCGGCTGCGTAGATGGAATTGATCTAGATTCTGGACCATCTGGGGGGCAAAAGATTTCTTTCTGGAAGGAATTGATGAGCTGGAAAGACTGGAAGAAACGAGAGTCCTGTCACAAGAAGAGAGAAATAGGCTACTAGAGCTCCGAAAAAATATTGCCAATCTTTATAAGCTAGAGGAGATCAAATTGCAACAAAGGTCAAGGATTTCGTGGCTCAAAGAGGGAGACGCGAACACGGCCTACTTCCACCGAGTAGCCAGTGCAAAACGTAGATCAAATCTAGTCTTGTCAATACAGATAGAAACAGGAACATCGCAAGACGAAAAGGTGATCTCCAAAACCTTTCTAGATTACTATATGGGCCTCTTTGGGAAGAAGGCCGATTTCAGGATCCCTCTCAGGGATGACTACTGGCAGGCATACCAGAATGAATCCGCACAAACATTATCCACTTTGGAAGCACCTTTCTCGGAAGCGGAAGTGGAAAAAGCCGTCACGCAGATGGGAGCAGACAAGTTGCCGAGGCCAGATGGCTTTCCGATAATGTTCTTTCAAGTGTTCTGGAAAAAAATTAAAGGGGACATTATGGCGTTGATGGATGAATTTTTCCACAACAACCTCAGATTGGGCCTGTTCAACTTTGTGGAAGTAGTTCTGATATCTAAACGGGAGGAGTCCAAGAGAGTGGGGGATTTTAGACTGATCAGTCTCATAAACTGCTCGGTTAAGATTATCACAAAAGTTCTAGCCATCCGCTTGGGAAGTATAATGGACAGCTTAATTAGCAAAACCCAGACGGGCTTCATCAAGGGCAGATGTATCCTAGACGGTGTAGCCACTGCTGAACAAGTTATCCACCACTACCATACGGGCAACTCTAAGAACATCCTCCTCAAGCTGGATTTTGATAAAGCATATGACTCCGTTGACTGGGAATGCTTACTGGAAGCACTCAGAGGGAGAGGATTCGGGGATAAATGGATTAGGTGGATCAAACAGTGTTTATACACTAGTAAAATGACAATCTTAGTAAACGGGCGACCGGGTACACCGTTTTCCTGCAAAAAGGGACTCCGGCAGGGGAATCAGCTATCACCACTTCTTTTCATTATCGTAGCAGATGTGCTGAGGGGCATGCTTGATAACTATCGGAGTAAAGGGTGGATAACGCCCGTGGCTAGAAGTAGCTCTAATCAAGGATGCACGGTTCTTCAGTATGCTGATGGCACGCTTCTATTTGGTAACGGGGTCAGGTCAGAAACAGTCTTCTTTAAAGGGGCCCTCTACTGTTTTGAAGCCTGGTCAGGTCTCAGGATAAATTTCCACAAGAGCACACTGACTCCAGTTACACTATCCGAGGAGGAGGCAAGGGAGCATGCTACAATATTAAACTGTATGACAGACGAGTTTCCAATCAAGTACTTAGGGCTCCCACTCAGACCAGGAAAGCTTACTAAGGCGGATTGGCTACCTATCATAGACAGGGTGGAAGACAGATTGTCTGGTTGGAAAGAAAAATTGCTTTCCCTTGGAGGAAGAGTGGTACTTATCAATTCAATGTTATCTAATCTACCCATTTACTACATGTTGTTTTTTGAACTACCTAAATGGGTAATCCAAAGGATTGACCGAATCCGCAAGTGATTCCTCTGGAAAGGGGCGGATTCGAATAGAGGGGGATACTACCTGGTCAAGTGGGGTATCGCATGCATGAAGAAGAGGCATGGAGGGCTAGGCATCATCGACTTAAGAGATATGAATCTCGCCCTATTGGGGAAGTGGTGGTGGAAGGTTTTCCACCACAGTAGAGAAGGTTGGCAGGACTTCATTCAACCCTACCTCCGGGGAAAAGGAACAAGGAGTTTAGGCTTCCGGGTAAGGTCCAGAGTATCTCGCTTCTGGAAAGGAATTACCAAAGCAAGCAGGCCGTTCAACTCAGCAGTTGTTTCGACTATTGGTAATGGACGATCCACCAGATTCTGGTAGACAAATGGTGTGGCGCCTACACCCTTAAGGAGACCTTCCCAGATCTATATGAGAAAGCAAATCGGCCGAATATTTCTGTGGTTGACACATGGAAGAGGGGCAATTGGAGACCATCTTTTCGAGGACCTCTAAACCCAGGTCTACTTCAGCAACTGCACGAACTGCAAACACACATTACACGGAACGGGGCGATGTGTGCGCAAGGCCCAGATCAGTTGCGTTGGGGATTAGAGACCAAAGGAGCTTTCACTGTTAGGTCTCTATACAACCGAATTCACTATCGAGGATGCAGACCCAGCTGGGCACAGATGTTATGGAGGACCAAAACACCCCCTAAAGTAAGGGTCTTCCTCTGACTAGTGCTCAATAATGCAATCCTCAGCAGAGAGAATCTTGCCAAAAGACAACCCTAGATAGCGACCAACTGCGGATTCTGTAACACACACACGGAGAATCTGAATCACCTTTTCCTTCACTGCCAGAAGAGTAAGGCAACCATGGTAGAGGTATTACGGGCCTTAGGGACAAGTGACTACCCTAGCGAATATGAGGAGTTGCGGACCGGCCCCAAATTCGCCTCGATACGCCACGAAATGAAGGATGCTTGGTATATAGCAATTGCGGCAACCACTTGGGTCTTATGGCTAGACAGAAATAATTTCTATTTTCGTGCTTCATGTACTAGTATTTCTGGTAACCTTACTCATATCATGCATCTTATCTCTTTTTAGGCTACAGCTGCTGCCACAGGAGCGAGAGGGAGGATTGCCAGAGCCTTCCAGGTGGAGGAATTTGACGATGAGCTAGGAGGTAGAGTTTGGGCCAACACTGGACTGAGGGGTAGGCACCCTCCATACTCTTCGGTTTTACATTAGCCGCAGTCTCCGCTACTTTGTATTTGGTCTCGACCTACTGTACTTTTGGTTGTATGTTGTACGGATGATTAGACCCACCCCCCAGGGTTTTGTTGGGGGATTATGTTTTATTTCCTGCACTGTACTTTTGTATTTCTTCCAGTACACCGGAGTTGTTTTATTAATTTCTTATTAATGAAACAGGGTGGCGTTATTCCACCTTTAACCTCAAAAAAATAAATAAATAAATAAATAAAATAAAAAATCATCAACTCTCGATATGCATATTGGTCAATCTATCTCTCTGTACTGTCCTCATAGTTCGCTAAGTAGACTCACCCAAGTGCCAAAGGTATATACTCTTTATTCAGATTTCACTATGTTCTATATGGTAGAACTTGGTCTCAAGCTCCAGAATATGAACTTCTTAAAAATTGCACTCTAAGCCTTGCTACAGATTTTCATGCTGATTAGTAATTGGGTGGGGAGGTTGCGGGAGGGCAACACTCCGGACCTAACTAGGTTTTCTTCGTTTTCCTTGTAAACACTCGTGCTATGCAGTTAGTCATGAAAATAGTAGAGAGCGATAACGATTGCAGCAATATTTTTTCATTGATGATGGAAATTATTGATTATATGCCTTACTGGTGTCATATTGATCAAACTGCATTAAACGGTCAATAAACTTGATGGATGACCTAATATCGAAAAAAAGAAGAAGGAAATTCTTGGGAAAACTATAAGAAATTCATTGCCTGCTACATATGGTTGAAAAGACTACGCAAAGTTCTAACTAAAGATATTCTTCTCATTCACCTTTCTCTGTAGGTTTTGTAAATCTTATACCTTAATTTGAAGTTTTTTTTTTTTTCGGAAAAGGTGGAATAAAGGCATCCTATTTCATTAATAAGTCGTTAATAAAACAACCCCGGTGTACCGGGAAGGATACAAAAGTACAAAACAGGAACAATAAAACAATGCAGGAAATAAAACATAACCCCCAACACAACCCTGGGGGGTGGGCCGAATCCTCCAAACAAAAAACAAAACCAGAAGTACAGTAGGTCAAGACCACACTAGCAGGGTGCAGCTCCTGAGGCTGCTCCGTCCCTCAGTCCAGGGTCGGCCCAAACTCTACATCCTCATCATCAAAATCCTCCAGCTGGAAGACTCTGACAATCCTCCCTCTCGCTCCTGTGGCAGCAGCTGTAGCCCAAAAAGAAATAAGATGCATGATATGAGTAAGGTTATCAGAAATACTACTACATGAAGCACGAAAATAAAAGTTGTTTCTGTCAAGCCATAACACTCATGTAGTTGCCGCAAAGACAATATACCACGCATCCTTCATTTCATGGCGAGCCTTCGTGAATTTGGGGGCAACCCACAAATCCTCATACTCGCACGGGTAGTCACTAGTTCCTAGGGCTCTTAAAACCTCTACCATAGTCGCTTTACTTCTTGGGCAGTGGATAAACAGGTGGTTCCGATTCTCCGTGTGCATGTTGCAGAACCCACATTCGGTCGCAATATGGGGTTGTCGTTTGGCCAGGTTCTCTCTGGTGAGAATTGCGTTATTGAGCACTAGCCAAAGGAAGACCCTTACTTTAAGTGGTGTTTTCGCCTTCCATAGTACTTGTGCCCAGCTGGGTCTGCATCCCCGATAGTGAATCCGGTGGTACAGGGAGCTAATTGAGAACACTCCCTTGGGCTCAAGTCCCCATCCCATCTGATCTGGGCCTTGGACAAATCTCGTCCCGGTCCGTGTGATGTGTGCTTGCAGATCGAGAAGTTGCTGATGTAACCTTGGGGTAAGAACTCCTCGGAACGACGGCGTCCAACTTCCCCTCCTCCAGGTCTCAGCAACAGAGATATTGGGCCGATTCGTTCTGTCATATAGCTCGGGGAAAGTTTCCTTCAAGGTATGTGCACCACACCATTTGTCCCACCAAAACCTGGTGGACCGCCCATTACCGATAGTTGACGTCACTGCTGAGTTGAATGGCCCGCTAGCCTTGGTAATTCCTTTCCAGAGTCGTGAAACTGTAGACCCTACTCGGAAGCCCAGGTTTCTCGTGCCTTTTCTTCGCAGGTATGGCTGAATAAAATCCTGCCATCCTTCCCCGTTGTGGTGAAAAACCTTCCACCACCATTCCCTTAAAGGGCAAGATTCATATCTCTCAGATCGATGATGCCGAGCCCCCCATGCTTCTTCTTCATGCAAGCGATATTTCATTTGATGAGGTGGTAGCCTCCCCTATTCGAATCTGCCCCTTTCCAAAGGAATCGTTTTCAGATCCAGTCAATCCTTTGGATAACCCACTTAGGGAGCTCAAAAAAAGACATGTAGTAGATGGGCAGATTTGACAGTACTGAATTGATGAGTACAACTCTTCCTCCCAGCGAAAGCGATTTTCCTTTCCAGCCGGCTAGTCTGTCCTCTACCCTGTCAATTATCGGCAGCCAATCCGACTTAGAGAGTTTCCCTGGTCTGAGTGGAAGCCCTAAGTATTAGATTAGAAATTCATTCCTCACACAGTTTAAAATGGTGGCATGATCTCGCATTTCTTCATCTGAGAGCGTAATGGGAATCAATGCACTATTGTGGAAATTTATCCTGAGACCTGACCAGGCTTCAAAACAGTAGAGGGCTCCTTTAAAGCAGACTATTTCTGGTATGGTCCCATTTCCAAAGAGTATGGTATCGTCAGCGTACTGGAGAATCATGCACCCTTGGTTGGAAGTACTGCTGGCCACTGGCATAATCCAACCCTTTTTCCGGTAATTTTTTAGCATTCCTTTTAGCACATCTGCTACAATCGTGAATAGGAGCGGGGATAAAGGATCCCCTTGCCGGAGTCCTTTCTTGCAAGGAAACGGCTGCCCAGGTCTCCCATTTACTGAAATTGCCATTTTACTCGTGAGTAAGCACTGTTTGATCCAACTGACCCATTTATTCCCGAATCCTCTTCCTCTGAGGGCTTCTAGTAAACACTCCCAGTCGACAGAGTCGTAAGCCTTCTCAAAATTCAGTTTTAGGAGGAAGTTCTTAGAGTTGCTCTTATGACAGTGGTGGATAACTTGTTCAGCGGTGGCCACACAGTCTAGGATACATCTGCCTTTGATGAAACCTGTCTGGGTTTTGCTGATAATACAATTCATTATACTCCCCAGGCGGATGGCCAGGACCTTTGTGATGATCTTCACCGAGCAGTTGATGAGGCTAATTGGTCTAAAATCCCCTACGCGTTTAGACTCCTCTATCTTGGGGATAAGGACCACTTCCGCAAAGTTGAACATTCCCAATCTAAGATTGTTATGAAAGAATTCCTCCATCAGTGCCATAAAGTCTTCTCTAATTTCTTCCCAGAATACTTGGAAGAACATCATTGGGAAACCGTCTGGTCCAGGGGACTTGTCTGCACCCATTTGGTTAATGGCCTTTTTCACTTCCATTTCCGAAAAAGGTGCCTCCAGGGCGGAGATACTTTGCGAAGCCCCATTCTGGTATTCTTGCCAATAATCCTCCCTCAATGGAATACTGAAGTCATTCTTTCTACCGAAGAGGTCCTTGTAGTAATTTTGAAAGGTTGCGGCTATCTCATTTTCGTCCTGCAGTGTTTCTGTATCTGTCTGAAGTGAGAGCATAGCATTGGATCTACGTCTTGCACTTGCCACTCGGTGGAAGTAGGCCGTATTCGCATCTCCCTATTTGAGCCACGAAATCCTCGATCTTTGTTTCCATTTGATCTCTTCTAGCCTATACAGGTTGGCGACATTATCCCGGAGCTCTAGCAGCTTGCCTCTTTCTTCCTGTGACAGGACTCTCGTCTCTTCCACCCTTTCAAGTGCATCAATTCCTTCCAAAAAGGAGTCTTTAGCGTGCCAGATGGCCGAGAATCTAGACCAATTCCATCTGCGTAGCCTCTTTCTTAGTCTGCAGATTTTTTCACACCTTCGGGATGCTGCGTCCCTGCCAGTAGTTGGGAGCGCCCAATCCTCCATAACCATGTGGTGGAATCCCTGAATTTCCAGCCAGGCCTTCTCAAATCTGAATTTTCGAGGCCAGTGGGCTCCGCGTATCCCCCTATCGAGAAAGATCGGGGTATGATCTGATGTTGGTCAAGGGATCGACCTAGCTGACGCTAGTGGGAATTTAGCTTTCCATTCCATCGAGACTAAAATCCTGTCCAACTTGGCCATAACCGGAACCGCTTGCATATTAGACCAAGTGAATAATCTATCATTAATTGGGATATCAATCAGCTCTAGATCCATGATCACTCTATTGAACTCCTCTCTGTGCCTGTCGCTAGAGCCTCTTCCCTTGTGTTCAAAGGCAAATCTAGTGATGTTAAAATCCCCCCCAACAATCCAAGCTCCCGATCAACACTGTCGAATGCCAACAAGTTATTGCCAAAAGGCATCTCGGTCTGTGGCCACATTTGGCCCGTAGGCAACAGTCACCGTCTGCACCCAATCATCGAAACGTCGCTTAAGTCGGGTAGTTAGGGAGAACGTTCCATAGTACTCCTCTATGCAAGAGAGAATATCCGAGTTGAACCCTGTTGCAATCCCTCCTGAGGCTCCTGCTGACGGACGTAACACCCATTCCTTGATTATGTTACCCCCAACTCTTTTGAGTTTGAGCCCATGCTGGAGTTTGGTCTCCTGTAGCCTACCACTTCCGCCTTGGAATTGTTAATGACGTCCAGTACCATATCTCTCTTCCCCCTATCCCCCAGCCCCCGAACATTCTAGAATAGTGTATTCATTGAGGAACAGTGTCAGCGGTGATCGTTGGTGTGGGTGTGGAGCCGGCTACATCCTCGTGGATGTCTGTCGGCCCAGTGCAATATCCTAGGGCATTCTCATAATTAGTCTTAACCCTTTCAGTTTCCCAACCCATGATTTTATTAAGTAGTAAAGCATTGCGCTCTGTGTCATAAACCTCTAACCCACATGTTTCAGCTAGTAAAAAAAAACCTCGGAGTCTGACATAAAATTTAATATAGAAGCTAGAAAACTAGTCGTACCTCCGTTGTCTAATTTAGCAGCTTTGGCTGCCGCTACTACCTCGAGATAATCATCTAAGGACTCCATATGAGCCCTCTTTGGCGAGCGTTGAACTCTTAACCCAACTGTCCTATGAGACGTTCCAGAGCTAACTCCGGGTGCTGACTTTGGTAGTGTAGAAAGAACCATCTCAGGGGAGATCTCCCTCTGGGTGTTAGCGACGAACTCCAGGTCCTCTGACTCCTCATCTGTGAAAGAGAATTCTTCATCCAGATTGAGCCGCCCTTCTGGCTCCTCCTCACCGCAGACTATTTTAGAGTAGGCACTCTTACTGCGGACTCCTCATTGAGCCCACAGATTGGCGAATCACTAATAGTAGTGGAGCTCTCCATTGCGGTCCCCTCGTTGGGCCCGCTACCAGTCTTACATTGTGTCTGAATGTTGAAGTTTGAAGCTTTGTTTAAGATTCTTTTGTATTAATACTGCATCCATATCCTTTGAACTGAACTATATATTGTTCCTAATATAATTGAAAGCTAGTTTAAAATGACTTATTTAAGTTCATATATAGTTGTTTTTTTAATCCTTTTTTTAATAATATTTTTTGGTCGTTGTTCATATACTAGAATTGCCCGTGGGCACGTGCCTCTTCGGAACGATACAGCATATGAAGGTCTTGTAAACAGTAAAACAATAATTATGTAGCTCAAGTTTGAATAGTAAAACAATAATTAGTTGTAAATAAAAATCCTTATTTCCATTAGTATATGTTGAAAAATAATTATAAATGGGGGTATAAAATCCAACTTCTTAGAACTTTGAGTGTGGAATATAATGAAATTTAACTGTTGATGAGATATTTACTATTTTCAATGTAACATGAGCAATAAAAAAATTGTATAAAAAATATGAAAATTTACAAACCTGAAATCTGAAAATATGAATTTTTGAGTAAATAGAGAGAGAGAGAAATAAATAAACAAATAAATAAAGAAGTTGTTTTGGGGATTTGAATTTGAGTTTTGGAGGAACTTTTGGGCGGGAAAATATATTTTGTGAGGTTAGATCTGGACCATTGATTTCAACCCTATTGAATGAGAGGCACTGATAGCTTTTTTTGTGTTTTATTATATAGATAGTTGTTAAATTTCTAATTCACGTAGAAAGAAGTTTCTTTTTGAGATAAAAGTGACCACGGTCACCGATTTCATTAATGAATTTTTAACGAAACCACAAAACAAGCCTATTACACAATGTTCTAAAAGTCCCCAGGCGGTAGTCGGGCGGCCGATGGATGCCTAGCGCCTAGGCCCTTGTAAGCGGAGCTTAAGCGGCTAGGCGCTAAGCAGTTTTATTTACATATTATATATATATATATATATATATATATATATATATATATATATATATATATATATATTCTTTCATTTTGTATTTGTTGTTACCATTTCTTACTCTTGATATTTCTTCTTGCAATTGCAAGATGAGCTTTACAAAATCGAATCGGTGTATTATTATTGGTCTTTTTTTTGTATATTCTTATACTCATCTATTAGACTAGTAGTAATCTATGACGAAGATCAGAAGTGGAGATTACTTGTTTGGCTGTTCCAGTCCAAGGAGCAAACAGTGTGGGGAAGCGGGAGGCTTGAGTCAGGGATGGGGGAGGGTTGCGTCAGGAGAAGTTTGAGAGAGAAGAGGAGGACGTAGTGTTGACATCGGAGGTGAAGCAAGGCGGGAGGCAGTGTGTGGTTGTGTTGACGACTTGATTTTGAAGCTGAAGAGAGGAGAAAGAGGTTGTGTTGACGTCGGTTGAAGTTGAAGCGAGCTGTGACTGCAAGGAGGGAGGTGGACGAGGAGGTTTTGACGACTCAGTGACAGAGTGAGTGAGAACTGGGACTGCGAGGAGGGAGGCGAAGAAGGTTGTGTTGACGAATGTAAGGAGGGAGGCGGAGGAGGACAAAATTGAAGCGCATTGCGAGTTGCGAGCTGCGAGCCTCCGACTGCGAGAAGGGAGGCGGAGGAGGTGATTTGGGGGGTTTTAGAGAAGAGGAATTAGGGATTTAGAGAATAGAATTGATTTGGGGCTTTTTTACGGGGGATTTAGAGGAGAAAGAGAAGTTTTAGGGGTTTGAGTTTATTAGAGCGGGTCGGGTTGGAATAAGTTGGGTCCTTTTTTTTAATAATTAAGTCCTAAGCGAATCTAGTCCGCCTAGACCCGCTTACACCGATTACGCGCCGTCTAGACCAGCTTTTAACCGCCTATAACCATTAACCGATTTTCTTAAACGCCTAGCCTCTAGGCGAGGCGTTGGGCGGCCGCCTAGCGCTTAGGCGCTGCCTAGGCGGCCGTTTAGGCCGCTTTTTAGAACACTGCTATTACATCATCTACCAAGTACTGTGCCCCCTAGGCACACATAGCGGAAACATATAAGGTTCTATCTATTACAACTCAATACATAATACGGTGTGGTATATCACTCGCCACCCCGATAGCCAAAATACAAATCCAATACCTCCTCGGCACAGTAATCTCCAAGCCTAACCCGGCACGTAGAAAGAAGTTATTTGCGCTTCTGAGTAGAAATCAAATGTAACTCAAAAGGAATTCTATGATAATAATGGATTAAAGTATTGCAATGATTTTGCTTTCAAGTTTCGACTGCCGGCCCTTGATTGAACAATGCCAACCACATATGTAGAGTGATGAACAAGACCAAGAAAATGTCACTTTAAGACATCTCAACATATCGTAAAGAATTGCTCTTGATCAACCTTATTTTAGTAATGAAAGAGAGTAGAATATATAAACATGGTGAAGTACTTTCCGAGTATTAGGTTATTTCATAAAGTCCATCATTTTGATGAACAAAATAATTAAGAATATTATAGAAACCCACGTTTGAACAGGGCTTCATGCTTAATTGAAGTTAAAAACTGTTGTCAAGAATTTTAAGCCATGTGGACGGTTCAAAGGGATCAATAATGGTTCTTAGCACCACTGATCTAACCTTATTCCGTTTGAAACATGTCCAAAGCAATTTGGCAACTAATCACAGTACAATCCTAACCACTGTAGCATGTTCATTTCGAGCTAGTTGTTCTCAGAAAAGAGAAAATGTGGATCCAATCAAAAGCAATTTGGGTATATTGCTTATAGTTTATTATTATTTTTCGATGTTCTCCACTAAATTTTAATGGCTGAATGTTAGATTAATCTATAGTCTGAATTAGGAAAGGTCAAGGGTACGGAATCAACTTAAGAAGACTTCATAAAATCGAGGAACAGTAATTGACAAGAACTCATAGGATTTCTGATAGCAATGCCATTCTCTTACTGTATTGGGATCCATTTTCTTTTGAGGTTGCGAATATGGCTGTTTTTGCACCAAATCTCTGAAGTTATTATTTTTTTAAAGATAAATGTGACCGTGTCTCAGCTTTATTAATAAAAAATAAATAAAATAAATTATAACATAATACATCACAAGTTTAAAGATCGAACAAAGATATAATACATCAACTACTGTTGGATTTATGTCTTGCATACTATGTTGGATACGAAGACGATGAAGCGATAGAGGAATCGCAACGATCGGAGACGGAGTGGAAGTAAGAAGAAAGTAGTCAGTTAGTAGCAATAGCAACAGAGAGGTTGACAGTCGACTGTGCGGTCGACTGTCTCCCCCTCGGATGTCAATTTGGGTGATTGCGGTCGACCGCAACTATGTAGTCGACCGTGCGCGGCTGATGCAGTTTTTTGGGTTTGGGTCTAAGGAATTTGATTGAAGCCCGAACTTGCTCTTCAAGTTAGATCGTACAACTCTTATCGTAGAGTTATCTCTTCAAGAATATTTAATGATTATTGTATCAAGATATCAAACTATGATTTTTTAGATCTTTATATATTGTTGTAATTGGCCTTCATTGAGAGCCAAGAGAGAGAGTACTTCATTGAAGAGAGTTTGAGAGATTCTCCAATTGTAAACAACTAGTATTTTCTGGTAAGGTTTGAGAGAAAGTCGTAGTGAGAATTGTAATATTCTTGTATCTTCTTTAGTTGAATAACATCTCGATTTCTTCTCCTCCGGATTAAGGCGAAATCCCCAACCGGACAAATTTGTGTGCTTTGGTGTGTTTGGGGTGATCTTCTATTTGCTTGGTGGTTTGTGTTGATTGTATCGCTTAACTCAACAAGATCATCGTAGAAGAAGGAATTAAATTCCCTAACAATTGGTATCAGAGCATCATGTTCGTGGGTTTGTTCGAGTTCCTTGGAGAATATGGCAGATCAGATCACGAAGATCAAGCGATTTGAAGGTAAGATCAACTTTGATCGCTTGAACGTGGACATGCATGAAGCATCGGTTCAACATGGCTTGGATCTAGCCCTAGAAGGAGATAAAAGAAGACCAATCAGCACAAAGCAGTAGAGTTGAGAGGTGATTTATTCAGAACCGTTGGATTTAATCCGGATGTTATTGACGAACGAAGTCAGGTGTAGGAGAAGCGCGGCAAGTGTTTAGGCATGACTCAGAACTGACTACTCTCGGAATTGCCGTTACAGGGTCGAATGTACCAGAAAAGAAAGTTGTTGGTTTTCTCAATGAAGGAAAGTACTGCTCTTCTAGATCATATAGTGGAGTTCAATACGGAGTTATCTGAATCAAGGGCGATTAACGCAGATGATCTAAAATATTCTAACTTGATATATTCATCACCAAATTCATCCAACTTGATAGCCATGCTAGACGGAAAATCTACCAAGGAGAAGTTTTCGGTAGCAGGTATGATCGAGAGGTTGAAGGAGGATGCACTTAGGAAGAAAAGTCATAAATCGGCGTTAATTTCTGTGAGTTACTTGGAGGTGGATTATACTTCGAATGGAAGGGAAAGTGTATGTAAGGATAAGATCAGTTACCACAAATGCAGAAGGATTGGGCATTATATGAGAAACTGTTGCAAGCGGTTGAGTCAGAGGGGTGCTAAATCCAGTGTTGCTGAATTAAGTGATAGCTTAAACATTACTTTTGTTTTAAGTTATTTACAACTGGTTGTTCTTTTGATTCGGATAGTTCTTTTCAAATTTGCTCTGAGAGGGAGATGGTTTCTAGTTACAAGTTTGCATCATGTTGTTGTGTGAGAACGAAGATTGGTAATATTTGTGAAGTAGTGGGTGAGAGAACATATGAGTCAAAGATGACAGACGAAAAGAGACACACACTAGAGGAGGTCATGTATATTCCTTCGTTGAAACAGAGCATGATATCCATGAGAACTTTTGAAGCACGGGACTGCAGGTACATAGATCGAGGTGTAGTTCTATCAGTTTGGGGAAGTCGTCGTAAGGTGATGAAGGGAAGGAGGGGTGTTGAACACAACCTCTACCAGCTTTGGGGGAACATGAAACATTGGCCAAGTGGTTTGAAGCCCATTGTTCCTAAAGCACTATCTACTTTGTTGTCACTAGAATCATCTGAGCGAGACTACGACGTTTGAATATCGTCGAGAGGTGGATAGTGTCTTGGGGTAGGTGGGGTTTGTGCGTGGGGTTGGGGTGGGGGGGGGGGGGGGGAGCGCCTTCGTGTCAACGCCTAATGGGGTGTGTCTTTGATGGGCATACCAAATGGAGAAAAACAGGTGGAGGTAAATTCAACTAGCAGAAAAAGTCACAGAACCGAGTTGTTTGCAAAAAAAGAGAATAAAAAGAGTATAGAATATTTAAATCACACAGGTGTAGATTCATAGTATGCAATCCAAGGTGGATATTATTGAGTTTATGTCTTGCATACTATGTTGAATATGAAGACGATGAAGAGATAGAGGAATCGAGATGATCAGAGACGGAGTGGAAGCAAGAAGAAAGCAGTTAGCTAGTAGTAGCATCAACAGAGAGATTGACAGTCAACTATCCCCCCTCGGGTGTTAATCTGGGTGATTGCGGTCAACCACAACTATGTGCAGTCTACCATGCGCGGCTGATGCTATTTTTTGGGTTCGGGTCTACGAGATTTGAATGAAGCCCGAACTTGCTCTTCAAGTTAGATCGTACGACTCTTATCGTAGGGTTATCTCTTCAGAAATATCTAATGACTATTATATCAAGAGATCAAACTAGAGTTCCTCTAGATCTCTATATTTTGTTATAATTGGCCTCCATTGAGAGCCAATAAAGAAAGTACTTCATTAAAGATAGTTTGAGAGGTTCTCTAAATTGTAAACAACTAGTATTTTCTGGTAAAGCTTGAGAGAGGGTCATAGTGAAAAAATTTAATATTCTGTTATATTCTCTAGTTGAATAATATCTCGGTTTCTTCTCCTCCGAATTAAGGCAAAAGCCCCAATCGAGAAAAATTTGTGTGCTTTACTGTATTTGGTGTGATCTTCTATTTGCTTGGTGGTTTGTGTTGCTTGTAAAAGTACCAATTCCCAAGTGTGTCTTTTGTAATGCAGAAAGTTCTTTGTCCATAGCTTGTTGCCAATGGAGGTCAAGAACTGTCTCTTTATAGGATAAGGGCTCATACAGATAATGAAAAGATGTTAAAAATGAAGAGAAAGAAGTGGAATAACAAGAGTAAACAAAATATGGTGAGTAGACTTACAAGTGCGCTGAGGATAACGAGAAGAAAAATCACAATCTCAGGATCATAATGGACGTTTGCAGGAGGAGGGAGAGTATCACGAGTGCCAGACTGCATGGTGCCAGTATTTTCAGAATTAACATTGCGAGTCATGTGAGAATAATGAAGAGGAAAATGAACTATAGGAGCAATAGATGAGTCAGAATCAGTAATGGATTGAATTTGTGGAGAAAAGCTATTTATATGGTCAGAGAAACGATCAATATGAATGATATCAGATTTGATCAAGTTGTGAGTAGTAGCGGGAATAGAAAAAAGAGTATATGCGCAAGAAACAAAACATGACAAGATACATATAGTTTTCGCAAAGCTGGATCAAAACAACAATGTCCCTTTTGCCCCTCACCATAACAAAGAAGTACACAAATGGCAGAACAATATGATAATTTTGTACGCTCTACATATGAACAAAGGACAGAGTAAGTAGAACTAAAGACTCTCATGGAGGAATAATTAGGAGCATGCCTCAGAAGGTGACAAACCTAAAGTGATAGACAATGGTATCTTACTGATTAAGTTGATTGCAGTAAACTCTACTTCTCCCCAAAACTCAATAGGAAATGAAAATGACAATAAAAGAGAACGAGCAGTTTCAACAATATGCCTATGTATTTTTTTAACAACACCATTTTGCTCAGGAATATCTGTACAAAAAGTACGATGAACAGTTTTATCTAAAGCAAGCAAATCACAAATTTTATTGTAAGCATATTCACCATCCAAATAACAATAAAACACTTAATAACAATAGAATGTTGAGTTTTTGCAAGAGCTTGAAAGTTTTTTTAAATGCTAAAGAAGTCAGAACGACGTTTTATAAGATAAACCCAACAAAAAAGAGTGTGATCATCAATAAATGAAACATCATATCGAAACCCCCCTTGTAACTACAGGAGAAGATCCCCACACATCAAATGGTGCAATAAAACAAATAGTAATTGAATTTAAAGGCAAAGCAGTAAATTTAGCAAGTTCATAAACACTCCAATCAGAAATATTATGTGTTTGCAAAATATGCTAAGCTTCATGTAGAAGATAAAAATTTTAAGCGTGAAGATGAAACATGACCAATACGTGAATGCCAACAATAAAAAACTAGAAGATGAAGGACACAAACGAAATGAAGATAGGTCAACACTAGGAGCTTCAAATACTGGTAACCCCAGCTCATCCAAACCACATAATCCCCCCCATTTATAGTCTGTGCCAATCAGCTTCTGGGGACTGCAGGTCCTGCACATGACAAGAGGGAGAACAAAATGAAACTGAGTAACTAGAATCATATAACTGACTAACATATAAAAGATATAGTGTAAGCTTAGGAATGTGGTACACATTAGAAAGAGACAAATGAGGTGTGACAACAGAACCAATTATTGCTAATGGCATAGGAGTACCATCAGCAGTCATGACAGACACAAATGATGTGGGACACAAAGAAACAAAAGATTTTGAATCAGAAGATATATATGGTGTGAAGTTCCAGAATCTAAAACCCATACAAAGGAGGACATACCTGAGAAATTAGAAGGTAGCTGATCTATCAGTGAAGAGGTAGATTTAGCATGCGGCTGTGTAGCAATGATCATTTAAAGCTACTCAGTAAGGGCTGTAAGTGCATAATTTGAGGATGCGGCTCCAGATTCAGAGAAGTATAATGGTGGTACATCTGCTATAGTACTAAATTATGGAGGATGATATGGTCATGGTTCGATTGGTTGCCAAAATTTGGAGGCGTGAATTGTTGCTTTGCTGGTGTTGTTGTGGTGCTTGATTCAAAGTTTAGGACATTGAGTCTTCCAATGACCCATCTGCTTGCAAAAACTGCACTCATCAATCTCAACTTTTGAATAAGGTTTAATCTCATAGTGAGCAAGAGGTTTAGAAGGGAGTGCCAAAATAAAGAGATTGTGTGTCAGGATATTTCATTTTTTCTACTGGAAACGTAAGACGTATTTCATCGGCTAAAAGCTCATTGACCACTGAATCAATGAAAGAAGTGTGACATGATGCAAAATGGAACCACGAAGTCCCTCAAAATCATCACGAAGTGCCCTAAAAAACTGAACCATGCGTTGTTCTTCTCTACGAGAAATATAAGTTGCTCGTAGTTCTGCCGATTCTGTAAGAGAAAATTGAGCATAAAGATCTTTCATTGCATAATAGAACTCTTGAATTGTAATGCCCGAATTTCATACACTGAAAAAATTTGTGACACACCCAAAATCTTTTACTTCAGTTGAGTACATAAACATCATATAATACAGAAAAATGTAGAAATCTTACTAAAAATCCAAACAACTTGGAATGATAAGATGATGGGCTCAAGATGTCACACTACGTTGCTAAAGACCTCAAACACCCTTGCCTGGAAAACCACAACATTTGAGTTCGTCAGCTGTGAGGCCGACGGTAAAAGTCCCAACAACTTCAACTAACTCCCAAAACACAGCATAATAGATAATAAACGTGAATAAATATACATGTTAAATGTAAATGAAAAATAATCAATTATACAATATCGTATGAGTGAGCGTGGAACTAATTTACTAGAGTGTCAAACTTATACTTATTATGCTAACATGCACAATTCAAATATGCTCTTCTAATACACGCTTGTTTGGAACGATATGCCGCCCATACAACATAGTGTCTGAATGCAAGCTGCTAACATTTCTCCGTGTTATGGGGTTCAATCTCGCGCTATGCAATCTTATCCCCGTGACAAAATATTCAAGACATGGACATCCTGTGAGGTTTAACTCTCGTCTCAGAATACTGTAGAACTATCTCACTTCGCAGATCATTCTGGAGCCTATTTCAGCTCTTGTCCTGGAATATTGGAGAGTCTTCTCACTCCGCAGATCATTCTGGAGTTCTCATCTCACGAATATCCAATAAGTTTCACTATCATCCCAGAATTCTAGAGCCTATTTCAGCTCTCGTCCCAGAATACTGGAGAATATCTCACTCTGTAGATCATTATGGAGAACTCAACTCATGTTTACTCTTGTTTCATCACTTCTCCTTTCTAGAGCATGTCATTACAAAATCTATCACATGGAAAGATATGTTGCCGATTGTAACTCCCTGTTCTAGTTGTACGTATTTTATTACGTAAAAATTTTGCGTTAGCAATCAGTTTTTATTTCTTTTCTTCTCTTTGGACTCTTTATCGGACAATATTTCATTCTTATTAGAACTCAAATATTTTTCCGAACCATTCTAATTTTTTTGAATTTTCCATTGGAGTTTAAATTTAAACCATGATTAATCCTAATCATAATTCTAATCATAATCCTAACCTAATTATCTAATCCAACAGCCAACTCCTCAACCCTCACCCTCCCAACTCCTTTTACAGTGTTAAAAACCTCCCCCTATAGCCTACTATCCCTATAAATTTATATACATACCTACATACTGCCTAATCCCTACCTATATATAAATTTATATATTACTCTATATATACATATGCAGCTCACCACCTCATCTCTACTTCTTCCTTCTTCTTCTTCTTCTTTTCTTCTGCAAAACCCAAGCCCCTTCCGCCATCCTCTTCCTCTGCCTTCTTCAACCCGAAGCTTCTCAACCCATCGTCACCACCTTCACATCTCCACCATTAAAGATCGTTGTCGTCGCTCTTGCTTGTTGTTGTCATCGTCGCTAGTACTCGTTGCTTCACTGTCGTGTTGCCGCTGCCTTCTTGTTGTCTCCTACAGCCTGCACTCGACGTTGTGTCGCTACCTCCTTATTATTGTTTGCTGCCATTCTTGCTCTCGTTCTTATTTTCGTGGACTATAGCCATTGAGTTTCTCTTTTTACCGTCATTTCACTTATAATTAAAATTGTCACGTAAAAAGCAAGCATTTTCTTGAACTCTTAGCAAGTAGAATAGTTATCGTCATACTTTCTTGTCTAGTTACTTATTCCAATCTACTGATTAAATCTTGAACCGTTAACACACTTTGAACCATATTATCGAATATTGAATAACTCTGTCCTGTCGTTTGCCCAAATTTATACTGGGAATTCGACCTAGTTCCCGATACTGAATCCAAGAAGTTTGTACATACGAATTGTATCCCTTTGAGTCTAGAATCCAAAACATTTTACAGTTTCACAATCCGATTTATAGATTGTGAGATATCACGATTTTAGTACTGTCATATTGAAAATTTCAGAACCGAAACTGTGCACGAAACCTACTATATTGTCTCTTATACTGAGAATTAGACCATGTTCCCCATACCGGATCTAAGAACTTTATGCATGAAAATCGTAGCCCATCGAGTCTAGAATCCAGAACATCTTACAGTTTCTCAATCCGATTTATAGATTGTAAGTTATTGACATTTTAGTACTGTGATTCATGGATTTCCAGAACAGAACTGTGCACGAAACATTGAAACCAGCAAATAATAAATTTTATACATAACTACTGCCCCTAGAATGTATCGTGTGATTATGCGTTGAAACTGAAAGAGAGTCTACTTTCTAGAATCTTAGACGGAATCAAATTTTCTTTCCTGTAGCAACGGTAAAGTGAATTTGAACGCAGATAGGTGCTGCTGTCTAACAATTCATCTCTATGCTTTTGCATATAAACCCGTTGTTTTTCATATTTAATGAATTGAACTATATACATACAATGCATTGCATAGCCTTTGATATCTTCTAGATTTTGTATTGACACTACCGTTCCACTAGTCGTATAGACTGTATGTTCATGATTAATTATTGTAAAAGAATAACAAGCCGGGGTTACAAGGATACGGCTTAGTAATGGGCAATATAGAGAAGTATACTCAGAAAGGGCCTGTATTTTTTGGAATAGTGATTCTTGATTCTTGATAACAAAATTCTTGATTACATGTCTTGATACTATCACTGAAAAATCCGAGTACATAATCCTATAGAATTCACTATCTAAGTCTAAACGTCGCATGATTAATATGCACCTGAACTTGTGATATGGAACACATGATTGTGTGCATTAGATAAGTTAATTAAATCGATAAACTCGAGATTGACACTAAGCATAATTCTTGATTCTTGATTACATGATTCTTAATTCCTGATTACATGATTCTTGATTACATGATTATTGATTAACTGATCCTAAGTTACCAATTGATTATACTTTGAAGTCTTGAATACACTAGTTTACAGTTGTTTCTTACATGATCATATTGTTCCAGTTCCTTACTTTCTTCCATATTGTACTGTACTATTTTTCAGTAATTGCACTGCCACTTCTTGTTCATTCCATGTTATATCTTGTTATCTTACAATTTTACTGCTTGTTGCCACATGCTGCCCATAGCTTGCTCTAACGGGTACTTTCCCATTTTCTTTGAGTTAATATTTATACAGGACAGATGATGATTTACAGAAGGAACTTGATGATCAGACTCTCTAGACGGAATTGTTATAACTATTTCTCCATCACCTCATTGTAATAAACTATTTAGTACATTATTTATTTCCGAGTATTTTGACCCGAATTTTTGGTATCTCAGATATTGGTTATTGTATTCTATCATTATTCATGTGATTATTATTGTTACCTGTGTTGTTGAGCTTACTGGTATTGTACAACTTATGAATGATATGAGTTGGTATACTTATATCATTCGCTGGGCCTCAATTGCGTGTCCATACTTTCATATAGTGGGAAGCGGGGTGTGACACATATACTACATAGTTTCCAAACAACAACCTAATCATTTGCTAATGAGTGTAATGAGATTAATGGTACTAATCACCAAAGAATGTCTAGATAAGTTATATACTAGACTAACCTAATTCTCATAATATCCATTCTATATGCATTTATGCATCCCGCCCGCAAAATCTTGCACAACTCGTGCTGTTACAACCTACTGAGATCACACTAATATTCAATTTTGCTCTATTACAATAACTTAACTTATTCTCAAAAGTTGATTAGTACTCCAACGCATAATCACGTGTATGTCTCACCCCAAGATATTGGACTGGCCTATTCCTAGCCCACACATCGTGGATTTACTGGGCATATCCTCAGCCACGAATCCCAACAAGTTGATCTTCCGTAACTACGAACCTTATCGGCCTACCCCTTGCCCACACACGTGGATTTACCGGACGTGTCCTTGGTCCCGAACATTCCTAGGAACCTCAGCTCTTTAACGGTCATGTCCATCATTGTTTCAATCATATCTTCTTTTAATGCAAGATCTTAGTCTAAATGATGCCAAATATAATCTAGACTTAATGATCCCTATTCCGGACTTACATTTCACACAAAATGAAATCTTGGTCATACCGACCCTATTCCACTCCTCCATTGGAGGTCTCTAACTCTTGCTGGATTCGGGCATTGCCTTAGTCACAATTATTCCCTTGCATTTGACCAAATTATTCTTTCGAATTCATGGACCTTACAGGTCTACCCCTGGTCCACACATGCAGATTTATCGGGTGTATCCTCAGTGCCATATATAGAATCCACCGTTTGAATATTCAACCTTCTTTGGAAAATAACTTAGTGGTCTTGTAAAACCATATAGATTCCAATACTTACCAGAAAATTGGATTTCTTAGTGTCATCTGAAATCCAAATGAGTCTACTACAATATTGTAGTTAAGAAATTTAACAGGAATTATTTTGTCTAAATCCATATGCAAAACAGTAGGTTCACATTCCAGAAAACTGCAGCTTTTGCCACTTATAAAAATCACCGAAACTTCAACACTTAATAGAAATTTGATTTCTTTGAGTCGAAAGAAAGATTACCGAATCTACTTCAAATTCTTAGTTTTGAGTTTTCTCAAAATACTGCATATAAGAGGTTAAAATGGTAAAAAAAAACCAGAAGGTATACAAATTTCCAGAACTAAGGCAAAACTGTCAACTAGTCCTAAGTTCAAATTTGTTTAAAATACTAAACGACATCCGAACCTCATGAAATTTTGTAAACACACATAAAAAGTTCTCTTTAAATTCCATATATTTGGATATAAATAATTTTTGGAAGTAAGCATGATATTAATGATAGAATTATAGAATAGGTCATGTTTTCGTTCTTGACGAGAAATGAGTTCGGATTTATCTAAAATACCAAATAACACCCAAAAATCATGAAGTTTTGAGGAGATGTTATAGACATATATGGATACACATATAAAAGTTACAACATTATATTCCATCTAGTTAAAGAGAAATGATTTTCGGAAGTAAGTCCAAAATTCAAGACAAAAACTGTAAAACGTTTCTAAGTTAATCTTTCTGTAATTTCACATAGTTAATTGAAAATAATTCACACATGATTCAATCAATATAAGCATGAATACTCATCCAATACAACATATATAGCTTTTTTAACATGTATACACCCTATAATAAAATTGAAATTAAAGTAGTAAAGTAGTTATCCACCTATAATTTCTGAATTTGATTGCTTCTAAGCTCTAGAAAGCGTTCCAACACCAAAATTGATAAACTTAACCTTATGAAAACTTAAACTCCAAAGATCTTCAATTCAGGTGGAAGAGAAAAAAAATGAATGGGGAGAATGAGGTGATGCATTCTTGACTTTTATATACAAACACTCACAAACTATTTATGCATTCTTCATTTAATCAACTCTTCCTACATCATTTAACCACCTCCCCTAAATATCTTTCTACATTATTTAGTCACCTCCCCTAAATCTCCTGTACGTCACGTACCAGCAAGAATCATGCATGATAAAAAATTGGATAATTTTATTAATGCTCATTTTTATGATAACCATTTCCTAGAAGTCACCAACTCAATTGCTCTTTAGTCCTTAAGTTTACAAAATAGAATATTAAATATACTATGGGACATTCTCAAATATTTATATTCCACAAACTAATATTTAAAAATATTTAAGGTATTACATAAGACATTATATACAATTTTACAAAATATGCGTAAATGGGCAAAATTTTCATAACTCAATTTTGCGAGGTGTTACATGAATGCTCATGTCAATCTGTTCAAGAGATTGAATATCAGATTTTAACTGATATTGTTTTGGCAAAGTTATTGTAACCCCTGTTGCTCATTTTTTGTATTTTTAATTATATTTAATAAAATTCATGGTTTTTTTTATTTTATTGTTGTTTTCATTGATCTTCGTCTCTTTTGTATCGTGTATTGTTCTTCTCTCTCTTGTGATTCATTTTACATTAATTCAGCTTTTTATTCTCATTTATTAGATCTACAATTTGTTCTTGATCTCGCCTATTGTTTAAACCTATTTCATGGCCTATTTATCTCTTATTGAATTTTTTTCTTCCTATTGGATACTACCCAGTTGACCCAAACCCATATTGACTCTATATAATCCCCCTAATTGCTCTCTAACCCTAATATTTCCTCTCTCTCCTAGCCGTCATCTACCTCTCTCCCTACTCCCGATCTCTCTCCTCCCGACCCCTTCGCTGTCGTCGTCTCGTTTCCAATGCCGGCAGACCCCCTAATCCCTTCTCCTCTTCTCCTCATCCCCTGGTTTCTGCTGATCCCCGTGCTCCCCTGTCCTCGAGCAGCGAGACTCCAGCCCCTCGTCGCAGTCTTCTCCCCCCTGTCGTTTTCGCTGTGCTAGCTCCACCGCCTAGCGCCGCGACCCCCTACCCTGCTGTCGTCGTCTTCGTCTGTGGACGACACCCGAGCACCACTTGCTGTGTTGTTGCTGTCGTCCACCCTTGTTGTTGTTGCTGCTTTGTGTGCGTGTGTGTGAGAACACGTGCACCGCCGTGCTTTCGTCGGTTGGATCTTGCTCTCTTTTGTGTGTTCGTGTTCGTGTGTCTGGATCCGTTCCGGTTATTCTAATCTTCATCTTCGTTTCAGTCATCTTCATATTAGGCAAGTAGCTTGTATATGTTCTTTTTGTCATACAAGTTAAATACTGTAAGTAGTCTAGTATGAAAATGTTTGTACTCTCATGATGATCCTATCTTGTTAGTTTAACCATTGATATCATCTCTTGATCATGAGTAATTACAGTAGTTGACATCCGTTGCATGAAAACAATATATAGATTAGATGACATCTTGATTGTATGTTGTTTGTGACACACCGTATGTTGTAGATGATTGTTGCATAGATGTTTGTTGGATGTATTATCTCATTATAGACTATTTATACACATGCCGTGCTGATTTGAGTAACCCATATATCCCATGCTTTGTATGACATCTTAGATTGGACCGTTTGCAATTAAGTTGTTTGATAAAATGCATAAAAGAACTTTTGTTTTGCTGCAGTCCTATTTTTGTACAGTAATTTCGACCTTGTTAATATCAGTAAAATAAATAAGTTTGTGAACAAGATTTGTAGCCTTTGTTTTCTAGTTTTCAGAACTTTCGACGGATCTGAATTCTGAGTTTTGATGCATGAGTTATTGCCGTTTTACTGCAGTCATATCGTATATTCCAGATTCTGAACTATATGTATTATGTATGAAATATTATTTTAAAACTGATATTAAAAGTAGAATTTGAACTCTATATTTTTCTGAGTATGTTTAGACATGATTGGGACCAGTCCCTAATTTTTGTAGAGTTAACTACTGATATATACATTTCATTTCATACTTATGAAACTAGTCGATATATTTCCAAACTGCATGCTATTCAGTAAAAAAATTTGTTTTCAACATGATTCTGTTCATTTTTTATGAAAACTTTGTAAATACGAATTGTAGCCTGATTTGTCTATTTTATCATCCTCTTGAAGGATCTGGATTTTGAATTATACTTTATGAATTATCTCTATTTTGGTACTGCTTTGTCCGAACTTTCAGAATTGAGATTTTGTCGCATTATTCTGTTTTCCCAATTTTGTTGGCTATGCTATCGGTAATATAATTTCATGATATTTTATATTTTGAGACTAGATATGTTAGGAAATCTTCCAGATTTTTCCCAAATTTAATTATGATGTTTTTAAACCCTTTTCATGCTTATAAACACGACTTTGCATTTTCTGGCTGAACATAACTTCTGTATTAAATGCTGTTTTCAACCATGTTTCTGTGGCTGATGTATGACTTATATATATGCGCTGAATTCAGCAGAGAGTCTAGTTTCTGGATTTTCTGACGAATCTAGATTTTCTATTCTGTAGCAACGAGAATCTTGAATTTGGTACAGTAGTGTCTTGCTGTCCCGAACTGAAAGTTTCGTTATTTTGACTGTTATGAGTTGTTTTTATCAACCGTTTGTGTTTCCAATTCATCTTAGACTTATCCTTTGTTCTTCATGTCTTTATCCTGTTTTTATTCGTTCACATCTTTTTAATAATAAAAACTAATCAAGCCGGAATTTTTAAGGGAAAAGATCTAGTAGTAGACAATATAAAAATGCATATTCGGTAGGGAACTCGTTTTCCCCACTGTTACTGTGGTACCTACTGTTTATCTCTGGATGCATGAGGGCATGATCCATGACACTTTTTGATGTTGATGTTACTGTTACTATTTGTCTGAATGTACTGCCTTATAGAAGTTCCACTACAAAATCTTAAAACGAAACTGTTTGATGTAATAACCATGTGGTAAAATCTGAGATGCATGCTACATAGATAGTAATGAACATTAGACATAAGAACAACTATTTTCACTGTCACATCCTGTTACCGTTACTGTTAATCTATTCTGTTACTGTTACTGTTGACCACTTACTGTTACTGTTATACTCTTACTGTTATTCCACTGTTTACTGCCATCTTTAGACTGTTATCTTTACTGCCTTCTCCATGTTAGTATTTCCTGTTTAGTTTAGTTTTTCCTTTTCCATTTTTCTACTTGTACTGCATGCGGCCCGGAACTTGCATCTAACGGGCGTTATGTTTTCCTGTTTTCCTATTTTCCTTGTAATTGCTATATGAGCAGGTTTTGATGATCAATTGCCTACTGGAGTTGGTGACTAAAAGTTTTGAGCTGCGCACTGAAAAATTTGCTTAAAATGTTTTGTTGAACTATTTTATTCGTGAACTGTATTGAGAGTTGTATTTGGGCTTGTAGTCCCATGATTATTGTTTTATTTCAGATCTAGTATTTGTTTGGGATATTTATTATTGTTGCGAATAAATACTGTTGAGCTATAATTGTTTATGCATGCCTGATTGAATATACTGTTATATTTATTGTTGTGACGAGTCAAGCAGATCCGTACAGCTTATGGATGGTGAAAACTATCTGTTGGGCTTAGTCACGTATCGTATTCCGTATTCCTTTTGGGAAGCGGAGCGTGACAGTTATACTCTGAATACAGTAATGCAAGATGTTGACAAACCTCCTTCGTTGCTTCATACTTTACCAATTGGGTGACTATTGAGTGTTCAACAGAGTTGTTTATACAAGTGATAGTTTTTGAACTATCTACTTCCCAATTATCTAGCGAGATTTCATAATCTATTGCCTTATCATTTGTTGGTTTACTCACAGTCCTAGAAACACCCCACATATCATTTTGCCTTTCAGAAAATTCTTCATCACATAACTCCAATACAAAGTATTTTCATCCAACCTCACACTAATGGATTGAAGCGAATCATCTCTATTATCATCCATCTCGAAAACAAACAAACTTTTGCAAAATCTAACAAAAACCCTTAAATTGCAGAATCTATGAAAACTAGAAACTGTAGATTGAACAAAAGTAAATCCAGAAAATATCAAAATCGAAGATAAATACTGATTTGAGGTTATCAAAAGCAAAAGAGGGTGATCGGAACCAATGATGGTGGAGTCACCCAGATCAAACAACGGCAGCAGCAGCGAAGAAAGAAGCAAACAAGTCGCCGGTGAAGAAGGCGACGTCGTCGACTCTGAGCACGAAATCAAGGCAGCGAAAAATCGGCGACAACTGTGAGTCACTGGTGAAGAAGGCATCGACATCGACTCTGAGCACGAATTTAAAGCAGCGAGTGGTCGAAGTTGGTTATGGTTTGCAGCTGTGAGTCAAGATTAAACTACCTTCCATAATTAAAGCTCTGATACCATGAAAATTATCCAAATTCAAAATCAAGATTCAATGAGAAATCAAAGAGGAGAAAAAAGAGGGCAAGGGTTTCACTTTTTCTACAGCAAAGAGTGAAATATAAAAAAATGGGGAAATAATAAAGTCGAGATCGAGAGAGAGAGAGAGAGAGAGAGAGACACAAAAAGAAAAAAAAAGAGTAAACTACCCTTACAAATAAATATAATTACTCTAATAATTATGATACAATGTGAAAATATCAGCCTCTATTACACCAGAACGCTAAAGTTGAGGAGGGTTAAGGTTTTCCATCTAACAACTGCGTTAAAACTGCACAACCATTTACTTTTCCTCCACAAAATTGTTTTATGAAATGTTGTCTCTGATTTATCAGGTGACCTCTCGACTTCATTTCTAGCAAATAAATTAAGACTTTCTATGCATACAAGTTAAGAATCCCAGGAATCCTCATGGCTACAATGAATTTTTTCCCCTACAACAGAATGCAGGATGAATAAGTTTCATTCTTATTTACCAATCAGCTAGACTTCTATGTTTAACCTTATATGTATATAAGTTTTTTTTTTAATAAAAAAATTATTTTATTTTATTTTAATTTGGAAGAATATATGCATATAAGTTAAGAAATGAGACATTTGAAGCACACACATTGTTGCATATGGAAAGATTAGGAAGGCCTAAGTTTTCACATTGATTTCTACAGGTTCCTGCTTTCAAGTTTCCTACTTAACAAAAGGCAGTGTTGATTTGGATGGATTTTGAAGGCTACAATTTGAGTCAATTCTATTAAGTGAAGGGAACCTTTCTAATTCTTGCTGGCTCCATCAAAGAATCAGAAAGACCCCCCTACAGTGGGAAATAAGAATCAAACAGATCAAGGGCAGTTTTCGACGAAGATTGTCAAGTGTGATATTTCAATTCCTCCAAAAGTAACATACTCTTATTCAAGAGAAGTCTATTACCCAAATCAGTGAGGATATCAATCTTTTTTTCCTTGCCGACATGAAGCTTGCAGGTAATCCAGTCGGGCTAAAGTATACTACTAGCTTATAAAAGCCGCAATTAACCGCGATTTTTTTCCCAAACTGTCCCACTTTTTGAAAGTTTTTCCCAATCTGCCCTACTTTTTTTTTATTCCCAAAACGTCTCGCTCGGCTTGTCAAAAACCGAGTTTGGTTAAAAACAACTCGGTTTTTCGAAAACCGAGTGTGGTCTTTGGAAAATCGAAGACTAACACTCGGTTTTCAAAAAGCCGAGTTTGTTTTAACCAAACTCGGTTTTTTGAAAACCGAGTGTCGTTTGAGAGAGATTTTTACCCTTCGTCCTCATTTCTCTTTCTCTCTATTCTTACTTTTGGTTATCTCTTCTTACTCTTTCTTAAACTCCAAAACCCAAAATCCTAGCATCCCAAAATTGACCTCCTACCCACAAAATCTCATTTCAATCTAAATATATTTACTAATTCTTTCCTAACTATCTCACCATCCACTCTCAAAACCCTAAACTCATCTTTCGAAAGATCCATATTTTGGAATTTTGATAAATTTGAAGAGGATAGCAACTTCAACTCTTCTACCCAAATATCTACGGCTCTATCCTTGAAGCTTGTGAAGGTATGATGAATATTGGCCTATAATTTTCTACATTTTTTATAGATTTTGTTTGTGGATAGATAATAACTCGCATATTCGTATAAATATACATAGGTATGGATCTCGAGATTTAGGCCAGCCTTTCCTTGAACGTCGCAAACTAGTATCAGATACGAGTCGTGGTTCATCAAAAGTAGGCCAATATGCTGGATCTAGAATAGAATGAAACACGGGAGCCCATGTTTGTGTTAATGACGTGACAAGGTAAAATTTATCAACAAAAGGCTTATGATCGATTACACGATATGCACAAACTGCCAATACATGAGAACATAGAATATGATATAGTTGAAATTTCATACATGTGCATGTTTTCATACCTAAGTTCACAGTGTGCAAGTTCTCACCCTTCCTTTCTCCACTTACCATGCGTATACCCGTTCTCACGGAAAAAACTCCAGGTTGATGATGAAACATTGTAACCTCGTGTCGGTTTGCTCTCTCATGACGACTATCGATCAATTCATGTACTCTTCGAGCAAAAATCGTCCCTTCAGATAAAAGCTTACTGGCTTCCTGTCGACGAGTAGTAAAGTAAGAGTTTAGACGATAGAAGATCATCTCAACAATCGCAGTTACTGGTAAACTACGGACACCTTTCAAGACTGAATTGAAGACTTCTGACAGGTTCGTAGTCATTATGCCGTATCTTCGACTTTCATCTGCATAAAGTGCCCATTTCTCAACCGACTTCTCTTTCAACCAATTAGCCGCCTTGACATTGACGGTTTGAAGTTCAGCGAGTTTGGTCATGAACTTTTTGGGTTGGTTTTGACACGCTATAATTTTGGCCTTTTTCCGTAATGCCTTGCTACAAAATTTACTAAAGAAATTTGTAGCAAAATGACGCATACAATAACGATGATATGCATTAGGTTCGTTCCAAGCTCCATTTTGCAAATCCATAGCAGACAGTATACCAGCATGACGATCCGAGATAACACACAACTCAGTGCGATCGGTGACATAATACCGAATGTAACTCAGGAACCATATCCACGTATTTATACTCTCTCCATCAACTAATGCAAATAGAAATGGAAATAAACAATCATTCGCATATAAAGAAACAGCAATTAGTAAACAACCCTTATACTTACCGTACAAGTGAGTTCCGTCAACACTAATAACAGGTCTGCAAGACTTGAAACTTTCAATCGAATGACCAAATGCCCAAAATACTCCCTTGAATGTTTCCTCGCTAGGACTAGACTCATATTTATCCCAGTGGACAATGATTCCTGGATTTGCTACTTGAATTGCTGATAGTAGAAAAGGCAACTTCGTGTATGCTTCTTCGAAGGTACCGAACAACCTCTAAATTGCCTTTTGTTTTGCAATCCAAGCTTTCTTATATGAAATCTGATAATTATATTGTACTTTCACTATCTCAATAGTTTCCCGCAGTGTTAAACCAATATCCTTCTTCATCACACCTACAATCAAATTACAAACAAGGTTAGAATCAACTTTATAGTGGTCCTGATTCAACGTGGGATTCGTACAAGTATGAGGCCCAACTATCTTCTTCACTACAAAATTTGTCCCGCCTTTTGGATCAATTGCTCGTAATCTCCAAGGACATCCACCATCACTTACTCCTGGGGGACCCTGCACGATCTCCTCAATTGTACGTTTTCTAGGTGCCATTTTACATTTAACAGTGTATAGTGACTGTGAAGATTTACGAATTCACAATGTTTCTTGATAGAATACAGCTTCACAGCCTGCTGAATCGACTCTTTACTTACAAACTCCTGTCCAATGTATAATTCGTCTACATTGGATGAACCAGACGACTATTGTGAAACTTGGTGTACTTGAGCGTTAACATTGGCATAGCTATCAGTAGCTCTCACTTCATTAGAACTGCTGTTCGTAGGATTTAGATTTGCTACATCATCATCTTCGTCTCCATCTTCATTTTCTACACTCTCATCAACTTCATCGTCTGTTTTTCCCTCTTCTTCATCATCGTCTAATAAGTCGTTGTTAATGGTAGCATTTTGAAAGAGTTCAAATACAGCATCATTTGGAACATAGTCATGAACCGGACTAGGTTGGCGTGGCAACTCAACATCTGTAGAATCCGAGTTTGTTGTATTTGTGAAGGTGTTTTCTTGTGAGGACAGTGGATTTGGTTGTGAAGTTTGAACGGGGTTAGTCCTCATCTGCTATGTAGGTACTACCCTTACGAAGCTTGAATTAGGAATATCATGTGGCTGAGCATTCGAAATTTGAATTTGCTGAATATATAACTCTAATGCAGACCAAGCACAATTGGGATCAAGTGTCCTAGCAATCATTGACTTCACAAAATTATCAGTAGATACGGGCACTGTCATAAAATACTGACCATCTCCTCTACCTGCTGCGTATCGAGCTAAATTTTCACATTCCATTTATCCCTATCCCAATTAGTAACTTCATAAATTTTCTCAACTAATTTGTCAATGTGATGGTACGAGGTACCCAAACTATTTCCAGATCCACCACACTATAACAACAACCGATCTTTGGATCATGAATTATTTCACCACCAAAGTATAACCAAATAGAAATCTCGAGATCCATACCTACGTATATTTATACGAATATGCAAGTTATTATCTACCCACAAACAAAATCTATAAAAAATGTAGAAAATTATAAGCCAATATTCATCATACCTTCTCAAGCTTCAAGGATAAAGCCGTAGATATTTGGATAGAATAGTTGAAGTTGCTATCCTCTTCAAATTTATCAAAATTTCAAAATATGGATCTTTCGAAAGATGAGTTTAGGGTTTTGAGAGTGGAAGGTGAGAGGGTTAGGAAAGAATAAGTAAATATATTTAGATTGAGATGAGATTTTGTGGGTAGGAGGTCAATTTTGGGAAGCTATCTAGGGTTTTGGGTTTCGAAGTCAAAGAAAGAGTAAGAAGAGATAACCAAAAGTATGAATGGAGAGAAAGAGAAATGAGGACGAAGGGTAAAAATCTCCCCTAAACGACATTCGGTTTTCGAAAAACCGAGTTTGGTTAAAACAAACTCGGCCTTTCGAAAACCGAGTGTTAGTCTTCGATTTTCCAAAGACCACACTCGGTTTTCGAAAAACCGAGTAGTTTTTAACCAAACTCGGTTTTCGAAAAGCCGAGTAAGACGTTTTGGGAATTAAAAAAAAGCAGGGCAGTTTGGAAAAAACTTTCAAAAAGTGGGACAATTTGGGGAAAAAATTCAGTAACCGCTCTCTTAATGCAGATGTGCAAAGGTGTATCACATAGCTTTTTTAAAGAGTTGGTAAGACATGTGAGTTAAAACTGTGTGATCACCACATAAAGCTTACCGCATGAGCGCGAGAAGAATTCTCATCCATATTTAAGAAATTAATAGTTTCAGATGCCCACCATGTACTCATTTTGGAGGCAATTTGGATTTTAAAAAGAGAGGGAGGGGAAAGTACAAAGCTAGAGAGAAGACAGCATTCATTTGGTGCATGATATTCATAATTAAGCATGCATAGACAACACCATGGACTAAAGAGGGAACATCATTGATAATTATGAATATATTCTCCTCCCTCTACGGATCTATAACAAATTTTATACGCCTGACATTATAAGGTGAAAAGCATTGTTGATGCAATCAAACAGTCCAGCCAATTAAATCAAATTGAAGTTGCCCATCAAAAGTGCAGTGATATATATAACTGAACAGAACAAGCTTGTTCATACAAGCTTGACAAAATATGAATGAAACCATTTCGAGTCTTAATTGCAACATCAATACAACAAAGCCTAGAGCACAGTTTTACAGTACAAACAATATACAGATGGTCTAAACCTTACAACAAACTACTGAAACAAATGGGCTCCTTCACACCACTGGCTAATACAAATGTTCACAACAAATAAATTCCCCTATTGGTAACATCCATTAACTAATGCATTCATGAATATTTTCCAAATTCTGATCAGACCCCTTTATATGCGACCAAATTTTGCCGAAAAAGAGCCAATAAGCTGCTAAAAGGTTTCTTATCGTGATTAGATAGATCAGTGTTCTCAGCTTGCAGTTGGTGCCCAGTCTTTACGGATGTCAAAGGTGTAGTTGATCTCTAAGAAGCATTTTCCATCATCATCAATAAACTGTTCATAAAAGACCGTCAAACTATTAGAACTAAAGAGACCACTTAATCATAAAAAGACCACTAAATGACTTCTTAATAATACTAGCAAGAGCATTATGTTTCTTTCCAGCTGCAAGCAAAAGTAGATTTTTAGACATGAGGAAGATTGCTAGAGACCGACCATACTTAATCTCATTCTCACTGTTACCAGAGACCATACTCGATCTGATACTTTTCTAGTTTACGATGAAGAGCTTCAGATGAGCTGGGTTGAAGGCTTGAAGCAGCTACACCCTCTACAACATGCACACACAAAACAAGGATATTTTCATTTATCGTGCCTTTAAGCCACCGAGGGTCTTTGATTATCCAAAATTAATTTAACAAATTCGCAAATTTGTTTGTCAGCAAATGTCAGTCAGACTAATGGGAGACACGTCCACTAAATTAATACAGCTGGAAGCAACTTAATGAGTCAGTCAACTCATTCGAACTGACTCAAATTCTTGGTATCTATAACTCCCTGTTTTTTTGGGAAATTCCTGGTATTATTTGACCTTTCCTTAAGTAATTCTAACTCGTATCACAAGTGAAACTTGATCATATTAAAGGGGGTAGACCAAAGGTTAAGAGATGTACTGTATGAGAGTTGTTACATGTAGAGAGATGATCAGATTCTGAAAAGTTAGGAGCACAATATCCTTATAATTAACACTTTAATAAAGTAAAATATCCCCACCCCTACATCAAAACTCCAAAATTATAGTAAGGGTTGAGGGATTTATTATGGTTGTTTCTTCTGTATCTTTTCTTACTCACGCTTATTTTCTATCAAGAACTGGGTGTGTTGGGATTTTTCTCATCAATAATAGTACGCTATGTTGCACAAAGTCTACAACATGATCAATCCTCGACAACTGGTATCAAAGCCATTGTGTATAACAGGGGTTAAGGTCTAACAAGTGGTACATTGAAGTATCTTCTCATCGTTCAAACTTCAAAGGTTAGGAAAAAATTTCTACAGCTCCCAATTTTTGTTGGCCAGTGGGTTCTGACTGAAACTAAATAGCAGAAAGGTCTAGGATCTGAATTTACGCTGAACATTTAGGGACCAAACAATTCATATGATAATGGAATGACTACAGATCAGACACAGGCAACTCCAGTCTACTTGCACTAAATTTTCTAATAGAACTGTGATAATGGGAAATTGGTAAAAAATCTACTAAAAATTATCTGAGAAAATCATTTTCCATCCAAAATGTTTAGAAATCAATGTCACAGGAGATAAACGAAGGGAAAACTGGATAAGCTAATGATAATACATCACGCCTTTTGGAAGAAGAAAATAGAAGAAAACGAAGCATACCTTTGTTCTTGCAGAATAGGATCCTCTTGCGAAAATACCAGAGGGAGTGGTATCTTCTGGTGTCTCATATACGTAAGGCTCAACCTGAGGGCTGAAAGTACCGAGCATCTCTTTTGCACTGTCCACTGAAGCAATAATGGAGGCATGTTAGTTATAAAATTCAAATAAAGATCTCACCACATATATCATTTTTTCCCTCTAAGTGGAAAGTCATCTGTGTCATACAGCTTGATCAAGATAAACCCACAATTTAAATGGTCTATTCTCTTGTATTACTTGATGATGACAAATTTGGGGATCTAAAAAGCAGCTAAATTTGTTGGTTTGGAGTTTGAAATGAATACACTTGCAAACAAAGTCTTTGGATGGTTTCTAGGTTACAACTAAGCCAATTTGTAAGTAGAATCCTGCAACTGGCTGAGTTGCAACTGTTTGGCAGCTTGCAACTAAAAAAGGGTTTCAATTTTTTTTTCAAGAGATTGACCTTTGTTGTGGCAAGCCACCTGTACCTGAATTGGCATATGTGACCTGCATGCTACTGCAACAATCCAACACCCCTTAAATCTCCATCAGTTCCTATCACCAGAAACTGATGACTCAGAATTTGAATGAAATGAAATTCAGATCGAGTATTTAAATGTTTAAACTATCACCAGAAATAACTGAGTTTTTTTGTCATAGATCACCAGTCATGGGGGAACAAAAATCATTTTATCCCCTGTGAGCGAAGTTGTTTTATAAGTGAAAGGGACTGTTGTATACATACCAGTAATGATAGCATATATATATATATATATATATATATATATATATATATGGGAAAATGGGGTATGGGCAAGTTGCTCATTTAGTAAATAAGCAATTGATGATGTGGCATGCATGTGATTGGAAAATCCTTAAAAGGGTTAGTTGTCCAATGTATCACATGCATACCACATAATCAATTGGTCATTTACTAAATGAGCAAGTTGCTCATATCCCTTTTACCCTATATATATAGAGAGAGAGAGAGAGAGCGAGCGAGAGAGAGAGAGAGAGAGAGAGCAATGCTCCATTGCAAACAGGTATGCAAACCACTAAAGCTGTTGTTCCGAACAACGGATTAGTTTCAAAATAAACGAAGCCGTTGTTCCGAATATAAACGAAGCCGTTGTTCCGAATAATGGCTTCAGTGGTTTGCAATGGAGCATTGCTCATATATATATATATATATATATATATATATATATATATATACTAGATTTGCCCATGGGCACGTGCCTACGGCACGTTTTCGGAACGATACAGCATATGAAAGTCTTGTAAACAGTAAAACAACAATTATGTAGCTCAAGTTTGAATAGTAAAACAATAATTAGTTGTAAATAAAAGTCCATGTTTCCATTAGTATATGTTGAAAAATAATTATAAATGGGGGTGTAAAATCCAACTTCTTAGAACTTTGAATGTGGAAAATGATGAAATTTAACTGTTGATGAGATATTTGCTATTTTCAATGTAACATGAGCAATAAAAAAATGCATAAAAAATCTGAAAATTTACAAACTTGAAATCTGAAAATATAAATTCCTGAGTAAATAGAGAGAGAGATAAATAAATAAATAAATAAATAAATAAAGGCGCTGTTTTGGGATTTGAATTTGAGTTTTGGGGGAAACTTTTGGGCGGGAAAATATGTTTTGTGAGGTTAGATCTGGACCCTTGATTTCAACCCTACACAATGAGAGCCACTTGATGGCTTTCTTTGTGTTTTATTATATAGATATATATATAAATTTTGAGCTGTTTACATGATGTATGCCTATCATATTTAAATTTATAAAATACATATCTATATCTATACTACAGAGATGTGAGAAAGGGCGTGCTCGGCTGCACTTCAACATGTATTGAATGTGCATTTTAAGGTATCTGGAAAATGATGGTAATTATTATGACTCAAGACAATAAACTCTCAATGACAAACATTAGCAGGAAGTTAACACATGCATTGCTTGTGCTATGATCTAGTACAATTTAATCACAGAAGCATTATATGTATATCATATTGCCAAATTAAGTGGGGAAAGTTGGAAAAGAGACTTCACCTTTAACACCGGTTTTCCAAACTGTGTTCGTGTATTTCAAGCCAGAGACAATGTTGTTACTGACTGAGAACGAGAATTTGAGCCTGTACGGGCTTCCTTCCTTCAATGTAAACCAGACACCCTTCGAATTAGGCACCACAGGAAGTGGGAGTACAATGTCGGCTCTACCAGTAGATAAGATTGAAAGGCTAAGGATCATAACCTCTGGTTCCAAAACTTCTGTATCATGAGAAATGAAATAACCGTTATTGAAATTATACAAAAAAGACATCTGGCTGAAGACAAGTAAAACTGTCTAAACTGCTAGATGAAAATAAAAAAAAGGTAAACAAATTATGGCCTGTTTCGAAACTAAGCCCTGTTGTGATCAGCTATTCAGCTGGTATCTATCAACAACTTGACCACTGGTCCCTTTGTTTCTTCATAGAAATAAGGCTAAAAAGCAAAAACATCAGAGCATCACGATTGTGATACTGTTTAAAAATTATTATGCTCTCATTATTGGTTTCATGATACTTCTATAGAAAATTTCGAAATTGGTTTTGCTAAGATGCTGAAATTGCTTTCATAGTGTTGTTGTGCTTCTCAACTCTCTGCATCATCAATTACACAATTACCTCTCGCAATTCTAACACCCCAAATGTCAAGAATTACACATCAATCTAAAAAAAGTCACTTTTAGAACGGGTACAACATGAAATAACCCTGGAAGTAAAAAAAAAAAAATAATAATAACAGAAATAATGAGGAAATACCCATCCCCCCCCCCCCCCCCCCCCCCCCCCCCAAGAATAAACTTCCAAGAAGCAATTTATTAGATATATAGTTCTTTGATGATGGAGTTCACAAGGGCAGTATTAAAAGGTATTTTAAAGTTCTAAAAGTCAACTTATGATATGCCCACATTCTACTTTAGTGGTGATAAGTGATCTCTCAGGAAGATATGCAATTTATTTCTTTGACATTATGAATGCAAATTATAATTAAGGAGATAGCAAACCACATTCCCAATTTAGAACAAAATGTAGGGACATGAATACGAATACAGGCTGGACACTGGATATGATATGGACACAATAAGAGATGATGTGCATACAATAGTGGTCAATACAGGATTCTTCTTCTCCGGAAAAAATGTCTAATTTTTAAATCAATAATTCAATGTTTGTGTTAAATCTACATTTTTCGCATCCAAGATCATATGCACTTATCATAAACAAGGCTTTAATGGTATTTCTCAATTACTTAAGGCAGCATTTTGTGGTTCTTCTGATTAGAATCATTTATTTAGTTCTTCTTTGCACATATCACTAATGCAACCATCCTTACTAAAAGTGGGGGAAGCTGCCTCACTAACAAGTTAAAATCTACATAGATCGTAGCAACTAAGTGCAAATGAAAAAGATTCCTACATTAAAAGGATGAAGGCAAAGTTATGGAGCCATTCCCAATGTACATCCATTTCTTAACTGAAAATTTGTTAAGAAATTCAGTCAAGATCTTGACTTTACCTCATAAAATGTTACTACCAGAGTAAAGCTAACAGAAATAAGACAAACTTCACAGGCCAAAATGAACAGTTCCCAACAAGCAAAATATTATTCTAAGTTTCAATTCTAAACCATATCCAAAAGCATAAAGGGGGACTTCCCAAACAAACATATTCTTAATTATGTCTGAACTCTCAAGAAATCAGTCTCACAAAGCAAAGCAGATGTAAGTGTCAAGAAATTCATCTCAAGCTATCTTCTTTTTGAAGGAATTCAACTCCAGTTATCTTACATTCCAGAAAGCAACCCTGCAAGATTCTGAACCTCACGATCCCTTCTTAATTCACAATGTAGTTTGAATAACTAAAATGGGTAAAGCAATGCAATTCTACAAATCCAAACAAAGAAAAAAAAATCTTAAAAAAAAAAGGACAAAATGGAGGAGGCTTTACAGATTACAAAGCAAACCAAAACCCTATTAAACAAAACTAAAATTAAAGTTAACAAGAAAGAGTCTTTAAAAAATTTACCTCCAACAGAGTTCAAATCCACACTCCCCAACAATTGCTCCTTCCACCTCCTCAAACTCTCATCATCCTAAAAGGACCAACACCAAAAACCCATTAACAAAAAACCAAAATAAAGTTTAAAACAACAATTAAGTTAAAAAAAAAAAAATTCAAACCTTGTCCTTCTCAATCTGTTCTTTGAGACTAACTTGAGGCCCAATATCAATAACTTTGAGGGCATCATCTTCCTCCTCTGTCTCAGTTGCATATATGGAAGCCTCACTCATTTGCCTTCTGAGCATCTCTTCTTCCTCTTCAACTTCCAAGTCGCCATTTTTATGGGAGATATCTTTGTTGTCATCCAAACCCATGTCGTTCGAGTGGGTGGAAGGAGCTCCAATGGCTAAAGACATGGCAGGGACTCAGAGCATGAAAATGGGACCAAATGGGTTTGGTTTTTAGATGGCAATGGAATAATTTAGAGTGAGATAGAGAGAGTGGAGAGAACGTGAAGATCAGTTATGAGCGAGAGAGACAGAGAGAGAAGGGACAAAGGGGGGGTTTAAAATATAAATAAAAGTATAGAAGGGCGTTGGGTTTGAGTTTTGACATGTTATTCTTGAAAGCGTTGATTAATGGGCTAGCAATAGCATATAAAGAACTTTTCCGAGTATTTAATTGTGGGAGAATTTAGGTTTAGCCCTTTTTAAAACTTTTTTTTAAAACTCGGTTTTTTAGTATTTTTACACTTGGAATTTCCTCACCGTCCGAAATATAGTCTTTTTTCCTTTTTGACAAATTGACAAAATAGCAAATGACAAAATGAGTGTTTGGATGTACTCGTCGTTTGTTATAATATGGCAAATAAGAAAAATAAATAGATCGACAAATTAAATTAACTTATATTTTTTTTGAGTCTTGGACTTTGATGTAATTTATTTCTAACTTTGTTTGACTTAAACTTGATAATTTATGAAAAAACGGAGGATTTTTCCAAAACAAGAAATGGAATGACAGAACATGTTGTTCCATCCAACCACTTCTTTTGTTGTTTTTCTTATCGGACAGTACAACATATACCGTTCGTCATTTTTCTTTTTAAAATTTAGGACGAAACATGTTGTTCCGTCTGATTGTTAAAACAGTAAAAGAAAATAAAAAAATATTGGATTTAACATATTTCATCCGACGTGTTTAAAAAATTTTTAAAAAAATTAGAGACGAAACATGGTGTTTCGTCTGCTATATTTGGCAATTGCCAAATTCGTTTATCAAATATGAGAAGTTATTGTTACTTGTTTGCTAAATTTGGCAAAATAGCAAACGATTGCAGCGCTGTTTTGCCAATTTTTTTGTCAAAAGGCAAAATAGCAAACGATTGGAGATGCTCTTATGGAAAAATTATAATTTATAGACAATCAACTATATAATCTCAACCACTCATTTTTAAGTGAAAGTTATATTAACCATCCATTTAGTGAAATGTTGTCAGTTACCATAATACCCTAAATGTTTAAATTTATTTATGACATAATTATTTACAAAAATGATACTCATATAAAATTAAAGTTTGTACTATTAGGGGTAATTGTAAAGAGTATGGTAATAATTTGATATGGGTAAAACGAATTCTCAAATTCGGACGTACATGGCATGTGCACATTGCTAGAATGAGAATCTCTTTAAGAATGCCTTTTGAACCCTATTTTCTTTTTTAGAAAGGGTTTTTTTTGCTGATCGGTGTCCTCATTTGTTAAATTGTGAATTAATTAATGCACCTTTTATATCTCTAATATTATAATATCTCTAATATTATAATGGGGAAGGCCTTAGTGTCATTTGTAAATTTACCAATGCGTGCATTGCACGTACATAACTAGTGCTAGTAATTTACACGTGCGCTACACATTTTAATAAATAATTTTAAAAAAAGTAAAAATTCCGACGTAGTTATTCAAGATATCCGTTATTTTAGAGAGTAACACCAAACTCCCTGCCCCAACAGACCTCCACAAACATCAATTCCAAATAAATATGGTTTAGCAAACATACACAACTCTCCCAATTGCAAGTACCCATATGACAAACTCACATTATGTAAAAATTTGTGCACCAAGTCACTAACTATTAACTAATCAAAAAATACTACCCTTGAGTTACACTTTAACAACTAAGCAACATTAAAATTAACAGCCAAAAATCACAAATTTATAACAAATGAAACAATTTCATCAACCAATCTCACCTCGCAAGCTGCGCATACAGAATACCTTCTTTTAAAGTTCCTGGCATTTCTCAACAGTTGGTGGATCAACTACATACTGTTTGTTCTTCTCCATCAACTCCTTGTAGTAAGTCGATCCATGCTTCGACATGAATCTTGCTGTTTGGCAAGCCTTGGATTGAAGCTGAGCAAGCTTCGATGCCATCTAAACCACAGAATGGAACAATTTTGACGACAAAGTTACTAACTTTTTGAAGGAAAAAACTTAATTGAGTGTTTGTGTTTTGATTGAGATCGACAGAGAAATTTGGGAAGTGAAAAAAACCCTAAAAATCTTGCCTTTTTTATTCGGTGGTCGATTTTGATTTGGTAAGAAATTTAGAATGGAGAGGTTTTACGTTTGTTGTTTTGTTTTGATTTCATTTATATATATCATTGAGAAATCATAGAGAATATAAATAAACACCAAATTAGAACCAGCAGTGGAGTGGAAAAGTGGCGGTGCAACAGCACGGCAGAGCGGCGGAGCGACAGAGAGAAGGTGTACGGAGCGGTGGCGTGGCAGGACGGCAGCGGTGGCATGGCAGGGCAACATTGGTGTCTGTGGTTTGAGAGAGAGATAGGAACAGTCGGGGTTTTGTGTTATAGAGAGAGGGAAACTAATTTGTACAGGTAGTTTACGTGTTTGATGGGTTTATGTTGGGGAGTCTAATTGTACGTGTGTCGCAGGCATTGATAGATTCACAAATGACACTAAGGTAGTGTTCTTTTTCTCCTCTTATAAGAGATTTACCTCTTGTAAGAGGTGGTCCCCCTCTTACAAGAGTTTTTTTAGTGTTCTTTTTTTACCTCTTATAAGAGATTTCATTCAAAATTGCTTCTAAACCTAAATGGCTTCTACTAGCCTCTTTCAAAATCTTAAAAGTCTTCTATAACTTAAAATGACTACACTACCCCTAAGTTAATGATACCTTTTCTTTCTTCCTGTTCATTTAATAATCTTTTCTCCAAGTTCTCCTTCAACAAAGCAGCAGCTGTGTCCTTTTCAGACAGCTTCGTCTTCATCTGCATTTTGAGAATGTTAAAGAAAATATTCATTCGTAACATATTATTTCATCCAACAGTAATTTATAATATTCAGCATTCAAAAAAACATCTTACTTAATAACCCTACAACAAAGAGTTTCTTTTTCAATTAACATTTTTCAAATTTAACATCTTTTTCAGAATATCAAGGCATAATCGAAGTAACTGAAGCACCAGTGCTTGTGCGGTTAACACATGAATTTAAAGCAGGCACAACAAACTTATTTGCACAAGCACACAAATAGATACCATGGTTCCAAATCCCAGCCAACACCGAGATTCGCCGCCCTTATCATATCCAGATTTTGCCTACCTTCTGCTACATCCAAATTCAATACATCTTATACATCCAACGTTACTGATAGATGATCAGCAATACTGAACACCGATACTAAGTTTTTGAAGCATCATATGTATATATCAAAATTTTCAGTAATGCAATGAGTAAAGGCAAAAATGTCTAAAAGTAGAAAAAATGCTCTTGTAAGAGGTGAAAAAAGAACATAAATCTCTTATAAGAGGTACTTATAAGAGGTTATTTTTATATAAAAGAACACCTCAAAAAAAGGCTCTTATTGTAAATCTCTTATAAGAGGCAAAAAAAAGAACAGTCCCTAAGGTAGTGTTCTTTTTCTCCTCTTATAAGCAATTTACCTCTTGTAAGAGTGGTCCACCTCTTACAAGAGTTTTTTTGCGTTCTTTTTTACCTCTTATAAGCAATTTTCCCCAAAATCGCTTATAAGCCTAAAAGACTTCTAATAGCCTCTTTCAAATTCTTATAAGCCTTCTATCATTTAAAAGTCTATATTACCCCAAAGTCTATATTATAATTGTTACTAATTTCAATCTCAAATTTCACTGAGATCTGTTTTTTTTCTTCTTGTGTTGACACTGAATGTCTATTTTCTTGTGATGTAGTTCGTCTTTACCAAATTACAGATTCTTAAAACAACATGTAATTTTGAAGAAGCGGCTCAGGTTGCTTCCAACCGAAAGCCACCGCTATTGTGCTGGTGGAAATGAAAATAGAAGACACATTAGTTGCTCATTTGGAAAGGAACCACACTCAGTTTTGTTCTACTCTAGACTATTCATCTAACAACGCACAACTGAACAAGGCTTTGATCTTCTGGTATGTGTGCATCGAAAAGCAGCATCTGTAATACCCTGAATTTTCATTTATGAAAATCATTATTGTGTATTAGTATTTTGTACATATTGTGCACGTGCAATTTTGTAGTATAAAATTTTATAATTATTTTCATTGCATAGACAAATGAGTATATATATATATATATATATATATATATATATATATATAATTATATATATATATATATATATATATGTATATGTCTTTTCTAATTGTTTTTATTAAAGCCCATTTTTCTTTAATAAACATAAGTTTCTTTTATAGCCCAATTTAATTTATTTTTGTAAACTAATTTGGCGCATAAAATAAAGGCCCATGAGTTATTCTCTCTTTTAAATACAACTTGTAATGTAGACAATTTTTTAGATTATTTTTATAAAGAATAAATGTACAACTTTTAAAAGTGGGGGACTATTGAATGCACGTGCATTGCACGTTCACGTGTAGTGTGCACTCCTTTTGGCCGGTTTTGAATGGGAGGGAAAGGAAAAGAGAAGTGGAGTTGTGGGAGGTAGTTTTTGTGATCATGGTTGGTTACTACAACTTCCCCTTAAATCCTAGCCTTTGGTCCTTAACTCCTAGATTAATCTTAGCCCTTTATTTGTCCCAAAATTTAGTATAAATACCCCCCCCCCCCCCTAGCCTAGTTATTCTTGCACTCTTCATTCTCCAAACCTATAGTAAGAAAATACAATTATTAGTAGTGAGTTATTAGTAGGAAGTGAGAATAAAAGAATGAGAGAGTGGGTTTTGTGTGTGTTTGCAACAAGGAGGCCGGCTACCAGGAGCTCTCGGGTTGCACTTGGAAGGCTCGGTTTGCATTCAAGGAGGAGGAGGAGGAGCGCTCGTTTGGCAAGCTCGAGAAGGACTCTTTCGTTTAGGAGGAATTGTGAATCTTTCTCTTCAAATAAAGTGGGTTGGTTTTCTATATTTCTAACTAGATACCATGTTAGGGGTGATTGAAATGATAATGCATGAAAGAAACTAATAAGAATACGTTTAATTGGAAAAAGGACTTGCTAGTTGACTAAATTGATTACTTGATAGATTGCATGTTATCTTGTCATGAATCTTAAGTTGTATGCGAATTGTTTTGTAGTGATGGAATATATGAATTAGAATTGTTGTTAATATCAAAACTAAGTACAAAATGCTAGTAGATGAAATTGTTTGCTTTGTGAGTTTAGTTGGACTTTCGTGATATTGTTTAGAATGAATAAATTATAATATGTTTTGGGTTTATGAAAGAGGGAAAAACAGGGAATTGATGTAGGAAATTTTTATACCAAGTTGTGTTCGAGGAATGTCAAATGAATTATGAAAAGAGTAGTACACAAATTTAAATTATATTTGGAGAATTGAAAAACCCTGCAGTACAGTCGACTGGCCATATGCAACGGTCGACTGCCCTGATCATTGATTCCGAGTTGAAAAATATCGCAGGACAGCCGACTTACTACATTTAATAGTAGACTTCCCTGACCTCCTTAATTTCGGAATTTTGCATTTTTGCGGAACAGCCGACTGACCATTTTCGACAGTCGACTTTCCCGAAGCTTTAAGTAAATCTGTCTTCTTTTGTGAGAAAATTCCTATGACATGTGGCCTAGTATAGATTAGTACAACCTATGAAAATTTATTTGGAGTTATTGGACTAAAATGAAATGTATTTGAGGTGAATTTGTACTTGAAACTATTGTTTTATTATAATTATAATTTCGTAAAAATGTGGGTTTTCATGAGGTGATTAATGTAAATGTTAAAAAGCAAAATTGATGGAAGGAAAATATAATTGTGAAGTTTTTATATGAGTTATTCTTATTAAAGAATAGTGTGACAATAGTGAGGTTGTGAATATTCACTTTGACTAGATATTTGTGATATGATTTTAAATGTGGAAATAAATGTTGGTTATGAAATGCATGATGGATAATTGAACTTCATGTATGATTATTGACTCATGAAAAGATTGGGAATCATGTGATTGAAAAAGAGAAATGTTCTTGAGTATGACAAACTCAGATATGTGAATTTGTGAATTGAAATTGAAAATTATGGTGTAGCCAAAACTCACGCCGGCAAGTGAAAAGTGATGAGATATGATAATTGAAATTGAAAAGACCAATTTTGGGTCAATGTGAAATGAAAGAAATAAAACCGGTATTGGTGAGAGGGCTAACCATAAGAGATTGATTTTGTTCATGATTTCATTAAATTAAGGATTAGTACATAGTGAAGAGGTGATGAAAGTGAGAGAAAAACACAAGTATAAGGGCCTCGAGTCTACGATGTGGGTGTGATTCACAGTTTGTCTTCACGATACATCGTGACATAACGTGGGCACTACTCCAGAATTATTGGGATCTTGGCGACGCTTGTCGGGTGTTTGGTGACTGCGAGAGGATCGTGTGCCATGAAGGAGGCTGAATTGTCCATAGATAGTCTTCACGATGCGTCGTGACATGACGTGGGATTCCCCTCCAGTGTTTCTGTACATGAGATCGTACTCATAGAACATCTAGGATACTTACCGTAGTTACAGTAGTAGATTAAGTCATGACGAGGGATTGAACCCTACAAGATGAAGAACAATTAAGAGGCTTGCCCTCGGACCTATGTAGTATGGGATGCATAGAATCCGAACAAGTGCGCATTAGTGTCATTTAATATAAATAACTGCATTAAGGACTAAGTGCACAATTACAACACGACATTAATAGGGTATTCCCCTTAGTTTGATATGTGAACAAGTTTATATTTGTTAAATATGGAAAATCAATTATACTGTTTCCGACATAGAGAGAATGGCCGCGTATAATATTCGTCGGTTGAATAAACTGACGTACCCATAGTTTTGTATGCAGGGTAAATGGTATGAAAAAGATTAAAAAAGAACTGATGCTTAGAGATTATTTAAATGTTGTTGTACTTTTATATAATTGTTGTAAATTTGCTTTTGCTGTAAAATGTAAAGTGTAAAGATTTCTTGTGACTCTGATGTAAAGTGAAAAATTTTAAATTCCTTGGAAAATTGTACGAAAGAAGTGTAAAGATCTTGTGGAATCTCGAATTCAGTTGTATTTCGGAATTCGGGGTGTTACAGCATTAAGCCGTACTTTAGATCAAATTAAATGGATTTGAATCATCTCTATTGAAATAACTCACTAGAGAGGTCCAGTGCCCCATCCAGAACGCATTAAATGGATTTGAATCATCTCCATTGAAATAACTTGCCATTAAACTAGTTTATATATTAGTAATTTGAACATTTCTTTTCTTGTCCTTCATCTCACTATTTTTATACTTTGGGGGTAATATAGACTTTGGGGTAATATAGGCTCTTGTAAGAGGTGAAAAAAGAACAGAAATCTCTTATAAGAGGTTATTTTTATATAAAAAGAACACCTCAAAAAGAGACTCTTATTGTAAATCTTTTATAAGAGATAACCTCTTATAAGAGGCAAAAAAGAGAACAGTACCTAAGGCCTTCTCCTATTATAGTATTAGAGATGAAGGAGGTCTCAGGTTCGATTCCTCACTACGTCAGATTTTTTACTTTATTTTTTTAAAATATATTAAATGTGCATCACACATGTAAATTACTATCTATCTATCTATCTGTAATATAATATATAATCTCTACTATTTAAATGGAAGAGTTGGAGTTGTAAATCTACCTACTTACGTGCAACTTCAACTCTCTCATTATAGTCTTTACATTTACTTTTAAAAATATATAGTTATATAAGACATGCATCGCACGTGTAAATCAGAGTTTTTACCTAATTTTTTTTATAAAAAAATTAATACGTGCATCGCACGTGTATGTATATATTACTAGTATATCTTAATAAGAAAGTGTGGGAATACAATTTCTCTTGATTAATACATTTTTCCTTAAAAGTGGGTCCTCGTTAGCAAAATGGGTATAGGTATATGATTTGAGTTAAGAACTATTTGTTGTTAAAAATTGTTGTTTCTTGTCATAATATTTTTTTTGATTGATGGCACTCCTTTCTACACAAATATGAGAGATGTTGTCGTGATTGAAGGCACTTTCATTTCTGAAAAAATGAGTTCGACTGTGGAACCATAGGTGTAAGCAGGGCCAGTCTTATAATAGAGACCAAAGAGATGGTCGCCTCTGACCCTCGATTTTTGCGTAATTTTATGAGTTCAGGACTGGCCCTGGGTGTAACCGTGGTGTTTGAAAGAGTTGCTCCGAACGCTAGTACTTTGTTGGCTCTAAGTCTTCGCAGTGTCTCGATGTAACACCTCGAATTTGTAAAATATTGAAAATACCCGTTTTTATATCTCTGGAGTGATAAAAATTATTTTTGGTATATTTTATTTTAAATATTGATATTGGTGTTGATATTTGTAATGGATCGGTAATATTGATCTATTGGAGTTATGAGTTGAGTTTTAAGTGAAGAGATATTGTTTATTTTTATTTTATAATTTTGGAGGATTATTATGAGATAATTTTATGTATTTTTTATTGTTAGTATTTTTAAAGTATAGAGTTGGGGTTTATTTGAAATATTTTGGAGATTGGGGGTTTATATGTAAATATTCCCTTTAGAAATCTTTATATTTATATTTTTTATTCTTATTAAATTCCAAACCCCCCCCCTCCCCATTCTTCTCCTTCTTCTTTTCTGGTTTCTTTTAGCCCGACCAAAACGAAATCCAATTCGGCCTCGAACTTCCCCGCCCAAATCCATGTTAGGAATTGTGGCCGCAAATACACGTATGCACGGAGTACTTGAAGTTGGAGAAAAAGAGGAGGAGACAAAGACAGCAAGAGAATACAACAGCAAGTAGAAGAAGTGTAATATGAAGAGTTGCGATCGATCGACTTGGGGGTGCGGTCGAACGACCCACACTGCTGAGAGTTCTTCAAGTGTACAGGTCCAACAGAGGAGGAGACGGTCGACCGGTCGTGTCTCGGGTTTGGCTCAACACATTGCGGTCGACCGATCTTGGGGCGCGGTCGACCGACTTCGGCGACTGATTGTTTTTGGGCTTACGAGTTTAAGGCCCAATTGCTGGATTTGTGTTTATCTTTTAGGGTTTACTTGGGTGCTATATATATGGCTGTAGACTCTAAGATTTAGATATCTTTGATGATCCAAATAGAGAGATTTGGTAAGCCGTTATCATTGTTCAACTTCAAGAGGAGATTGTGCCTAGTATTTCAAAGGTGAGAAAGAGAGAGAGATTGGGAGTTGTAATCTCTTTGTAATCTTTGCATTTTTTGGGGAATAAGAAGTATTGGTTATCTCTGCATATTGATTGTGTTCTTGTGAGATCTTGCATATATTGTGGTGGCTTATTCTTGGTTCATCTAAGTCTTGGGAGTTTCTATTGCTTGTGGTGTGTTTCCCCTATTAGCACTACGAGTTATGGGGTAGATTCTTCAACAAGTGGTATCAGAGCTAGTTGGTTCGAGATGGCCGATAACAAGATGAAGATCGAGAGATTCGATGGGAGTGACTTCGCGATGTGGAAGATTCAGATGATAGCGTACTACGTCAGAAAGATCTTGATGGTCCGTTGTTTGATGAGAAGCCGGTAGGTATAGACAATGATGCGAAGGTCTAGACGGATTGGAATCGTTTGGATCAAAAGATGCTGGATTCATTTGGGGCTGAGTAGGAAGGCATTATTTCATATCTCAAAGGAAAAGAAAACAAAGGAGGCTATGGAGATTCTCATGGATATGTATGAGAAACCGTCAATATCTAATCAAAATTTTCATCTGAAGAAATTGGTTAACATGAAGTTGAGGGAAGGGGGTTCAGTAGCAGAGCATGTGAAAAATTAATGTATGGTTTACAACCAGATGGAAGCTGCAGGTTTGAAGTTTTCAGAGAGGGAGAAGTCATTGTTACTTCTATCTACTTTACCCGATAGTTATGGTATGGTGGAACAGACTATTACAGGCACTATGACAGATTCGACGACTCTACAGGATGTGGTGAGCAGCATTCTGAACGAGGAGGTGAGAAGGGTAAGAGACGTGGGATATCCATCATCATCTTCTAGAGATTCTGCTTTGTACGTTGAGGAAAGACGTGGAAAATCTAAGAGCAGTCGAAGAAGAGAGGATTAGAGTAGTTCATCTGAGAGTGGGTCTAATGACAGTGATGGGGGACATAGGCCTGAGTGCTGGTATTGTCACAAGAAGGGTCACGTGATGCGCAGTTGTAAGGCTTATATGAAGAAGAAGCATGAGAAACTGAAGAGAGATACCCCAAAGGAAGCTCAAGTGGGGATTTTTTAAGAGTTATGCTTATCAGCTCGGGAGGAGTTGGGCACTTAAGATTGGTGTATCGATTCAGGAGCTTTTTTTCATTGCACTCCGAGGAGAGAGGTATTTGATGACTGCGAGGAGAGTTCTTTTGGAGATGTGATCGTGAGGAATGGTCACTGGTGTCCTGTACGTGGGGTTGGTACTGTTCGCGTGAACACCATTGATGATCAAAGTGTTGTCTTGCGGGAGACAAGGCATGTTCCAGACTTGAAGGAAAATCTTATCTCGATTGGAAGGCTAGACAAAGAGGGGTTGTCTACTACAGTTGGTAGTGAGGAGTGGTGTATAGCTGCAGGTTCAAGGGTGATTGCAAAATGGAAGCGTGAGGGAACGTTGTATTTGCTTAGATACGTGAGGGGCATTTCTCTTGTAGTTGACTCTTAGCTGGAATCGAGTAGTAGGTTGTGTGGGGTGCAACCGAGTTCTTTCAGTTGTGGAGGAGAGGTTACTAATTCAGTGAGAAATGCTGGCCATGGAAGTGATCTTAGAGGGCAAGACGTTTCTGCGGTGAGGGTACTTTGTGAATTGGCAGTTGAAGCTTCAAGTCGCTCTTGTGAGGTAGAGAGCACTTGGTATCGATATGCAGGGTGATTTCGATGAGGGTAACTGAAATGAGACTGTAGGGGTTGAACAGTCTGCGGATTTTGTGGAGGTGTCTTTTACGGAGACTTCTAATTTAGATGGTGCATTGAGAGGTTTCGAACCATGTCCGGTGTTGATAGAGATTCTGCGAGTTTGGGAGTCTTGTAACACGGAATTTGACACGGTAGGTTGTTTCTCTGGTATTTGTGCTCTATACGATTGGTGGAGCACATCCTTCATGAGGTGATGAGGGGTGGTTGGTGCACTCCACGTGGTGGAGTGGTGGAGGTGCTCTTCATGAGAGTGGGGAATACTTGGGTCTTCCATGAAAGTGGGAGATTGGCAGAGATAATGCGAGGTAAAGATTGCAATAACTTTGAAGCGTGGTGTATTTGGTCCAAGTGGGAGATTGTTAGGAATTTTGGCCTTAAATACACGTAGGCATGGAGTACTTGAAGTTGGAGAAGAAGAGGAGGAGACAAAGACGGCAAGAGAAGACAAGAGCAAGTAGAAGAAGTGTAGTCTGGAGAGTTGCGGTCGACTGACCTAGGGGTGCGGTCGATCGACCCACACTGCTGAGAGTTCTTCGAGTGTGCAGGTCCAACAGAGGAGGGGATGGTCGACCGGTCGAGTCTTGGGTTTGGCTCTACACGTTGCGGTCGATCGACCTTTGGGGTGCAGTCCACTGAATTCGGCGTTGATTATTTTTGGACTTATGAGTTTAAGGCCCAATTGCTGGATTTGTGTTTATCTTTTAGGGTTTACTTGGGGGCTATATATATGGTTGTAGACTCTAGGGTTTGTGTGGATCTAATCCATCAATTTTTGAAATCAAGAGGTGAGACGTTATCATTGTTAAACTTCAAGAGGGGATTGTGCCGAGTGTTTCAAAGGTGAGAAAGAGAGATTGAGAGTTGTAATCTCTTTGTAATCTTTGTAACTCTTTAGAAATAAAAAGTATTAGTTCTCTCTGCATATTGATTGTGTTCTTATGAGATCTTGCATATATTGTGGTGTCTTGTTCTTGGTTCATCTAAGTCTTGGGAGTTTTTATTGCTTGTGGTATGTTTCTGCTATTAGGACTACGAGCTATGGGGTAGATTCTTCAACATTCCACTCCAATTATTCATGGTTTTTAAATTAATTCGAGGGGATGGCTAAGTGGAGGATAAACTAGCTAGTGGTGGAGTCGATTTGGAGAAAGTATTTAGTGAAGGTATATCTCTTTGAAATTATTTGTGTAATTTCGTATGCTTTTAATTTCTTGTAACCCCCATTCCCGATAATTGGTATTATCCGTGTATTTTCTATAATTTGGTTTTTTGTAAATTTACTTTTGTTTTATTTCTTGTAACCCCCATTCCCGGTAATTGGTATTATCCGTGTATTTTCTATAATTTGGTTTTTTGTAAATTTACTTTTGTTTTAACTCGATTTGGACCTTCAATAAAAATCTTTTTCAAATAATAGTATAAATTAACTTTATTTTCTATTTTTAATTTATCGACTATTTATGTTATTAATTTTCGGATTTTAATAGATTTGTTTAACTCAAATTCTATTTTGATGCATATCATTATTATTATTATTATTTTGTTTTAAGCCCGAACATGCTCAATTTTATATACATTTCACTATTCGATTTAATGTATATTTATATATATGTATGAATATTTTAAATACCCTATTTTTTTTTTCTTGATTATTTTCTTTTTGATTGAATTTGTTCATGAAATTCTTCGTTCTTTTGATCGGGCTATTCTTGTTGATCCTTTTGTTCTCTTATTTGATTTTAGGTATTTTTATTTGAACCCTATTGATTTTGATCTATCTTTTCATTGAACCCTAAAACCCAATTTCATTTGTTCTTGACCCAAAACTGTTTTTATTGGACCCTAAACCACCAACCCAGTATTCTAATTGTACCTTATAAATACAACTCTAATGCAAACCCTAATTTTTTGCACAAAAATCGAAACCCTAGCCGTCCAATCTCTCTCCTATTCTCTCTCCTCTCGTTCTCTCTCTCTCGGTTGCTGCTTTTCCCGCCAAAACCTCAAGCCTTTTTCCGGTTTCTTCCCCGGCTAGCTTCGACCACCTTGCGCGCTGTCTCCAGTGGCGTCGCCGCTAGTCACCGCGCCACCACACCCGAACCCCAGTCTCCCCCGCGCTCCCTCTCCTCCTCCACTTTGTTCGACGACAACACATGAACCCAAAGACCCAAAACCCCCTGTCCTCCTCTGTTCGACCACCGACCGCGACGCTAGCACTGCCCTCTGCTCCACTCGACGACCATCCGCCGCATCGCGCCGCCTCTGGTCACCGCCGCCTCCCTTGACTGGTCATCATTGCTGCTGCCTCTTTGTTTTGTGTGCTGTCGCTAATTTGTATCTTTGAGTGCACGTATATTGCACGTATTATTGGTGGGTTGATCTAGTTCGTGAGTTCGTTACTTCGGGATTCTTATCCCGTTATTCTTGGTATTCAATTTCTTCATCTAACAGGCAAGTTACCGTCCACTTGAATTGCTAATTATATCAAATTCAAGTATTATCGAAATTCTTGCAAGTAGATCTCTTTGTTATCATATTATCCATTGTTCATCTTTTCGTTGGGTCTATTGAGGGTTTACACGAGCTAACCCCAATATTCTTGACATCGTGCTACTTTTGACTCTAAAGTTTGGATCTTTTATGAATGCATATAGAATTGATACTAGGGTTGTTCATATAATTGACACACAAATAAACTATTGCAGAGATAATTGCTAGGTTGTATGTTGTTGGATTGATTGATGATTGATTGATGATAAATTAATATATTGAGACTTATTATTATTCGGATTGTATTTATTATTGTATTGGACTTATGTTCCGAATATTGTTATTTGTTTCCAGATGTTGGATTATTATTGTATTTGGATATTTTTATTGCTTAATTCCAAATATTTTTGTTCATGAGATTATTATTATTGCCTGCGCAATTGTTCTGTATTAATTATATTGTTGAGTTAATCAGATAAACAGCTTATGGATGACGTTAGTCATTCGCTGGGCCAATGTTACGTGCTCGTGCTCGTATTCCGTATATTTGTTTAGAAATGAAGTATAAGGTTGGTTAGAGGTTCATTTTGATGTTAGAGTCAAGAAATTAGCAAGTTACTGGAGATTTTGTAAGTTGTTTATAAATTAGGATTTTGGTTTTATATAAGGAAAGTTAATAATGTTAGAATTATCTCACTAATAATTGTAGAAATTGTAGTAGGCCCTTAGATTAATATCGGGTGATTTTTAGTGATTTTCTGGACAAGAAACCTAGTTATTAGTTTTTTAGATTTGTGCACATATTGTATGCACGTCAGGCATTCGATGAAATGCCAGGAATTAGAGTGACTGTAGCAGTGGGTTATGAGTGATTTGATATGGTTGGAGATATGGAGATATAGATAATCAACATTAATTGGTTTGAATATTTTAAGTCCTAATTAGTGTTATAACATGGTAATAAGAGAATTTTATCCCCAAGTGAGTATAGTCGGTCTTCGTGTCTCTCCAAGTGAGTATGATTTCTTATATTTTATGTATATGTTGTGTTATGTAAAATTGCTAGGTTTGCCCGTTGACACGTGCCTACGGCACGTCTTTGGAACGGTGCACCTTGTTTGATCATATAAAATAGTTTTGGATGTCCAGCAAATTAATTGAAGTAGCAAACATATTATATGAGAAACTTTTGGGGGTCCAGCAAAAAACATATTATATGATTTTTTTTGATTTTTTTGAATTATTTTTAAAGTTTTTAAATTTTTAATTTTTTTAGTTTTTTAATTTTAAATTTTGTAATTTTCTTAAAATTTTGAATAGAAGAGGGAGGGAGGGAGAGAGAGAGAGAGAAATAATTAAATAAATATAGGAGTTGTTTTGGGTGGGGGATTTAAATTTGAGTTTTGGGGGAAAACTTTTGGAAGGGAAAATATGTTTTGTGAGGTTAGATCTGGGCCTTTGATTTTTTGGGGGATTGAAGGAGAGCCACTTGATAGCTTTCTTTGTGTTTTATTATATAGATATATTATGAATTGCCTTTTGTGATACGTTAAGTGTACTGTATATATAAAGTGAATTATTGAATGTACGAAATTAATATATATGTGTACCGCGAGGGTGTGTTGAAATTCATATATATATGTGTGTTATGGGAGATTTATATATATATATACAAATATATTGACAAGATTATATTTCTAAAGTTGTGTATTTTATTTGATAAAGTGGATATAAGAAGATATCATAGGAGATATATATATGCATTGACGATACTATACGGTTAAAGTTATGCTTATACATATGTGATATAAATATAGTTTTATACCCTTGTGGTGAGAGTTGTGTATTTTATACATGAACTTAAGGGCCTATATATGCATGGAGGTCTGCAATCATCTGTATGATGTGGATGGTGTGTATGTACTTATAAAATTACTGGAGTTATATATATTTATGTTATAAGGAGAAATTATATTATAAGAGAGAAATTTTGTTATAAAGGAGAAATTCATGTTATAAATAAGAAATTTTATAGTAAGGAGAAATTTTAAAGGAAATATAATTACATATGAAAGTATAAAGGTGATATATATATATACGGAGATATAAGGGAGATTAAATGGCGGAATGATATGAGGTATTGTGATGAACTATATAATAGGGTGCATTCATGATATAAATCCATATGATATAGCAATCTTATAAATTAAATTATATGGTGTATGCATATATAAGGTATGATGAGAGGATTAATAATATGGTGCAATAATTTGATAATTAAATAACCGGGTGTATACATATGTGTGATACAATGAGAAGATAAATAATATGGTGAATATTGAATATCTATTAATAAGTTAAGATAAAAGATGATATGATATATGATAATAATGTGAGATAATAATAATTCTCATGGTAAATGTCGAGATGTGGTAATTTCTTGAAATAAAAGATGAGATGATGTGTGTTGATAAAATGAGAGGCAAAGATGAAATGAAAATGATAATAACAAATAAATTTTGTTGACCACTACCTATATAAATCCTAGGGGTTTGGACTAGACCTCCCAATACCCAAGGACCGGCTTGGGGTAAGTGATTATTACCCAAACTCTGTTTGGGGTACATGTTTTTATCGCCCAAGCTATCGGCTTGAGGCCTGATTGTTCCCTCGATGATAGATGTCGTGAGGAAGTACCCAGTTTATTTGTGGTTAGTGTTTTTCCCTGCTGGCTTCGGCTGGGTGGAAACACCCAGTTTATCTGGGGTTAGTGTTTTTCCCTTCTGGATTAGGCTAGAAGGAAGTACCCAGTTTATCTGAGGTTAGTGTTTTTCCCTCCTGGGTTCAGCTGGGAGGAAGTACCAAAGTTCTACTTGGGGTTAGTGTTTCCCTCACTGGCATATGCTCGGAGGAAGACGTAGTCTCGAACGTGTAAGACCCCAGCGGGGCAGAGGTCCGCGTGTTTACTGGGCTGTCGGCTTTCAGTATAGTGGGATACTGTGGCTCACTGGTCGACAAATTAAACAAATGAATAAATGTGAAAAGAGAATGAGAAAGTAAAGAAAGTGAAGTGTGAATGGGAAAGTAAAGAAAGTAATTGATGTGAATGTGAATGAGATAGTAAATAAAGTATATAATGTGAAGTGGAAACGAGAAACTAAAGTAAGTGTATGAATTGAAATTAATATGAAAAGTAAAAGAAAATGTGAATGATTTATACAAATGAAAAGGTAAAGGTGGTATGTGTTAATCTGAATAGCATGAAGAAATTGTATTATGAGAAAGGTTATTAAAGTAAAATATGGTATGATATGAGTTGATGCATCTTGGAATTTTTTCGAGGAACTACCCGCCCGCTATTTCTGCAATACCCTGATTTTTCATTTATGAGAATTATTATTTTGTATTATTAAATTGTACGTATTATGCACGTGCAATCTTGTGGTATAAATTTTTTATAATTATTTTCATCACATAAACAAATGAGTACACACACACACACACACACATATCTTTTCTCTTGTTTTTTTTATTGAAGCCTATTTTAACAAGCATAAGTATTTCTTTATTTTGAGCCCAATCTAATTTATTTTAAATGAAAAACTATTTTGGCCCACTAAATAAAAGCCCATCAATTTATTTTTTCTTTTTTCTTACAACTTGTAGTGTGGACAATTTTATAGACTTTTTATTTAAAATAAATGTACAACTTTTTAAACTAGGGGGCTTTTAGGGACACGTGCATTGCACTAGCACGTGTTTGTGCTTGTTCTTTTTTAGGCCGGATAGGAATGGGAGGGAAAAGAGAGAGTGGAGTTTGTGGGAGGTGGTTTTGTGGCCATGGTTGGTTACTACAACTTCCCATTTAATCCTAGCTCTTGTTTCTTAACTCCTAGATCAATCCTAGCCTTCTATTTGCCCCAAATTCTTTTATAAATACCCTTCCCCCCCCCCCCCCCCCCCCCCCCCCCCCCCCCCCCAGCCTAACTATCCTTACACTTCTCATTCATCAAACCTATAGTGAAAGAAAATAATCATTAGTAGTAGATTGTTGCATTGGTAGAGAGTGAGAATAAAAGATTGAGAGTTGAGTGTGCTTGCATTTCAAGGAGGCTGGCAACACATCAAGAAGGCTCGGTTTGCACTCAAGCAAGGAGGAGAAGTACTCTTTGGGCAAGCTCAAACTAGGAGGAGAAGGGCTCTTTCATTCTAGGAGTTGTTTTGTGGGTTTTCTCTCCAAATTAGGTGGGTGATTTTCCTTACTTCTAATTCTAGTCATCATGTTAGGAATGATGACTTAATTTGCATGAAAGAAACTAATAAGAGTACATTAAATTTGAAAAAGGAATTGTTAGATGATATAATTAATGCTTGGTAGATTGTATGTTAACTTGTCATGAATCTTAATGTTGTAGCACAAATTGCTTTGTAGTTATGGAAATGTTAAATTGGGATTATGATAATGTAGAAATTGAGTATGAATTGCTAGTGGATGAAATTATTGTTTTATGCACTAAATGAACTATTGTGATATTGGTTCTAATGTATAAATTTGTCCTATGCATTAGGTTAATGAAAGAGGGAAAAAACAGGGATTTATAATTATAATGTGATTTATAAATACCAAATTTGTATTTGAGAATTGTCAAATTGTAATATGGAAAGAGTAGTATAGAATTTAAATTATTGTATGAAAAATGTATGTTTCGTTAGTGAGAAAATTATTTTAAAAATACTGGAGTGTTAATTTAAGATGAAATTAGTATTCTGGAGATTTACATGACATTTTGTGCAAGTAAAATGAAGATAAGAGCTTTTGAACATCGAAATTATTTAATGAAACAGAGAGTCGAGATGAATAGATTTCGAATTGTATTTGTGACAACCTGAGCCTATAGCTCAAGTGGTTGGTCGCTCTGGCACTACCGTAGCGTGGGCGTGTGGTTTCGAGGGTCGCTGGTTCGATACCCTGTGTCCACCTTCTTTTATGTGTGACATTAAAAAATTAACCAATACCGAATAGAGAGTATAACACTCTCTGATCCCTCTTCATATCGCTAGCACACATTCGGCCGAGTGGCTAGTGCGTGGGGTTGTCTTCTCTAAGGTTGCGGGTTCGATTCTGGTTATAGCCAGAATTTATGTTTTTTGACAATTTGATTTTTGGGGACTTTTTTAATTTATAAAAATTCCGAAAAAAATACCTTTATTATTCTAAAATCATGTACAACCAATGAAAATTTATTGGGAGTTATTGGACTGAAATAAAATGTATTTTTGAGGCGAATTCGTATTCGAAACTATTGTTTCTCACCTTTATAATCTCATAAAATCATGTGTTTTCATGAGAAGATTAAGATAAGTATTAAAAAGTAATTTTGATGGAAAGGAAATATAAATGTGACTTGTATGGGTTTATTTTGTCAAAAGAGTAGTGTGACAATAGTGATTTTGTGAATATTCACTTTGACTAGATATTTTTGTAATATGATCTTAATGTGGAAATAAATGTTGGTTATTGAAATGCATGATTTACAATTGAACTATATGTATGATAATCGATTCATGAAAAGATTGGAAATTGTTTAATTGGAAAAGAGAATTCTTCTTGAGCATGACAAACTCAATATGTGAATTGTGAATTGAAATTGAAAATTAGGGTGTAGCCAAGACTCACATCGGCAATTGAAAGAAATGAGATATGATAATTGAATTGAAAAGACCAAGTTTGGGTCATTGTGAAATGAAAGAAATAAGACCGGTGTTAGTGAGAGTGCTGACCCTAAGAGATTGATTTTGTTCATGATTTCATTAAGTTAAGGACTAGCTAGTACATAGTGAAGATGTGATGAAAGTGAGAGAAAAACACTAGTATGAGGGCCTCGAGTCTACGATGTGGGTGTGATTCACAGTTTGTCTTCACGATGCGTCGTGACATGACGTGGGCACTACTCCGAAATTATCGGGATCTTGGCGACACTTGTGGGGTGTTTGGTGACTGCAAGAGGATCATGTGCCATAACGGAGGTTAAATTGTCCATAGATTGTCTTCACGATGCATCGTGACATGACGTGGGATTTCCCTCCAGGTTGTCTGTACATGAGCTCGTTACTCATAGAACATCTAAGATACTTACCGTAGTTACAGTAGTAGATTAAGTCATGACGAGGGATTGAACCCTACAAAATGAAGAACGATTAAGGGGTTGTCCTCGGACCTATGTAGTATGGATGCATAGAATCCGAACAAGTGCACATTAGTGTCATATAATATAAATAACTGCATTAAGGACTAAGTGCACAATCACAACACGACATCAATAGGATATTTCCCTTAGTTTGATTGTGAACAAGTTTGTGTTTGTTAAGTATGAAAAATCATTATACTGTTTCCGACATAGAGAGGATGACCGTGTATAATATTCATCGGTTGAATAAACTGACGTACCCACATTTTTGTATGCAGGACAAATGACATGATAAAGATTAAGGAAGAACTGATGCTTAGAGATTATTCAAATATTGTTATACTTTCATTCATGTAAATGTTGTAATTTTGCTTCCGCTGTAAAGTGTAAAAATTCATTTGTAACTCTGATGTAAAGTAAAAGTTTTAAATTTCCTGTAAAATCGTACGAAGTAAAGTAAAGATTCTGTGGAATCTCGAATTCAGTTGTATTTAGAATTCGGGGTGTTAAAATTTCCATGTAAATGGTGGGAACTACCTGCCTTGGCACAACTCCTAGGGTGAATTGGTGGGTTATTGATATGATAGTGGTATTGTGTAATGGAAATGGAAAGTAAAGTAAATTGTAAGATGAAAGGAAAAATTAAAGTAAAATAATAACCGAGCTATCGGCTGGAGATGTGATGTTAGATTACCCAAGATCTACTTGGGTGCGGTGATTATTACCCAAGCTATCGGCTTTGGGGTATGGTGTGATATTACCGGTGGGTTATCAGACAAGAAGGTAGTTAAAGTAAAATTGTAAAATGAGGTGTAAATGAAAATGAAAGTAAGATATACTATTGATAATAATGAGAAGTAATTAAAGTTGTATGATGGGATGAGAATGGTTTATAAAGCAAGTTATATATATTTGATAAACTTAGAATGAGCATTAAATAATTTGTAAGATGAAATCAGAATGAATAGAAGATAAATTGTAAATTATAATGGGAATGAAAGTTAACGTATTACGAGATATTATGACATGTGTTATAAGATATGAATGAATGTGATATTATGAGATTGATTGCATGTGAACTAGATGCGATGAAAACGAATGAATGTGATGATTTACGGTAGAACTAATATATGTGATAAAATGCGATAAAAAGGAATGTGATAATTTATAATTGAATAAATGTAAAGTTATGTGATGAGAATAAATATTAATATGTTGTAAGGTTGATGAGTGTGATGTTGTGTAATATGATAAAGAGAAAGAAAATGAACATCAAGGAAAATGAGTATGAAGGAATGTAAGTCATGAGTTAGTAAATAAAAATAAATGGTAAGTGAATGTCACGCCCCGCTTCCCAAAAAGAGAATACGGAATACGGATACGTGACTAAGCCCAGCGAATAATTTTCATCATCCATAAGCTGTCAGCATCTTTACAACATTTCAAAAGAATAATCAGAATAGGAAGCATGATAAGTCAACCGCGCATGCATATATGAACCAATACCAACAGAATTTACTCGAAACAAAATATAATAATAATCTCAAATAAATCAGATCTGAATAAGTCAATAATTCTGGGTCACATTGCCCAAATACAAAATAATCCAAGTCACAGATACATTATTCAAGTAGCAACAGGAAATAATAATAGCAAAAACTCCAGCAACTAATATGTTAGGTCACCTACACCATCTGGTAGCTGATCACCCTGATCTGCAATTTAATAAATTACAGGAAGAAGAAAAAAAAACTCCCGTCAATGCAAGTTACGGGCTGCTTGTAGTGCAAGCACAAGTACATGGGAAAGATAAACAAATAGCATGGAGTAGGCATGATAACAAAATGGAAGAACTAGTATAAGTCATGAACAAAATTAAGTAACAACAGGTGTATATAATATGTAACAGGTAGCAGGTATCATGCAAGCAAGTAAACATATAACAGGTATCAAGTAGCATGTACAGGTAATTATGTAACAGGTATCATGTTATGTCAAGTCTTGTATTATTACGATCTAGGTTGCACTTCATGCGTCCATTCTTTTACCACATGGTTGCTACATTCAAACAAGTTTACGTTTAGATTTCGTAGTGGAGTCCATAGGGCCGTGTACTCAAGTATCAGGTAAACAGGCACAGGTACAGGTATCATGTAACAGGTAATCATGCAATAGGTAGGACTAAGTCCCCTCCAAGTATACCCTCTCAAAGGAAGTATGTAGTTGGGTAACAGGTGGGAAACACGGTCCCCTTATGAGTACACCCTCTCATATGGAAGTATATAGTCAGGAATCAGATAATCAGAATCATGCATGATTATATAACAGGTAACAGGAAATAAATAATCAGGTGGGAAACATGGGTCCCCTTCCAAGTACACATTTCTATATTTTCCACTACTAGATCTTTTCCTTAATCCCAGCTTGGTTATTTTATTATTATTATCAAACAATCATGTATGTGTCACCAAGCAGGGTAAGAATAACATGGCATGAATAAGTAACAGGTACAAGATGAAGAATAAACATGTATAGGTGAAAGATAACTCATAAAAGAATAGAACAACGAAAATTCTAGTTCAGAATAGTAAGACAATACAACACTAAATCTGAAATTTTCGTTGCTACAAAAATGGAAACCTGGATCCGTTAAAGAATCTGGAAAATAGACTCTAGGCCGAATCCAGAAAATATATATAAGTCATATGGTATTTCACAACAACAGGACTCAAAACAGAAATACATTCAGAAAACGTGTTCAGCCAAAAAACAGAAGTTTGTATTCAAAGTTAGGAAAGCAGCATGAAAACTCATTAATTAAATCCACGAAAAATTTGGGGTATTCCCCTATATGTGCAGCAACAGAATATAAAGTTTCATATTTTTTCAATATAAATAGTTTAGTCAACAAAATTCAGAAAACATTAAGATGCAGTAGTTTTGTAAATCTGGAATTATAAACACTGTAGTACAAAAAACATAAATATCTCACAAAATACAAATCGAAATCCAGATCGATCAAAAGGGTGATAAACTAGATACAGTAGGCTAACTTTCATATTCAGAAAGATTTTTCAAACAACAAGTAGATACAGATCGAAATTATGTATTTTTACTGAACAGCAAGGAAATTCTACTAGTATAGTTATCATTTGCAAGTATAAAATTGTTGGTAAAACTCATTAATTAAATCCACAAAAAATCAGGGTTAATTTCAATCATGTTTAGTTATACTCAAAAAACTATTGGATCAAAATAATACTTTTGACATCAGAATAAAAATAGTTTACTCCACAAAATTCATATAAAACGAAATCTAAAATTTTTCTACACCACTGTAGTAAAATTGACATAACTCGCAATTCACAAATCGAAACTGAGATTTGTTAGAAGGGTTGGAAAATAGACATAATTCTCTACTGTTCATGAGTATAGTGTGTGGTAGTATGTTATGTTTTTGACCCGTACCCATCTCGTTGTGGAGTACCGGGCCCTGTGGTAGGTTTTACAAGGTTTTTTCTAAAAATTTTACTACGTTTTCGCAGAAATTTATGGTTTTTATTTGATAATTGATATTCTATTATGAGTTTGGCCCCCAGAGCATGATATTTATATTGCTTGTGTGTTTCTGTTCATTTTGGCCTGGGGAGCCCATGAAAATATTGCTTGTGTTGTAAGCTACGAAATTTAGAGCAGAATTCCATAATTTTTTGTGTTTCACGGCAAAAATTTCAGGAAAAACTCTGCCAAAATTTTATTTGAAATATAACTATCTTAGTTTATGTTTAAAGTGAAATATAAATTGAAAGAATTTAAATTGGATTTATAGATTGGAAAGAGAAAAAATATTGGGGTGTTACAGTTTGGTATCAGAGCCTAGGTTAACTAGGAATGTCATGCAAATTCTAGTGATCTTTTCTTGTGTGTATGGGTTCCATTTCGCTAAGTAGAGAATGTGAAGTTTGTGTGAAGTTTGTTTTATGCTTTGAGAGTGTTTTGCTAAGTATGGATTTTGTTATTGAGTGATGTGATCCCTATTAGATTTTTTTCTAACTTTGGGTCAGCGTTATTTTTATAGCCCATGTTTATGTTTTGTCTTCTTTAGAAGCATTGGTGAGAGTTAGTATATCATCGGGTAATTCTATTATATTAATTGATGTGTGCCGAAAGATGTGATTTCCTTTGGGATCCTGTGTGTGTCATATAGACTGAGGGGTGATGTGTGGCAGTAGTTATTATTCTATACTGGGAGATGGGTTGGTTGTGAAGGCCTTATGCATAGTTGGAGTATGATGCATGGAGGATTTGGGTGAGAAAGCCCGACGAAACCCAGTTTCTAATTGTATGACTTGCCTTGGATCATGTGAGTATGTCCATTGAGTTCGGTGGTAATACCCAAGGTAAAGATTGAGGTTGTGGCTTGTAAACTTTCTGATATATTAGAGAATGGTTCCCTGAGAATGTTTATTGATCATCGGGAGTTGAATAAGGTGACTATTAAGAATGAGTATCCATTGCTGAGACTAGATGAGTTGCTTGATCGGTTGCGGAGAGCTACAGTGTTTTCACAGCTGGAGTTGCAGACCAGGCACCGTCAGATGATCATTGAAGAGGGAAGTATCCCAGGGACTACTTTTTGTACTCGGTATGGATTGTATGAGTTCTCGGTAATGCCTTTGGGCTGTCGAATGCCCTTGTAGTTTTCATGAATTTGACGAATCAGACCTTTCATCCTCATATCGACAGGTTGTGATTGTATTTGTAGATGATAATTTGGTATATTTTTGCAGTTTGGAGGAGCATTGATAGACACGTTGGGACCATAAGTGGTATGATAAGTCTGCAAATTGTCATTTTTGGAGTGAGAAGTGTGACTTTTGGGGCACATTGTGTCTGTGGAAGGCATATCTGTAGATCCAGAGAAAATTACGATGGTGAAAAGACGGAGAACAACCCCGATGCGGCAGAGATTCAGAGTTTCTTGGATTTGGCTACTAGCTATTATCGGAGGTTCAATCCTCGATTTTCAATTAATGCTGCATCGATGACTCAGCTTACCAGGAAGAATGTGCCGTTTGTACGACCTAAGCTGTGTGAAAAGACATTTCAAGAGTTAAAGGAAAAAGTAACGACAACTTCTGTTTTGATTACCCCCGAGAAGGGAGTGCCTCTCCAAGTATATACTGATGCATATGGTACAGGTATGTGTTTGTATAAAAAATAATCAATATAACTTATTATATCCAGGTCATATCATTACTTATTGATGCAAATATATTCAACATTAAATTTAGAATTCAAGTTACTTTATGAGTGAATGTAGTAGTGATGATTTTAAGAAACAATGTAGCTTAACCACTATATACTTATTCCATTTGCTTTAAATTATCCTGCACAACCTGGCATTCGATTTGATACCTTATACACAGAATAAATCATCTGTTTCCACTCTTTGCATAATAAAAATTGTTTTAATTCTAGGGTTATGATTTTTTATTGCATCAACCAAACAATGAATGATCATTCAGGCTGCAATAACAATATTTTGTTGGCTAATTTTGGATGCAAACAAAGGAGTTTGTTTGGAGAACATAGATTGTGTATGCAATGTTAAAGATTTAAATGCAGCAAAACTTTTGAAAATAGTTGAGATAACATATTTCGTTTTTGTTGTTAAAGTTTGTCCAAGTTTCTTTTTGCCACAAGACATTTCATGTAAAATACGTACGTTATCAATTAATTTTTTTTGGGAAGCATATATATAAATTTATTTTCATTTAAATAATTTGTCCTTCAATGCTCCAAATTTGTTTGCATGTAAATAAATGTCAATTTTATTTTGTCAACTTGCAAAAGGCCTCTTTTGAGAACTTTTTTAGGACCCCATGAAACTCAGATACCTCCTAATTACTGGTGATTGTGCAAATGCTGCGAAATGGATTCTAGATGAGACTCTTGTTCCCCATGGAGGCTACGTGAGTGTGTGATTTAATTGTCGTGCATTTCTTAATCGTTCTTGTAATGTAAAGCTTACGTACGAACCTAGGAGTACTAATAAGGTAGCTCATAAGCTAGCCGAGACTATCTTAGTTCATAATTTATGTGGTGATTGGGATATAAGTTCTCTTCCTCCCCCCAATTAGAGATGACTTATTAGAGGGACGAAGTATTTTCTGCTGATTTTAATTTTAATGAAAGCGGGCTATGGCCATTCAGAAAAAAAAAACAAAAAAAAAAAAAAACAAAGAAGAACCCTACATGCAAGGAAATGAGGCAGAAAGTGGTTTTGAAGGATAGAGGTAAGCGAATAAAAATTAGTCAAAGGAACTAATAAGAATTCAGGATTGTATGAGGGCCTAAAAAATAAATTACTTACATTGGAGCCAAATTGATTAACAATAGTTATATCCACTGGTTTGCATCAAATATGGGTGTGATAATGGGACCCCAGGATTCTTACAAGCTTTCAATGGTATTTATTCTCTGATTTTCTGTACAATGGACAGATCTTGTGGGTAATGTACCGTGCCATCTGATAATGATTTTTCTACATAGTTTATTATGTTGATTGTAAGTTGGGGCTTAAATCTATCTGTACTATTTTAATTGGAGAATTGAGATTTGTAAGAGCATCCACAGTCGTTTCTCATAATTCTCATATTCTCATTTTTTGAGAATAATATGAGAAATGAGCTCTGCAGTCGTTTGCTATTTTTTTAAAAAATAGCAAACGATCTACAGTGCATTCTCATATTTGAGAAGTCGCGCAGCGAATATAGAAATATAGAGGACGATACATGATGTCTCGTCGTTTTTTTTTTTTTTTTAATGGTTCGGACGATACAAGATGTATCGTCCTTGCCGAATTTTGCAAAAAAAAAATTGGGAAACACCTCCAATGGGACATCATGTCCCGTTTGATCATTGATCGGCCGGGACATGATGTCCCGTCCGAGGGCTTCCCAGGTTTTTTTTTTTTTTTTTTGGTTTGTTTTTGGATGCCACAACTAAGGAACGATACATGATGTATCGTTCAAACAAAAAATAAGAAAATTTTGGCAATTATGACTGCAGACAGTGCATCCAATTCCATTCTTATTCTTTTCATTTTGCCTAAAAGTAAGAAACCCCACTGTGGATGCTCTAACCAACAAATTCTAATTTTGTAACGATATAAACACGTATAATATATGTCAAAATTATATCCAACAAATATAAATATGCACCGCACGTGTAGTCCAAAAAAAAAAATCAAATATAAACTATTTTTTTTATTCAATATATATTCATTTAATTTGATAACTTTACTTTTTAAGACGTGCATCGCACGTACATTATACTTGTATAATAAAACACAAAGAAAGCTATAAAATGACTTTTCTTCAATCCCCCAAAATCAAACCAGATCTAACATCTCAAAACATATTATCCTCCTTAAAATTTTCTCCCCAAAACTCAAATTCAAATCAACATATATATATATATATATAGGAAAAGGCTCCGTTGCACACTACTATTGGTGCTCACGGCGTGAACACTACTAGTTTGGGCGTTCAAATCGAAAATCCGAACCGTTCACATTGATCTACACATCTAAATTAGTCTAAATATGTAAAATCAAATCATTTGAAATTCATTTGCCCATTCATTGAAGTGTTACAAAATTGTATGGCTGAAATTCATTGTTTTTATAGTCGCGTGATGGATGGGCAAATGAATTTCAAATGATTTGATTTTACATATTTAGACTAATTTAGATGTGTAGATCAATGTGAACGGTTCGGATTTTCGATTTGAACGCCCGAACTAGTAGTGTTCACCCCGTGAGCACCAAGGTAGTGTGCAACGGAGCCTTTCCCTATATATATATATAGAGAGAGAGAGAGAAACCTTCCGTTGCTCACCAATCTGGTGAGCACTCTCGTGAGCACTCGCTCAGAACCGTTCGATTTTAGATCGCATCATCATGCCCATCTAAGGGTCGTTACTTTATCCACTCAAACCAGTGATGAGAAGGTCAGTTTCGTCAATTACGAACTCCATTTCTCCTCACTGTCGATTACCCCAATCTCCTTCTTCCTCACGATTGGGGATCGGTAAACCCAATCTCCCTCACTGTCGAAATCCCCAATCTCCTTCTTCCTCACGATTACCATTTCTCCTCACTGTCGAAATCCCCAATCTCCTTCTTCCTCACGATTGGGGATCGGTAAACCCTATCTCCCTCACTGTCGAAATCCCCAATCTCCTTCTTCCTCACGATTACCATTTCTCCTCACTGTCGAAATCATAAAAATATTGTTATATTTTTATGCACTGGCTCAATTGTACACATGTTGAATTTCGGGCTTGAACTCAGAACCGAGACATACGGGGTGTAATCTTGTTAAAATTGATGGTTAAGTCTTGTGTCATTGCAAGGGAAAGTAAGGTGCAAACTTCTATTAGAGTTTGTATTCTGGATTAGTGTTATGTTTATTGTCTGTACTGTAGGTTATTGTATATTTAACTCGGTATTATGAGTTTGTTTTGTTAATTTCCTATTATTAAAACATGTTGGCTATATTCCATGTTTCCCTTCTATATATACTAGTATTTTCACGTGCGATGCACGTTTTGATAAGAGTTGGAGAATTATCACGTGCGATTTACGTGTTAAGATATAGTTTTGGAGTTGGATAAGCATTGCACGTAATTGGTAAAAATATTTTGGATCACCGGTATTTTCTTTTTATCAGTATTTTGTTTATTGTCCTTCAACTCAATCTTTATCTGAAAGGCTTAGAATATGATTGATAACAAAAGACTGTTGTATACTTCAAATTAAAGCCTTGGTCCTATAGGTTGCATATTTCCTGAGTATCATTCATTACAGGCAAACATTGTGTTAAATATTGATTTTGGTCAGATCATGGAAGAAGCAAGAAAGCATGCAGATGATCCCAAACACCAACTAGGCCGACACCAAAACATAACAAAAGTAGTAGGAGGAGAAAGAGATGAGAGAAGCAAGAAATCATGGAAGAGTTCCTTGCCCTTTTGGAGGAAATACGCAAAGAAGCAAATAGTCGAGTGCTATGAGAAGAGACCGAAGAATTCATCCAAATGTGGACCACCCTCTGGTCCTCTGCCTAAAAGCAGATCGGCGGTCGCCAGCCATCGGATCACCAGGCCCAGCCATCGGATCACCAGGCCCACATCGGGGTCCGTTTCTGGGTGGTTCACTCCTTCAAGAGCTGAGGAGACTGCATTCCCTTACATATGTTTAGAGCAGGAGAGATGTACTACCAATGGGAAGGCTTTTGGGCCTATTTACATGGTTAGATAATTGGCATGTGCATTGCACTTGACGGACAGTGCTTATTTGTTGCTCTATGATATTCGAGATGGTTTGAATCTTTCGGGGCAGAACAAGAAAGCTTGAGTGTTTGTCATAAACGAAAGTAAAACGCAAACAATAAAACACGGGTAACATACATACATACATACATACATACATACAGAGGAAGCTCAATCAGTGAACCTCACAGACAAGATGGTATTATAGCAGAGTACACAATGCATACCAAATGGTAGCTCTTATATAAAATCTGAAAGTTCACATCTTTAAGTATGGCGTAAACACAAATCAGCTACATCCGATCATTACTCATATAAGTTTGCCCCAGAAGAACTATTAGTATTCTACAAATGGCTTCTCCGAACTAAGATTTCCAAGTGTACATGTACACTTTAAAAGAATTTTACACGTGCAAAACTGCAATATAATTGTCTTCCCCGGAGAGCCGTATGATATCAGCTAATGCCTCCAAACCTAATTATATGATGATGATCCCCCTTTTTTCATGATTCTGCAATTGAGAAGTTTTCATAAGAATTTGGTTTGGAAAAAAAATTCCCCTTCTAAGAAACTGCCCATGAGACTACATGTTCCTCAACTTCTTCCCAGTTTTTGACTTTGGTGACTATAGGATGAGAAGCTATTGTGTCGCACTTGGACCATGGATAAGAGTTATCAAAGTCAAACAGAAGGACACGGATCCCAACTTCTGCGCATTCCAAAGCATATCGGGGATTGTCGTCAATCAAAACTTGAGCTCCTAAGGATCTGCAAAGTATAATAGACTAAGAAGGTTGACGAAATCTGCATGCTCCTTACATATGTTCAAACTTGAGCAACATAATTATTGATTTACTGTTTACAATACTTTTTGTATGTAGTTTCGTTCTGAAGACGTCTGTGCCCCACGGACAAATCTAGTATGTTAATATGTTATATGTTTATGGGTGATGATGTGATTTAGTTTTTGTTAGACTTGAGGGAAACAAAAACATTATGGTAGATGGAATTCATGGATTGCAAAAATAATGAGATTGTGTATGTTTGATCGCGATAGCAAAGAAAAGCCAAATAAATAAAAATGGAATTTATTGATTAAGATTTTTATTTTTAAAAATTATGTCGCAAGTACATATAGATCTTCCAGAAATGATGCTCAATTTTGGCCTATTGATCACTGGCCACTGGCTTCACCTATGATTGATGATTCCAACTCAAGCCTAACAAATGCCCAAAAGAAAAATAATTTCAAACCTGACAAGAGCAAGGTCGCAACACTTTGGATTGGAGACCAACTACTACTAGTTTTTATATTTTTTCCTACTTAAAGGATCTTGGTCAATATGTTATTTTGTATGTGTGCGCGTATAAAATAATAATAATAATAATAATAATAATAATAATAATAATAATAATAATAATAATAATGCGGTTTATTTTTGGAGGTGACTACATCAGGTGTGAGTTCTCTCAATTTGTAATTTAGTGGAAGCTTCGATACTGGCTATATGCCCGACCCTCAGCTGAGGGAACGGCTCGGGAGTAGGCGGGAGTGAAGTGGAGGTTGGATGCTCGGCTTGGATCTGGAAGCTCGGCTCGGATCTGGAAGCTTGGATCCAGAAGTCTCGTGTACCTGCACTCAGCCTAGGAACACCGGGGTTGATCCCGGTGGCAGGCCCTCCGACGGTCTAGTTAGTCACTGAAGAGTAACAGTAACTAGGATTTTTAAAGGGGAAAGATTGATTACCTTGTGAAGGGGGAGAGGACCTGGTATTTATAGGCAGGGCAAAGCGGGTCTGGACTCGTTTGGGCCGGGTCTAGACCCGATTGCCCGTGGGCCTGACGTGGCAGAAGACTGTGGGGGCTTAGGCTGACCTGGCAGACCTGATGATCAGGGGTGAACGGTTTTTGAGGAGATCATGTGGCCCAGAAGGGGCCACGTCATTTGACCCATATTAGGAGCCCCCCACTCCTAGAGGGCTGGATAATCTAGGTGTGTAAGAGTGTTTTTTTGCCTTTGTAGGAAGAGCGGAGTGGTGTGTACGGCAAAGAACGGGATCCGTATCTTCTTAAAGAGGTCAGCGGGGTAGGATGAAAGAGATCTCCTCTTGGAGTCACGAGAGGTGTCGAGTGTAGAAGAGTAGTAGCTCGGTTTGCCGAGCATCGATGGTCGGGAGACGAGCCCCTCACTTGTTGGGAAAGCAAGGGGACGTCGAGATCTAAGGAGAAGGAGCTCGGTTTGTCGAGCGTCGATGGTCAGGAGACCAGTATCTCACTTGTTGGGAAAGCAAGGGGACGTCGAGATCTAAGGAGAAGGAGCTCGGTTTGTCGAGCGTCGATGGTCAGGAGACCAGTATCTCACTTGTTGGGAAAGCAAGGGGACGTCGAGATCTAAGGAGCAGAGCTCGGTTTGCTGAGCGTTGATGGTCGGGAGACCAGCCTCTCACTTGTTGGAAAAGCAAGGGAACGTCGAGATCTGAGGAGCAGGGGCTCACTTTGCCGAGCGTCGAGGGACGGGAGACGAGCCCCCTCACTTTTTGGAAAAGCAAGGGGACGTCGAGATCTGAGGAGTAGGAGCTCACTTTGCCGAGCGTCGAGGGTCGGGAGATGAGCCTCCTTACTTGTTGGAAAAGTAAGGGGACGTCGAGATCTGTGGAGTATGAGGTCTTCTTGTCGAGCATCTAGGGTCGGAAGACAAGCCCCTCACTTATTGGAAAAGCAAGGGGACATCAAAATCTGTGGAGTAGGAGCTCGCTTTGCCGAGCGTCGAGGGCCGGGAGACGAGCCCCCTCACTTGTTGGAAAAGCAAGGGAACGTCGAGATCTGAGGAGTAGGAGCTCACTTTGCCGAGCGTCGAGGGTCGGGAGACGATCCCCCTCACTTGTTGGAAAAGCAACGGGATGTCGAGATCTATGGAGTAGGAGGACTTCTTGCCGAGCGTCTAGGGCCGGAAAACGAGCTCCTCACTTGTTGGAAAAGTAAGGGGATGTCGAGATCTGTGGAGTAGGAGATCTTCTTGCCGAGCGTCTAGAGTCGGGAGACGAGCCCCTTCACTTGTTGGAAAAGCAAGGGGACGTCGAGATCTGTGGAGTAGGAGCTCACTTTGCCGAGCGTTGAGGGTCGGGAGACGAGCCCCCTCACTTGTTGGAAAAGAAAGGGGTCGTCGAGATCTGTGGAGTAGGAGGTCTTCTTGCCGAGCGTCTAGGGTCAGGAGACGAGCCCCCTCACTTGTTGAAAAAGTAAGGAGATATCGAGATCTGTGGAGTAGGAGGTCTTCTTGCCGAGCGTCGAGGGTCGGGAGACGAGCCCCCTCACTTGTTGGAAAAGCAAGGGGACGTCGAGCTCTGTGGAGTAGAAGCTCTTCATACCGAGCATCGAGGGTCGGGAGATGAGCCCCCTCACGGTTGGGGGATAATTTGTGGCTCGCGGTGACATCCGAGCTTCGAGCCCCAAGCCGTTTAAGAGAAACTTTTTCGGGGCTCGCGGAGACATCCGAGCGTCGACCCCCAAGCCGCTGAGAGAAACTTTTTGGGGCTCGCGGTGATATCCGAGCGTCGAGGCTGAAGCTGTTTAGGAGAAACTTTTTGGGCTCGCGGTGACATCCGAGCGTCAAGGCCCAAGCCGTTGAGAGAAATTTTTTGGGGCTCGCGGTGACATCCGAGCGTCGACCCCCAAGCTGTTTAAGAGAAACTTTTTGGGGCTCGCGGTGACATCCGAGCGTCGAGGCCCAAGCCGTTTAGGAGAAACTTTTTGGGGCTTGCGGTGACATCTGAGCGTCGAGGCCCGAACTGTTTAGGAGAAACTTTTTGGGGATCGCGGTGGCATCCGAGCGTCGACCTTGAAGCTGTTGAGAGAAACATTTTGGGGCTCGCGGTGACATCCGAGTGTCGAGGCCCAAGCTGTTTAGAAGAAACTTTTTGGAGCTCGCGGTGGCATCCGAGCCTCGATCCTGAAGCCATTGAGAGAAACTTTTTGGGACTCGCGGTGGCATCCGAGCGTCGACCCCCAAGCCGTTGAGAGAAACTTTTTGGGCCTCGCAGTGACATCTGAGCGTCGACCCCCAGGTTGTTGAAAGAAACTTTTTGGGTCTCACGGTAGCATCCGAGCGTGGAGGCCCAAGCTATTTAGGAGAAACTTTTTGGGGCTCGCGGTGACATCCGAGCGTCGACCCCTAAGCCGTTGAGAGAAACTTTTTGGGGCTCGCGGTGACGTCCGAGCGTCGACCCCCAAGATGTTGAGAGAAACTTTTTGGGGCTCGCGGTGACATCCAAGCATCGACCCCCAAGCCGTTGAGAGAAACTTTTGTAGGAGAAACTTGGGGGAACAAAGGTGAACTACCCGAGAAGTTAACCTTGCGTACCGAGCCGCCGCGTTGGTCGACAGAGCCGAGGGTAAGAAGGTATTTTTGCGCTCTAGGTTGACGTCATCAAGATCTTAGTGGCTGTTAGATCTTGATGATGAAGATCAAACAACCAGATCTCTTTGCGGAATTCGAGGAGTTCTATCTGCGCTTATAAATCCCCCTCCCCTAACCCCACTTCTTCACTTTGCTATCATCATTTTCACAACAGAAATTTCCTTGCATGTCGCCGGCGACCACTTTTCATTGATCTTTACGTTCTTCGGTGAAACAGGTTAGTATTTTTGTTTTAACATGTCACGCTCTCAATCCGGCTCTGAGGCAGGCACTACCGAGGAGGAAGTTCACTCATCTTCGATATCTTGGTCGTCGGATGACCCTCAAGTGAAGGAGGAGGTTCTATCAGTAGGGGGATCGGGAGACGAGGTTGTTGTAGTTTACAACGTGGCTCTTTTACGAGTTCAAAGACCGGAAGGGGAGCTTGTTGAGCAGAGCGAACATGAGGAGGGAGACGCTGGGGAGGAGTTTGTTGACAAGGAGAATGAGCCCGGGGAAGGAGGCCCAGGGGAAGAGGAGCAGGATGAAGAGGGTGATGGTCAGGAGGGGTCTGAACAAGGGACTGAAGGTGGTAGCGAACATGGAGAGGTCGGAAGGACCACGGAAGAGGTAGAAGAGGAGGAGACAGACCTCCCACTGTTGCCCCCCCTGGAGACCCCTTTCCCTGATAGGAAGCCTCGCCCCCGAAGGAGGAAGAGGAAGTGGATACGGCCCGACAGTCCGGACGAGAAGGACAAATATGAATATGGCTCTGGGTTCAAGTACCCCCATCTTTCCAACAAAAATCTACGGTCAATCAGGATGTACCCTGACGACGTGGAGGATCTTCTAGCGTAACTTCACTGCTGCGGGACGAGGGCCGCTCCATGATCAAGATGGACAGCGTGAAGTGCGCCTTGTATAGGGACTACTTGCCCATCTTCAGGGCGGCCTACTTTATTCCGTAGGAGTTTGAGCTGCATGTGCCAAACCCCGGCATCCGCTCGACCACCGCGCTAGAGTTGAGCTTCTGTATGTTCCCTGAGGATGCTTTTATCTCGGGGTTGAGACTTCCGCTGCATCCGTTCATCAAGAGGGTGCTAAACTGGGGGGAGTTTAGCCTCATGCAGTACGGTCCCAACTCTTGGAAACACTTAGTGTGTTTTATTTTGAAGTGTCAGGAAAAAGGGATCACGCCAAGGCTCACATACTTCTGCGTCATCCTGGTGATGAGCTCGCTCGGGGACCAGGAGGGGATTTTTTATCTCTTGCCATTCTCTCATAAGAAAGTGATGCACAGACATCCGGACTCCATAAAGGGGTGAAGGAGAAGTACTTCATAGTCCGAAGCGAGAAACCTTAGGAAATTTCCACAGTTTGGAATTTTGGAAAGCCGAACCATAAACCGCCGAAGCGAAGAGACTTGACCGAAAAGGAGTGGGCGAAGAATGATAAGATCGTGGAGGGGCACAGCATTGGATGGCCTCGCATCACGGAGTTGCATCTCGCCCAAGCCGGACTGAGCCCAGCCGACCCTAGTATGTTTTGGTTTTCATTTCGTTTTTCTTTGTGCCTTCGTATTAACATTTTTACTTTTTCCTTTTGTAGAAATGTCTGCCAAAGAGCTTGACAACCGAAATGCCGTAGTAGCCCTGGCGGCCAAGAGGAGGGCCGATCTGGTGAAGAAGGCCGCCTCGGGGGTGGGGACCAGCCAGGCCGCGACCCCAAGACCCGAGGAGTCGGCCCCGAAGAGGGTAAAGAAGCACCACCACCATTCGTCGAGGTCGACGAGAGATCCGGGGGTGAGCTCCGGTAGCAAAAAGGTTGCCGAGGTCGCGAAGGGCCCTCTCCCGCCACTTCGATCGAACACCGAGGAGATGGTGGCTCGGCAGGGCATGAGGCCGTATGCACCCGACTGGGGGGTCAAGGCGGGGGATATGCTCCTCGAAGGCCCGGTTGCGGTGGAGGTGGTGGAGCACCTCGCCACGGAACAGGATCGCATGAACCTGGTGGTGGAGACGGCCGATACGTCTTACATGCGGTTCGCGCAGGCCCACCTCACAGTAAGTCTCCCTTTTGCATTTTTGGTATAGCTTGCGAAGAATTCTTCTAACTTGATCCTCCTCGGCCAGGCGATGCAGCATGCGCAGCACTTTCACAAGTGCCTCGAGAAGAAGATCGTCGTCGAGAAGAAGAATGCCGAGCGCTACCTTCGGGAAGCCACTCAGCTAAAGGACGAGCTGACGGCGGTAGAGTCTGCCCTTGCAGTCGCCCAATCCCAGCTGGTCTCGATCACGGAGCATCATGCGAACGAGATGGCGCACTTCAAGGCGAAGGCCAAGAAGGAGAGTGATGAGGCGGCGATCACCATGGTAGACACCCTGATCGCCTCGCAGGACGAGGCGATCGCAGGACGAGGCTTATAACAAGGCCAAGGAGCACATCCTGCAGATCTATCCGGACCTTCGGATCGGCCATCTCCACTACAGGTGGCAGTTCCCCGAGCTTCTGCTGACGTCCCGCGGTGGGGAGGACAAGGAGCAGAGGGACCCTCGACTGGAGGTCGGGGGCGACCAAGCTGATGAAGAAGTGTCGTCCCCCTCCTAAATAGTAGTCTAGGAATTTTTTTTATTTTTTTTTATTTTTATTTTTATTTTTTTTTTGTAATTGCCAAATGCGGACTGGTCACCGCATTTTGTAATACCAAAATTTGAGTTTATAAAAGAGGATTTTTGGCCGATACTCTATGACTTGTGTTTTTTCGCCTTTTTGATAGACGCATGAGTCCTCGGCGCCGACCTTGGTTCTGCCGAGGTCTCCTGGGTCTGATCTGGGCTGGGGGCCATGGAGAGTGTTCTGGCTCGTTAACATAAGCAGGCTTGGGATCGAGAGGCTGTAGTGAATTACTTTATGAACAAGTCTAGAGAGCTCAGCCTGGAGGTCGCTCGCTTAAGGAAGGCCATAGCCGACCGGGACTGGTGGGCAGTTGAGACGAACTGGTCAATCTCGGATGCCTCGAGTGGGCGATCGACTTCAGAGACTTTTCTTCGTAAGGCTGTTGTAAAGAAAGAGTTGGAGATTTGTAGGCTGAATCTCATGTTAGGCACCGGTCTGGTCAAGGAGGCGAGCAATTCCATGCTGGGACCTTCTCCGACTTTTTTCTTAGAGACGGCCCAGCCTGCCGACGCGCATAGCTCCATTGCTGGGGTGGCCTTGTTGTTCGGACCGGTCGATCGCGTGAAGGATCCCATGGGAAGCACCGAGTTTGAGTTTTAAGCCAAGCGATGAGTGATTTGTAAACTTTTCATTGTATTGTGTGGCCATTTCTGGTGCTCTATGAGTAATAAAATTTCGATTTCTTTGCTTTGATGATTTGTTAAGTGAGACTGGCAGGGTCGTAGCTTGGGACCTTTGAATAATGTGGCTTCGTTTGAGGTCGAAGCCTCGCTCGGAAGCCGAACCTTCACACCTTGCAGGTAGCATTTAATAAGAGACGTTTCGTCTTCCGATAAAAATTAATGGTGACGCATCACCTTCCACCGTTTGGACTTTCCGATGTCATTAATGAGTTGCTCAGGGGGCTATATAATCTCCATCCCCTCATCATTTTTTCACCAGCAATTGGCGGTGACTCATCTGCCACCTGCTGACAATTCGGAGTTTCGGCTCCGAGGGTCGTTGACCCTGACCTGTCAGCGGGTAAGAGGTGGGTCGACCCCGGAGGTGAGATTCGGGTGCCTGCCGAAGGTGTAGCGCCCCGAATTTCTAATATGAGAGCTTAGAAAACACGTGGCACATTCCCAGTGATCCACTTCAATATAACAATAAACACAACCAAACACCACTAAAATTTTCAGCTTTATTACAACAAAACTTTTACATATCACAGCGGAAGACTAAACAACTCAAAATTAACTCAACAAGTCTCTACAATTCAACACTGAACACTTAATAATCCATTTATCCCAAAAGCTAACTCAAGCATCCAATCTCCAACTCTAAGCAATAACCTGCAATAATTGAGGCTAGAGTTGAACCCTAACCCCCAAACTAAAGGGGTCAGCCATAACTGGTGTGAGTGGCATAAAAATCAAACAACAACACAAATGAACTTAAATTGTAATGTCCAACAAGTAATAATCAAAATACCAAATAGAACAACAGTGATACCAAAACCAAATGTCAAATGTGGAAACAGGAAATCCGAATGCATAAAGATGAGTCAATAAAACACAAATGCTATATGCTGACAACGATGACTACTAAGAGATGAAGATAAACTATGAGAATTTGCCCATGCTTGATAATCCCGGAAATAGATCCCACATCTCAGGTATTTTCCCTGGATAATTCAGGAGATCAACCCACATCTAAACATAGACTCATCTTCACAACAATATCCCAAAAGCGTCGCTTCGACTCTGATCATTCCGTAGGTCAATCCCGCATCTCAAGATAATTACTTGGATAATTCAGGAGATATATCTCACATCTCAGGTTGTCTACCTGGATAATTCAGGAGATAAATCCCACATCTCAAGTTAACCACTTGGATAATTCAGGAGATCAAATCCCACATCTAAAGCCTTACTGAGGTGCATAACTCATGTCCCCTTCGTCATGACACTACTAGTGCAAGTCCTTATTATTTTTGGTTACTGAACAAATCTCCTAGAGTAGTGTACCCCACCGGACTAAAAATATGATTCACTGAAAATTCGCCTCAATGGGCCTCAACAAATAACTCAACACCGGTATACTAGGGTCACTTACCTCTACAGACTCAAAATCAAATATCTAATCAAATTCCCACTAAACAAGTGGTTCAACTGAATATTTCAAAATCACTTTCGTAACTGAATATCTCAAGATCAAACACTGAACAAAATATCTCAAATCAAATACTAAACAAAATATCTCAAAATCAAATACACAGATCCCTCAGTACTAGTCGACTTATGCTGAGGTAAGTCGACTGTCCAGAGGACAATTCTCCAGAATTTCACAAAAATAATCTAAGGCATATCAGTCGACTAGGGAAGTCATCAGTCGACTGCCCCGAAAAAAATTCCAATAATTCTCAAGAAAATATTCTAAGTATATAAGTCGACTGAAAGGTTCATAGGTCGACTGTCCAGAAAGGACTGAACAAATTTTACAATCAGCAGACCAGTCGACTGACAATAGCCTAGGTCGACTGTCCCGAACAATTCTCAAAAGACTGAAGATAATCAGTAGAGTCGTACCAGTCGACTGCACAGTAGGCCAGTCGACTGTCGGCCTACAGTTTTCAAAAATAGGTCTGGATACCAAATTAAACTGAAGATTTCTAAGAATCATGGTTCATTGTTTATCAAACAATAGTTCGTACACAAGCCAATGATAAGTCTCAAAATACTCTCCAATACGGATACATTACTCATCAATCAATTCCTCAAATCTCAACTTCTCATGATCTAAATCACTAATCTTCTATTAGGGTTTCTCAACTAAACTTCTTCCTCGACTCATAATCAAATTCTGATATAAGATCATAAGATCCAGATGTCTATCATCCGATCACAACCTAATCAATTCTTAACATGCTTTCCAACAATACGATTCCATAGATCAATATTTCCTCAACAAATCTTGATAACTTCTCATACATGGTCCAAATATCAACAAGTGTTCTCATCATCCATATCAAAATACAAGATCCATATTATGCATACAATGAGACTAACAAGACAATATCATAACGATCCCAAACAAAACGTAACAAAGATCTTACGTCATTCATCAATCAAAACAAACAAACAAAACAAAACAAAACAAAAACCAGACCACTCACATTGTTTTGAAGAAAATCCACGAAAAAACTCTCCTCCTTGCTAGATCCAAAAAGCCTCTTCTTGCTCCTCAAACAAATCTCAAAATCTGTATATTTTGTAAATAATGGCTGGGAAAGAAATCCCTTATATATGCCAGATTAATATTAGGGTTTTACTCACATTTTGCAAAACAATCCTTCCCAAAAATACAACTTACATATATATACATTAGTCTTGTAAATTCAATAAAACTCCTTTAAATTAGGATCTAATAGAAAATATACTTCTTAACCTCAGCCAATACTGCTCAAAACGTCCAGAATGCCAATTTTGCATTTCAACCCTTGAAAATGTCAATTTTGCAAATAAGTCATTCTTTTCTCAAAAATTGCAAATAGTATCAATTAATTTCAAAAAGATCTGGAAAAATACTACATAAATTCTAAATAATAAATAATGATTTTCCATAAAGAAATCTTAATTTTTCAAACTTCTAAAAAGTCATTTGCACGTGTTTTGCACGTGTACAAAAGATAATTTCTTAGGAAATATTAATTAAATCTCCAAAAAAAATCATTTAAATTCATTTTCAAATAATTAAAATAATATTTGAAAATATGGGGTTCTACAGAAGGCGGGCGCCCATAAGTGAAATTTTTGGCCGAGAGTTTCAGGTCGGTGGCTCCCTACCACCCTCGAACAATTCAGAGTTTTGGCTCTGAGGACCGTAAACCCCAAGTTGTTCGCCGGTGAGAGGTAGGTCAACCAATCGGTCTGGGGGCTCGGTGAGAGTCCTTGGTTGGTGGTTCTCCTGCCGCCCTCGAACAATTCGGGGTTTTGGCTCTGGAAGCCGTAAACCTCGAGTTGTTCGCGGTTGAGAGGTGGGTTAACCAGCAGTCCGGGGCTCGGGATGTTTGCTGAAGGTGAGCGCCCTAAATCTTTAATGAAAATTTATGGGATGGGCGTGGTTGAAGGTCGTCGCCGAGCGTAAAGGTTGCATGGCTTGAAAAAGCCAAGGCATTGCTCGAGATCGACATCGAGCCCTCCCTCATGTGTGCTCCTTGGTAGAAAGTACTGGTGCGGCTGGAGGTCGTCGCCGAGTGCATAGGCTGCAGGGTTTGAAAAAGCCCAGGCCATGTTCGAGATCGATGTAAGCTTCCATACCTTAAAGAAGCTAGTCATGAGCGTAGCTGCAGGTCTTCGCCGAGCGTAAAGGTCGCATGGCTTGAAAAAGCCAAGGCCTTGCTCGAGGTCGACGCTGAGCTCCCATACCTATTCTCGGGTAGATAGTACGGGTGTGGCTGGCGGTCATTGCCGAGCGCATAGGTTACAGGGCTTGAACAAGCCCAAGACATGCTCGAGGTCGATGCCGAGCCCCCATACCTTAGAGAAGACTGTTATGAGCGTAGCTGCAGGTCATCGCCGAGCGTAAAGATTGTATGGCTTGAAAAAGCCAACTCCTTGCTCAAGGTCGACGCCGAGCTCCCATACCTGTTCTCGGGTAGATAGTACGGGCGTGGCTGGCGGTCATTGCCGAGCGCATAGGCTGCAGGGCTTGAATAAGCCCAAGTTATGCTCGAGGTCGATGTCGAGCCCCCATACCTTAGAGAAGCTTGTTATGAGCGTAGCTGCAGGTCGTCGCCGAGCGAAAATGTAACCCCTGTTTTCCCAAAAAACGTATTTTTGTGTATTTTCTGTATTTCAAATTTTCGCAAATTATTTTTTTCGGTTTTCAAATTCTTTTATCAAAATGTATTTTTGGATTTTCTATTAAAATCTATTTTTGGTCAATGACCTTATTTGTAAATATTTTCTATGATTATTATATTGAAATAAAATTCTTATTTTTGTTAGTATTACTCTTATTTTTATTATTACTGTTATTATTGTTATTATTATTATTTATTTTGACTGGTTATTGAAAATCCATTTCTATGTGCTAATTGTATTTGTATCTATTTTAAATAAATTCTATTTTTGTAATGCAAATTACAATTTTATTATAAACAATCTTTTTATTTGTTATTTTATTTTCTTATTGAATTTTTAAAACCCTAATGGATTTTAACCCAACTATTCTATTTTAAATCACATTTACATAAACCATTAACCCAATATTATCCCTAAGCCCAGACCCGTTATCTCCTAAACCCAATACCTGGAACCACCTAACCCTAATCCATCTGCCTATATCTAACTCAGCTGCCTCTTCATCCCTTCACCTCCCGATCTCCCCCTGTGCCTCCCTCCGTCGATGCAGCAGCCTAGCACTAATGCTCCACCCTGCATCTTATGGCATTTCCTTCCAATGCCAGCAACCAGTCAGCGTCTCCCCTATCCTCTTGTCGCGCCACCAGCAGCAGCACAGCAACGCCAGACCGCGACTGCAACTTGTTGTGCCCTATTGCGCCACCTGCAGCGACCGCAGTCGACGTCGCCATAGTGCCTCTCTTTTGTGCTGTCCTCCTCTCCTGCCCGCAACCACGATAGCTGCGTTAACAGTCGACGCCTCCTGCCCTATGCTTCTCTTCGGACAGCAGACTCCGATAGCTGCCACCCGCCGTCTCGCGACTCCCAGTCGTCACTCCCCTGCCGATTGTCGATGCCGTCGCCGTCCATGGTCGAGCATCGCAGAGAAATCTCCCCTCCATGCTCTGTTTTGGCCGTGGCTGTGAATGTGGCTTTTGATCAACTTTGAATTTGGGCTGTCGATCGCTGTGATCATCCTGATCATCATCTCCTCCACCATCTGATTCTTGATCACTTTGATTCAGGACCGTCCGATCGTCGATATGATCTGGTCATCATCAAGATATTGATCACATCTTGATCTTGATCTTCGATTAGAGCCGTCCGATCTGATATGATCTTGATCTCTTGATCTAGCCGTTGGATCTCTTGATCTTCATCATCTTGATCATCCTCTTGATCATCAAAATTTGTGCTTTGGGTTCGTGATTTCGATTGTGATCGTGTGTTCGTGATCTTGTTCGTGTTCTCGTATCTGTTCGTTGTGTTCGTGCCCGGGAATTCGTTCCTATTATTCTTGCTCTTTGCTTCGTTTCTATCATCGTCTTCCAGGTAAGTAACTTGTACTCAATTCCTTTGTATGATACAAGTCATAAATACCGCTTGTAGTGTAGTTGGGTTCTAGAGACAACTCGTGGGTGTGTGTTATTCTTGATGAGTATTGTCTCTATAGTGCTATTGACCATAGTTTCCTCACGACACATATGACATGAATTAACTTAGGAGTGACCGTTTCTTGATATGATGTATATGTGGAACAATTATGAGAACTCGTGTGCTTGTGAGATCCATGTGATATACTTATTGTGGACATGTCGTATACCCTATTTCATGTTGTTTGGACACTTAGTGGACTCTAATTCATGTTTAGTTATGTTTCGATCAAGTTTCGTGTGATTCATGTTGGTTTTGTTCCTAAAGTAAATTCTGTGTTTTGTCGATAATCTGTCTTGATCAGTAATTTAGACCATATTAAGATCAGATTCTTAATTCCAGTATAAAACATGATTTTTAGAGAAATTCGTCTTCTTTCCAACCCCTCTAACCTTGATCTATTTCATTTTTGTATGTGTGAGATATGGCTGTTTTATTACAGAGGTATATTTCTTTTCCAGATTTCGTTTCTTGATAATTTTGATGACTAAACTATTTTGATACTTATGCTAAAAATATTATTTTGATCTAAAACTCTGGTCACTATTTCTATATCTATTTAGGGATTACCCAGAATTTTGGTGGATTTTATTGATGAGTTTTATATGCCGTTTCATGCTCGTTTATAAGAACTATGCTTGCTGGATTTTGCTAGCTGTTTTGTAAAGATTTGTATTTTCAACATAGTTTTCTTTAATGTATGGAAAATCTTTGTGAAATATGAAAGTTATCTTATTTTGTTTATTTTCATCTTCCTTTGGCGGACTTGGATTTCGTTTCACGGTTTGCGAGATATTGATGTTTTTGTACAACAGTGTTGGGAATTGCAGATTTGCCAAACTATCGTTTCTTGATGTTTTTTGATTTTTTTTTGCTAAACTAATTTTACTGAAAAATTGTGAAACTTTAAATTCTGATACTGCACATATAGGGGAATACCCCAGATTTTTTCTGGACTTAATTATGGTGTTTTGATGCTGTTTTCCTGCTCTTGAATTCGATTTTCTGATTTCTGACTGAATCTATTTTCTGGATTCAAATCAGTTTTGAGTTATAATTTTGTGAAATACTATGTGACTTATTTATACTCGCTGGATTTGGTCGGGAGTCTATTTTCTATAAGTTTTGACGAATTCAGATTTGCATATTTGTAACACTGGGAATCACTTTTTTACTACAGTATGGTCTTGCTGTCCTGAACTAGAGATTTGGTTCTTTTATTCTTTTATGAGATATCTTGCACTCGTACATGTTTTCCTTGCAACTTGAACTTGCCACATGATCATGCCATGTTATTCTTGATATATTTTTTACTCCTACATGCTTTTTTGACATTAATAATAAATAATCAAGCCGGGGTTTATGGGAAAGATCTAATAGTGGATAATTCAGAAACGTGTACTCAAAAGGGGATCCACTGATCCTACGTGATGACTTGAGACATGATACTCGATACGTGATTACTTGACACTTGCACGTAAGACACGTTACTTACCACTTACATAACTTGACACGTGATACATGATACTTAGAGCTTGGAGCTCGATTACTTGACTTATCTCTGAGTACACTGCCCTCTATGGTCCACTATGAAATCTAAAGCGAAACTGTTTGTTGTAGCAACCATGTAGTAAAAAGCGGGATGCATGAAGTGCTACCTAGATAGTAATCAGTACAAGACTTGAACATGATACTTGAACATGAGACTTGAACATAATACTTGAACATGATACATGCTAGCTTGATACTTGATTACATAATACGTGAGACATGAAACATGACACTTGATTTCATAGTGGACCTACGTGATGACTTGAGACATGATACTCGATAAGTGATTACTTGACACTTGCACGTAAGACACATTACTTACCACTTACATAACTTGACACGTGATACATGATACATGATACATGATACTTGGTGCTTGGAGCTCGATTACTTGACTTATCCCTGAGTACACTGCCCTCTATGGTCCACTATGAAATCTAAAGCGAAACTGTTTGTTGTGGCAACCATGTAGTAAAAAGCGGGATGCATGAAGTGCTACCTAGATAGTAATCACTACAAGACTTGAACATGATACTTGAACATGAGACTTGAACATAATACTTGAACATGATACATGCTTGCTTGATACTTGATTACATAATACGTGAGACATGAAACATGACACTTGATACATGATTACATGATACTTGACACTTGATGTTTGTTTACAAGATGCTTGTTCATCTGACACTTGATACATGCTACTTCTACTTATTTGCTTTGCCATACTAGTTGTTATACATTAATATCATGCATATTCCATGTTATTAGTTAGTTTTCCTCATGTACTTGTATCCTGCATTACAAGCGACCCGTAACTTGCAATTGATGGGTACTTGTTTTCTTTTTTTCTCTTCCCTGCAATTGTTGAATTGCAGATTATGGAGAACAGGTTCCAGATGGTATTGGTGACATGAAGAATTAGCGCTGTATTTTATTATTATTATTTTTTGTAGCTTGCTTGAACAATATTGTATTTTGATACTTGGATTTATTCTTGTATTTGGGTAATGTGCCCCAGGATATTTGAGATTTATATATTTGGTTTCAAGTATTCTTATTGGTATTTTGGTTCATATGTGCATGTTGGTTGATACTTTTACTTCTGACTCTGATTATTTTGTGAGATGTTGTAAAGATTCTTGAACAGCTTATAGATGATGAAAATCATTCACTGGGCTTTTGTCGCGTATCCGTATTCCGTATTCTTTTTGGGAAGCGGGCCGTGACTAAAGGTCGCATGGCTTGAAAAAGCCAAGGCCTTACTCGAGGTCAACGCCGAGCTCCCATACCTATTCTCGGGTAGATAGTACTGGCGTGGCTGGAAGTCATCGCCATGCTCAAGGTCGATGCCCAGCCCCTATACCTTAAAGAAGCCTGTTATGAGCATAGCTGCAGGTCGTCGCCGAGCGTAAAGGTCGCATGGCTTGAAAAAACCAAGGCCTTGCTCGAGGTCGACACCGAGCTCTCATACCTGTTCTCGGGTAGATAGTACGGGGCGTGGCTGGCGGTCATCGCCAACCGCATAGGCTGCAGGGCTTGAACAATCACAAGCCGTGCTCGAGGTCGATGCCGAGCCCCTATACCTTAGAGAAGCCTGTTATGAGCGTAGCTGCAGGTTGTCACCGAGCGTAAAGGTTGCATGGCTTGAAAAAGCCGAGGCCTTGCTCGAGGTCGATGCCGAGCTCCCATACCTGTTCTCGGGTAGATAGTTCGGGCGTGGCTGGTGGTCATCGCCGAGCACATAGGCTGCAGGGCTTGAACAAGCCCAAGCCATGCTCGAGGTCGATACCGAGCCCCCATACCTTAGAGAAGCCTGTTATGAGCGTAGCTGCAGGTCGTCGCCAAGCATAAAGGTCGCATGGCTTAAAAAAGCCAATGCCTTGCTCGAGGGCGAAGCCGAGCTCCTATACCTATTCTCAGGTAGATAATACGAGTGTGGCTGGCGGTTATCGCCGAGCGCATAGGCTGCAGGGCTTGAACAAGCCCAAGCCATGCTCGAGGTCGATGCCGAGCCCCCATACCTTGGAGATGACTTTTTGCGGCTCGCAGTGCCGTCCGAGCGCCGAGCCCCAAGCTTGCAAGAGAAGCTTTTTGGGGCTCGCGGTTTCTTCCAAGCACCAAGCCCCAAGCTTGTAAGGGAAGCTTTTTGTGGCTCGCGATTCCTTCCGAAGGCCGAGCCCGAGACTTGTTTTTTAAGAAAGCTAATACAAAGTCGAAGCTTGTTTTAAGAAAGCTGGCATAATTCCAACATATTTTTACTTTACAAAACAAGGAACGACGTGTCGATTACATTTATTATAATTTTCATGGGGGTATCTTTAGAGGCTAATCCTCCCCTTCGAGGAATTTAATGAGGTGCTCTGCGTTCCAGGGCCTCTTGACAGCCTTGCCCTCCGGATCGGTGATGCGGTATGTGCCCGGACGTACAACCTTAAAAAATTTGTACGGGCCTTCCAAGTTTGGGGCAAGTTTTCTCTTTTGGCCGGGGTTAGACACCGCCAGCTTTCGGAGGACGAGGTCCCCCAGCTTGATGTCGGTGGGACGCACCTTTTAATTGTAGAACATCTCGATCCTCTGCTGGTATGTGTCTCTTCTGATGGCAAACTTTTTCCTGACCTCGTCTATGAGATCTAGGTCGGCACGTAGCTCTGCCGAGTTGCTTGCTTTGTCGAAGGCCATGATCCGGGGCGAAGGAAGCTCGATCTTGAGGGGGATTACTGCCTCTACGCTGTATGTTAGATTGAATGGCGACTCTCCCGTGAGGATTCTCTTCGTCATTCGATGGGCCCAGAGAATGCTTGGAAACTCATCGACCCATAACCCCTTGAAGGAGTTATCAAGTCATTTCTTGAGACCGTCGAGGATCTGGCGGTTCGCATTCTCGGCCTGGCCATTTGACTGTGGATGGCATATCGAAGAGAAGCGCTGCTGGATCCCGAGATCCTCGCAGAACTTTTAGAAATTTTTACCCATGAACTGAGTCCCAGTATCTGTGATGAGTATGTGTGGAATCCCAAATCGGCAGACGATGTGTTTCTAGAAAAATTATTGGGTTTGCTGCTCGGTGATCATGGCCAGGGGCTCGGCCTCGATCCACTTCGTGAAGTAGTCGATTGGTACTAGAAACTTCCTTTGGCCCGTTACCTTCGGAAATGGGCCTACCATATCCATCCCCCATATAGCAATGGGGGTCGGGCTGGCCAGGGAGTGGAAGTTTGCTTACGGAGATCTTCTCACCGAGGAGAACCTTTGACAAGGGCCACATTTTTTTACTAGGGCCAGGGCGTCTTGCAGCATTGTGGACCAGTACCCTTGATTCAGAGCCTTTCGCGCAAGCGATCGGCTTCCCATATGGCACCCGCCAATTTCTTCATGGAGCTCTTTGAGAGCGTAATTTTCCTCGTTGGGGGTTATGCAGCGGAGGTAGGGCCTTCCGTCCATCGTGGTATACGATCGTTTGAAGAGGGTCTCGCTGATCATGGCGAACCTCTCTGAATGGACCCTGATCTGCCTTGCCTCGGCTCGATCTTCGGAGAGCTGTCCTTTGATTAGCAACTTTCTGATGGGAGTGGTTCAATCGTCAGGCTGAGCTCCGTCTTCTATACAGAGGGTCTCGGGGCAGTCAATACTTGGCTTCAGGAGTACTTCGATCAGAACAGTGTGGTCGAGATATTCGAAGGAAGAGGAGGCTAACTTTGACAGGGCGTCGGCCTGGGCGTTCTGCTCTCTGGGGTTCCTTAAGACTGCAGACTCATCAAAGGACGCCAAGAGATGCTGGACCACCGCCAAGTACCGGATCATTCGATCGTCACGGGCCTCGTACTCTCTGGTGATCTGATTGACCATGAGCTGAGAGTCGCTGAAAATCCTGATCTGTCTGGTGACTGCCTGATGTGCCAGGGTGAGCCCGGCAATCATGGCCTTATATCCGGCCTCGTTGTTGGAGGTTGGAAAGTTGTGGCGGAGGCAATATTGGAGAAGGAAATTGTCAGGTCATCGCAAAATGATGCCCGCACCACTCCCCACTTCGCAAGAAGAGCCGTCGACGTAAACTTCCCACGTCTGGTCGGTCTCCCCACTTTCGGGTTGCTCGGAGATGGTCCATTCCGCGATGAACTCGGTGAGGGCCTGCTCCTTGATGGCCGTTCTTGGCTGATAGCTGATGTCATATTGACTGAGCTCGATCGACCATTTGACTAGTCAGCCAGAGCTCTCGGGCTTGTAGAGTACGACCTTCAGAGGCTGGTCCGTGAGGACCTGGATTGAGTGCGCATGGAAATAGGGGCGGACCTTCCATGCGGCCATAACCAGGGCGTATGCCACCTTCTCCATTTTTGCGTATCTGGTCTCGGCAGCAAGCAGAACCTTGCTCACATAGTATAGTGGCTTTTGGACTCCGTCCACTTCTCGAACGAGAATAGCACTGAGCACATTTTCCGAGGTCGAGAGATAAAGCCAGATGGGCTTGCCTGGTTCGGGCTTGCTGAGGAAAGGAGGATTGGCGAGGTACTCTTTCAACTGGGCGAACGCCTCTTGCTGCTGAGTACCCCACTCGAAGCCTCCAGTTCCGCGCAAAGCTTTGAAGAACGGGAGGGACTTCTCTTCGGACTTGGAGAGGAAACGGTCGATGGCCGCCAGTCTTCCCGTGAGCCTCTGGACCTCTTTGATGTTTCTAGGAGGGGCCATGTCTATTATGGCCTGGATCTTCTCGGGGTTCGCCTCGATACCGCGCTGGCTGATGACGAACCCGAGGAATTTCCCTGAGGAGACGTTGAATGCACACTTCGCCGGATTGAGCCTCATATTGTAGGTCCGAAGGACCCCAAAGGCTTCTTCAAGGTCGGCGACGTGGTCCTGTCCCCGCTGGCTTTTGACGAGCATGTCGTCGACGTATACCTCCATGTTGCGACCGATATGATCCTTGAAGACTCGGTTGACGAACCTCTGATAAGTGGCACCGGCATTCTTCAGCCCGAAGGGCATAACCCGGTAGCAATAAAGACCTTGGTCGGTGACGAAGGACGTCTTGGCTATATCAGGGGGGAACATTCGGATCTGGTTGTAGCCTGAGAAGGCATCCATGAAAGAAAGGAGCTCGTGACCCGACGTTGCGTCGATCAGAGTGTCGATGCTAGGGAGAGGGAACGGATCTTTGTGGCATGCCTTGTTGAGGTCAGTAAAGTCTATGCAGATCCTCCAGCTCCCGTTCGCCTTTCTGACCATCATGACATTTGCCAGCCACTCAGGGTAGCTGACCTTCTGTATGAACCGGGCAGATAAGAGTTTGTCGACCTCCGCTTTTACTGCCTGCTGCCTCTCCGGGGCAAACTTACGTCGCTTCTGGACGATTGGCTTTAAGTCGGGGATCACGCTGAGTTTGTGCATGATCAGGTCTTCGGAGATCCCTGGCATATCGGAGGGCTTCCAGGCGAAGAGGTCGACATTGCAGTGAATGCAATCGATCAGGTCGGACTTGAGGTCGGGCGCGAGGGAGCAGCTTACGCTGAACCACTTTGACATGTCCCCTGTCTCGAATGAGACTTCTTCTAGTTCGTCCGCCGGCTCAGGCTCGGGCTGATTCCTTTCGGGCTGCAATTCGACGGCGTCCAGGGGGAACACACTGCCCCCAACCACCATCATATAGTACGATCGTACTGCTTCTTGGTTCCCTGGGATGACCCCGACACCTGACTCGGTGGGGAACTTCAACATTAGGTGGTAAGCCGAGGGAACTGTTGATTCTTGATTTTGATGATCACAACACACTGCAACATGTATCTATGCTATACTTTATAATTGCAGGTTGTATACACAAAGGTTTCATTACTATACAGCTGAACAAATGAACAAGCACAAAGCTCCAGATAAAGACAATGGCAAAGCTTCACTCAAGACTCAAGACTCAAGCCAAGACTTATGCTTAAAGTGTCATTTATTATTATGTCTTGTAAACAAATGTAATCTTTCTTTATTTGGATCTTAGTATGATGTAAAGCCTTGTCACACACACATACACTCACTCTTTTACAAATGTGTGTCTTTCAAAATATCAAAAGGTCAAAACAGTTTGAAATAGTTTAACTGTTGAGTACCAGTCGAATGATACTCATACCAGTCGACTGTCGGTACAAAACTGACTAAACTTATTTAAACTCTGACCAGTCGACTCATTATGGCAATCCAGTCGACTGTTCGAGTGCATTTGACCGTTTTCTGGTTTTAAAATCGTTTTTCAAATTCAAAAGCTGTTTAGATCCATTGGTTGACAGTTGGAATAACTGCCTCTCAACGTCCAGTAACTCTAACTCTATAAATAGAGTTCAGAATTCACTGTTAAGAGATCTAACAATTTCCGAGCATTCTTTTGAGATTTTCTAAGTGTTACATTCTTCAAGAGACAAAGCTTTCAAATCTCTAAGTCTTGGTTCTCTACATTCAGTCCAGTATAACATCTGATTTCGTTCTGGACTGGATATAGAAGTCAACCTCTTTTAGCCACGTACTACATCACAAATCACATACAAGGCTTTAGGTTGATTGTAAACATTTTATTGTTTTCTTTTCCTCTCGGTTGGAGAGTTAGACTCTAGGGTGTAGAGTCAGTGGTTTCACTCTTGGTGGAAGAGTGGGTTGCTTTCTCTGGTTGAGAGAAAGGACTACAAGTTAGACAAGGTTGTTGTCTGAACGCCGTAGGGTATTCTTGTAAACTTTTTTCAAGAATAGTGAAAATCTCAAGTGGGTTGCTTGGGGACTGGATGTAGGTCGGAAGGACCGAACCAAGATACATCGTGTGTACTCTGTGGTTGTATCTCTTGAACTTGCATTTACATTTTTCTGTTTGTTTTACTACTGTGAAACTTGTCTGGACAGTCGACTGACTCCTTTATAGGTCGACTGGTCAGACTTGTACTCTGTAAGTTTATTGTTTAGATAAGTCGACTGTTTCTGCCTTAAGTCGACTTCATAGATTTGTTTGTATTATCTCTTATTTAGTTAACTCAGTCGACTGGTTCTCTCATAAGTCGACTGCTCCGAAGAAAAATACTTTATTCCGCAATTTTATTTTCATAAACACTATTCACCCCTGCTCTAGTGTTTGTTGCCTCGCCTACAGGATCCAACAGGAACACCCTGGAGGGAATAGAGCCCCGGTCAGCCAAGGATGGCATTGTAAGCTACCTTAATGTTCACAACCATGAAGTCCATCGACTCGGTCCGTCTGTGAGGGGTCGTACCGGTGGTGACATCCAAGATCACGATCCGCTCTATGGGCACCGGGATGCCGGAGAACCCGTGCAGGGTGTACCCGACTGGCTTCAGCTTGTCTCGGGGGAGCTTGAGGTTCTCAAATGCTTTCAGAAAGAGGATGTTCACAGAGCTCCCGTTGTCTATGAGGATCCGACGGACCTCGTAGTTCGCCATAACGAGGCTGATGAAGAGCACATCGCAGTGCGGAAGCCGAACCCCCTCCATGTCCTCCCCTGAAAAGTGATAGGGAGCTGCTGAACCTGGGGAGAAGGGACACCCCGGACGGTGTTTACCTCTTGGACGAATGCCTTGTGAGAAGTGCTGGACACTCCTCCCATGGGCCCTCCATGAACGCAATGTAGGATGGCTTGACCTCCGGTCTCTTCAGGCTCGGGGTCCCGCTCGGGACGCGGTTTGGGGGCGCGAGGAGGAGGAGAAGGCCTCCAGTTTCTCGTGTCTCTTCGGTCCCGAGCATCTTCCCGGGTGAATTCCTGGAGGTACCCTCATTGGATGAGGGCCTCAATTTCGTCCTTCAGGGTCAGGCAGTTATCGGTGTCGTGCCCGTTATCCGACCGCACGTAAGAGCGGTGGAGCGTCTCGTTGACAGGGGTCCCGAGGATGGCCTCCAGAATCTCATTCCGGAAGTCTTGAAACTCAAGGTGGGTGACCGGAGCTCGTCCGGCCGGGTCACGTTGGGGTGGCGACCTCCGGTTGGTGCGGCTGAGCGCCGACTCCCGCTGTTGGGACGGATGCATGGGATGGTTCGGGGCCGAGTTGGAAGCGGCCCCTCCCCTAGTACGACTGGCCTGTCTATCCTGAATGACCCGACGCAGGTCGGTTGCGGATGGTTGGATCCATGAGTGTCGGCGGGCACGTCCTGAGGAGGAGTGTCTTGACAACGTGTAGAGGTGACAGCTCTTCTGGGCTTGGGTGCCATACGAGCTCGGATTGAAGGAATGTCGTTAATGGATAAGATCGTACTGACGTCTGTACCGATTTCCCACAGATGGCGCCAACCTGATGCAGTTTGTTTTTGGGGGTGGCTGCACTAGGTGTGAGTTCTCTCAATTTGTAATTTAGTGGAAGTTTCGGTACTGGCTATACGCCCGACCCTCGAGGGAACGGCTCGGGAGTAGGCGGGAGTGAGGTGGAGGTTGGATGCTCGGCTCGGATCTGGAAGCTCGGATCCGGAAGTCTCATGTACCTGCACTCGGCCTAGGAACACTGGGGTTGAGCCCGGTGGCAGGCCCTCCGACGGTCTAGTTAGTCACTGAAGAGTAACAGTAACTAGGGTTTTTAGAGGGGAAAGATTGATTACCTTGTGAAGGGGGAGTGACCTGGTATTTATAGGCAGGGCAAAGCGGGTCTGGACCCGTTTGGGCCGGGTCTGGACCCGATTGTCCGTGGGCCTGACGTGGCAGAAGCCCGTGGGGGCTTAGGGCAGACCTGACAGACCTGATGATCAGGGATGAACGATTTTTTAGGAGATCCTGTGGCCCAGAAGGGGCCACGTCATTTGACCCATATCAAATAATAATAATATAACTACCAAGTTTCAATAAAAAGTTAAAAAGAATGAATTCAGTCAATCCAAAAAAAAATTGAAACATAAAAGAAAAGAAAACAATAGTCTTGCTTCAACAATATGAATGTTGTGCTAGACACACGAGGGCAAAAGAAAGAAAGAAGAGGCGTTTGAATTGATGTAGAAGTTAAAATAGGTATGAAAATTTTCATTAATTTTATTTGAGGAAAAATTATTTTCACTAAACTTGTCTTGTTGCTTCTAATGAAAAAATATTTCCCTAGAAGAATTTAGTTTGGATGGGAAAAAAAGTTCATTGAAAAGGTTAAGAAAGGGAAGAAAACGGAAGAGAAAGATAATATTAGACTAGTAATATACACGTGCGATGGGCATATTAATTTTTAAAAAAATTAAAAGTAAAAACTCTGATTTACACGTGTGATGCATGTCTTAATAAATAAGATTATATATTTTTAAAAGTAAATGTGAAGACTATAGTTGGAGTTGCACGTGCATTGCACATAAGTAGGTAGATTTACACCTTCAACTCTTCCATTATAATAATTATTATATATTATATTATAGATAGATGGATAGATAGATAGAAAATAATTTACACGTGTGATGCACATTTAATATATTTATAAAAAAATAAAGTAAAAAATATGACGTAGTGAGGATTCGAACCTACGACCTAATTCATATTAGTTATGCACGTACAATACACGTAATGGTAGATTTACAAATGACACTAAGACCTTTTCTCATTATAATATTAGAGATAATTCATGTGGTACAAATTAGTTTTCCACCGTATTTCATGCTTTTCAAGAGCAAACATTTGAGTAAAATTAGGAATGTCATGTCATATGATGAATTCTCTCCGTCCAATTACAAAAATATGCTTGAAAACTTTTACCATTTTCTCAAAATCTTACATCAATCCAAACATCACATAATTCTCTCTTAATATCCCCGGGGGGGGTTCATGTAATTTAGAGTTCTGACATCAGATTTTTAAAAATTGTTGGATCAACGTCTATTCCTATATCATCATACCGCTACAACAGGAAGGATACCGCTACAACAGGATGGATATGAAAAACTTTATTCTTGTTCCTCTCTCACTATATTTGACCACAATAAATTGTGTTGGCTATTATTGCAATCTATATCAACACCATAGACATGACATATAAAAATATTACATAAACATAAATCCTAGCACGATATTATAAGAAGATTTAGCCTTACGTTCGGTTTTGCGATAACATCAGAGAAAAGTGGTGATCTACCGAAGCACCTCAACAAACTACTCATATAGTGGTGGATTGTATATATGAATACGCACAAGTTTCACACATTCATCCCCAATGATAGTCGGAAGGATGAAGAGTATGGAAGAGAGCAACAAAGAGAACGTCATTCTTTTCGTAAGATCTTGAGGTATTGAAATGGTGATTCAATCTGATTCAATCTATATCGTAGGTAGTTATAGTAGTTTCAACTATAGTCTCAACTCTTCTATTTATGTAGGGAAGAATACGAGAAGTATGGTTATGTAAGAACATATTCTGAATATATTCTTTTCTCTTTCATCTATCTTTTGCCATAAGAAGGTATATTATTTAGAGCATCCACAATGGTATTTCTCATATTTGAGAATATGGTAAAATAGCATATAACAAAAATCACAATTTACTGCAGTTGTGATTTGTTATAATATGAGAAAGAAATATTTAAAAAAGAGGTAGGACGGAACATCTTGTTTCGTCTGTTTTTTTTACAGTTAATTAACTAATGATTAGGTATTAAAATAAATAAATTAAATAAATTAAATATTAAAATATATACTAAGCTACCTACTTAATTAACTAACCTAAGATTAACCTAAGCCTAATTACCAAAATGGTTGGACGAGACGTGTTGTCCCGTCCAAGCCATTTTGGCTTCAAACGGGACAACATGTCCCGTTTGTTGATTTTTCGATTTTTTTTTTCAGACGGTACAACGGTACAACATGTACCGTCTGATCATTAAAAAAAAAGAGTCAGATGAAACAACTTGTTTCGTCCGATTAAATTATATAAAAAAAAACAACGACATGTTCCGTCTCCTATAATATTAGAATCGTCATTTCGTTTCTCAAATATGAGAACTCACTGTAGCTTATTTGTCAAAATATGGTAATATAGAAAACGACCGCAGTGTCAACTATCACATATAATGTGAATATGGCAAATACAGGAAACTACTGTGGATGCTTTTAGGAAAGTATTTGACAAAGAACATGAGGTACATAATTTGAGGTTTAACCCAAGCCTCCTAGGGTGGGCTTCCATGTATGAGCTTGGTTCATGGGCCTGGCCCAATAACCCAAACTAACCAACAAGAAATAATAATCACCCCTGCCTTATGGCTTATGGAGATAGTGGAGTTAGCTAACTGCTGTCATACATATAGAATTGCTAACTCTACATTACACTTTGAACTTGGAAAGTTACTTGTGAGGCTAAAACCCTTGTTTGCGAATGCCATGTAAAGAAGAGGCTAAAGAATGGAGGATTAGCTAGGAGCCTAGGATAACTCTTCTTCTTTCTCCCTCAAGTCTTGTTTAAATTTCGTTGGCTCTACTCCCTTCACTCCTCAGCCTTAGGAGCTCCCCTTATCTGCCACGTGGGATTCCGGTGGGCCCCGCACCAGCTGCTTTGTTGGCCACCTGCATTTTCACAGGTCTACATACCTTATCTCGTACTAGTAGTTTCTCTCTCCCTCCCCCTCTATAAACATGCACTACTTGTTTAACTCTCACTCCTCCCTCTACAGTCTTAAGGTAGAGTTCAAAGATAGAGAAAGCATTACTGGAGGTATACTTCCTTTTCTTTTACTTTGTTCATGTTTTGTTTCCTTTTACTTGAGAGATTTCGTCTTAAGAGTTAAGAAGAAGTGAAGAACAATTCAGTAATGGATTATTTACACAAAGTGATTTTGGTCATTTCTATCGTTGTATGTACTACTCATGAAAGGAGAGGTTGATCATTTACTTGGTACTCCAGTTTCATTGCTTTCATGATTGTATGTCGACCATCAAATAAAAGGTGAAGGTGAAATTGAAAATAAGATTAGTATGACATCTTTAACTTTTGATGATGGGTTAATTCCCTAAGGCTATTAATGACTTATTTGTCAAAATTATACTTTATTCATAAGATTTTAAATATTCTGATAAGCAAAGTACTTATTATCTATATTCTATACAATATATTATGCTAAGACCAATTTTGATTCAATGAATTCTCTTTAAACAAAAAGGAGAACAAATGTAGTAAACAACCCCGGCCCTCACTCTTATTCCATCCAAATATTGAAATGGAATCCTATCTCTAAGTCAAACTTAAAAAGTCGTATAATATTGTATAGATGTTATTAGACAAATTTTTCAAAAATAGTTTTGCTTTTTTCCCTTTTTTTTTTGGGCATAAATTTTGTGTAATATTGCACGTGATTATCTTAGATACTATTAAGTAGTTAAAATAACATTGAATTCTTGATTTTTGTTGTTGTTGGAATAAGGCCGCAGTCACACACACTCATACTTATACCTGGAATATATATTAATTAAGAATTTTTTTGTACAAGCAGGGTTCGACTCCCACCCTATTGCTTACTAGTGAAAAAATTTATCAGTGAACTACACTCACACATGCAATTTATGTAAATTTACAAAGGATTTTTTTTTCTGTGTTAGTCAACCCTAAGCACAACCCTATTATCAAATTGTTGGTAGACCAGGCAATATCTAACCAATATCCAAAGATGAACCCCACGAAATGAGTATATGATCCCAAAAAAAGGAATACCTATCAATTTTCCACTCGACTGGTGCCAAAGGGTACTCAATATTTTTCTAAATATTTCAATTTTCAAATACATTTAAATATTTGTGCATAAGTGTATGTATATCAGGGGTGTTTATCAAAAAAAGAAAAAAAAAGAGAGAAGGAAATAAAAGGAAAATGGGTGTCAAAGATCCATGTTGGATCCTGTAAAAAAAACGATGTTTTTATGAAAAGCACGTGCATTGCTCGTGCTAAAGAGGTAGCTTAATAAATTCACAATAAATAAATGGAATCTTCAAATCAAATTACAAAAACAAAAAAAAACAAAAAAACTGAATCGATATTTTCCCCTTCTCCTTCGTCCTTCGAATTAGCTATGGTAAACGAATTTTTTATTTTTTTCCCTGAAATAAGTTCTTAATCTTGAATTCTCAAACCCCTGTGATGCTGGTTTTGGTTTTCCTATGTAAATATGTAAGAGAATGTGTTATCTTCTTGTTTTTTCAAGATTAGGGTTATACGAAAAAGATAGCAGATTTTTCTATTGTTAATTACAAGTTTGCCACTGTGGTATCCAACACCAAAGAACAAAAGAGATATTTAGGTCCTGTACTGCTCTATTATTAGTTGTAATTTCTGCATTGCGGCTTCGATTGGTCGGTATAGTTTCTTTGGTTTGGTGCGGGAGAGTGTTATGTGAGGAAATTGGAATGGAGAAGTGGTGTTTGAGCTTGGATCTATGTTGGGAGATGTGGGGAAGGGGAGAGAGGAGATTGGGTTGTGTGCATGAGAGAGGAGTAGCGGAGGAGTCCCTAATATCCAAATTTTCTCCCTAAATATCCAAATTACAACCAACTTACAATTAGCAAGAAAATGTAACATAGTTGGTCGGGCGACGGTAGTCCGACAATTTTATAGTTTGTGCTTTACTTTGTCCTATTTAGGTCAAAGTGAGGGGTGCCTAAGGTCTCTATCATGTCAGGGGGCTTGGAGGGGGTGGTGGCGTTTGTTCAGCAGTCAGGGGAGTGGACAACCTACGTTGCGATGTGCTAGTGAGAGTCAACGAGGGTCAAGCGAGAGGATGAGAACTAGAACTCAATCTGTACAGAGAGTTGTTAGATTAGTGGAGTGCCTGCGGTCTATCATATGGTACTTGAAGTTGACGCGTTAGTCATTAATGGTAGCGGCAGAGGTGTCCGTGCAAGCAGTCAGGGGAGAGAACATCCTCCGTTGTGAGGTGCCAGTGAGAGTCAACGAGGGTCAAGCGAGGGGATGAGAACCAGAATTCAATCTGTACAGAGAGTTGTCAGATTGATGAAGTGTCCGCGGTCTCTCATATGGTGCTTAAAGTTGACGTATGAGTCACTGATGGGGGCGACAGAGGTGTTCGTGTGAGCGACGGAGCGGATAAACGGTGTACAATGAGAGAGAGAATGAGCTCAAATTGGCACGAGAAGTTGTCTTGGACGAGGTCAGCCGATCAGTAGAATTAGATTTCGTTGTATTTTTGTTTGTTGGTTGGGGTGTATGAGTTCCAGGACCTAGCATGTTGGGATCTGAACTTCATAAGCCTTATTTTTTGTTGTATGTTTTGTTAAATTCTTTTTAATGAAACGCGGGAGTATTCAACCCACCGTTTAACGACCAAAAAAAATAATTGACTGAGCATAATTTATGCAGCCAATTACAAACTGATGAAAACTTTTATATTTTTTAATTTTAATGAATAAAATAAAATTACTAGTGTCTTAAATTTGTATATCTTTGTCATCAATAGTAAAACTTAGATGAGACTATGATTCTGGTTCTTGCATCCGCTTTGTGGGAATAGCCTTGAAACATGATACCAGTTCAAAATTTCAGACCATGAGACTAAATTCGATGGGCGATTAATCCACTTTGATATTCAAGCTATGCATGTAGTGTAGGGCTGCCAATCGGGTAGGGTTCGGCCCACCCTCCTCAACCCAAAAGATTATGGGTATGGGTCGTAAGTTTTTCAAACCTGAACCCATATGGGTATAAAAATTTTATATGAAAAATGATCGGGTTGGGTTTGGGTATTACCGTTACCCCGCCCGATCCAAATTCTTAGACTTTCTTCTCGGTCCTGGCCTGAATAAACCCGAATGGTATACTCATAGTACATACATATGTACTCACAATATCTCTACAAATATATGTGTGTATTAAATCTAGTGATGTATACCAAATGAAATACGTATACAAATAAAGCTATTTCTCTGCCAAAATATAATTTTACCATACTTTATGTTTGTAGATTTCATTATTTCATGCTATTATTGAAATTATGTTACCATTTGGTATCAATCTACCAAGTACATATATCTTGGGTTGAAGTAATCTTAACAAAATATATTTTGCTTCAATTTTTAGTTCGAGTGAATCATTTAACGTGTAGAAAATGATGCATTGAACATTCAAGATACTTTGTTAAATGTTGAAAAGAACAAAATTGTTCTAAAAAATTGTAAATTTTACTCAAACTCACCCGATCCAATTCAAACCCACCATACTCGTAAAATCCTGGCCCTACCCGAAAACCCGCCCGAACCCATAGGGTCGGGTTTGGATTAAAAATGTGTTCGAACCTGCCCGATCCGGCCCATTTGCAGCCCCAATGTAGTGCACTCACTCCATTTATTTAGAAAATGATTATTATGGAGAGTTAACTAGAGTATTGATTAATGTGGATAAGCTCAACTCTGTTTTTGTTCTTGTAGGCGAGTGTCACTGAGCCAAAGTCGCTCGTCTTCACTAACATTGAAAGTAAGGATGGACTACGTGTATGGACCAGGGAGGAACCATTTGTTTGTTCCTGGGCCAGTGAACATCCCAGAGCCCGTTCTGCGAGCGATGAACAGGAACAATGAGGACTACCGATCTCCTGCTGTGCCTGCGATGACAAAGATTCTTCTTGAAGATGTTAAGAAGATTTTCAAGACTACAAGTGGAACCCCTTTCCTTTTTCCCACAACTGGTATTGTTTGAAACCTTAAGTATGTTTATTGTCGGTGTTAACACGTGCCATGCCTTTACCATGCATTTGATATTTTCCATCATCATTATCTCCTTCGCCTAAACAGTGTTCTGTTATGGCCTGGATGAATATGAAGTGGCAGTCTGAGGTAGAGAATGGATAGTAGCTAGACAAACAGGTAAGTTGTATGTACCAGTTGTATGAGGTACGATGTAGATGTAAACTAGTTCATTACATATAGAAAGCCCAGAATACAAGCACCCACCGACTTCATTTTTTTTAAAATTTAGGGAAGACTAAGTCGTCGGGTACCAACAACTTAGTCTTATATACGGTTTCTTATAGTTCACTACAATTTGAATGGAAGAAGTAGCAAGGTGCATACACGAAATGACACACTGACAATATATGTGATAAGAGTATCTACCAAAATCGACACATTTTGGTCCACTAGCCTTGATCGATATTTGCCTATTTAGTTTAAAGATCATATGATCAAAAGGGAAAACCCCCTAATTCTATTTTGAACCCAAACCAATTTATTCATTTGGAACTTAACTTTTTTTTTTCTTTCTTGAATTTGAATTTTTTCGTCTTAAGACCTTGCTCTTTAATGTGACTACCAAACCAGTTTCGACCACAACCCCACTAGGTAGAATCAGAATGCAACATTCACAATCTGATACAAATTAGAATGCCACTTATGTAGGTATATCATACACTTTGAAGTTAAATCTAGATTCTTGTTCCTCTCTTGAGATTATAGAGATGAAATTTTCTGCATGAATTTTGCTTGAATTAATTTATGTTGGTTATATGATTCTGTATTTTGTGTCTGACCATGTTGTTTATTGAACTAGGTACTGGGGCATGGGAAAGTGCACTTACAAACACACTCTCACCTGGTGATAAGATTGTATCTTTCCTTATTGGGCAATTCAGCCTCCTTTGGATTGATCAACAACAACGCCTCAAATTTGATGTTGATGTCATTGAAAGTGACTGGGGACAGGGTGCCAAGCTCGATATATTGGCTTCAAAGTTAGCAGCTGACAAGAACCACACCATCAAGGCTGTTTGCATAGTTCACAACGAGACAGCTACCGGAGTCACCAATGATTTGGCAGCTGTAAGGAACTTGCTCGGTAAGCATTGGTGTTGTTCATCATATTAGTTTTTTCACACTTGTGGGAACTTTGCAGAACCACGAGCTATATATCTAATTTAACTTTGTAAAGCTTAGACTAACACACATAAATTTCTCATCTAAGATTATATATTACCCATATCTTTATATGAATTTGCTGGTTTTAAAATTTTTCTTCTTCTTTTAATAATCATTTGTACTTCATGGTTTTATTTTATATATATCTACTGTATATCTTGTTTTGAAGATGAATATTACCACCCTGCATTATTACTGGTGGATGGTGTGTCATCAATTTGTGCGCTTGACTTCCGTATGGATGAATGGGGAGTCGATGTTGCTTTGACTGGTTCACAGAAGGCTCTTTCTTTGCCTACTGGAATGGGAATTGTCTGTGCTAGCCCTAAAGCTCTTGAAGCATCTAAGACGGCAAAATCCGTGAGAGTGTTCTTTGATTGGTCGGACTACTTGAAGTTCTACAAGTTGGGAACCTACTGGCCATATACCCCATCCATCCAGCTGCTATATGGTCTTAGAGCTGCTTTGGATCTCATATTTGAGGAAGGGCTTGATAATGTAATTGCTAGACACAGCCGCTTGGGAAAAGCAACAAGGTGAGTTATTAGTGCTCGTACTTGGTACTACTGATATTTCAGAACTTCTTTTTAGTATATTTTATGAGAACTTGGCTAAATATTATTGCATGGTCCTATATGTACAGGCTTGCAGTTGAAGCTTGGGGCTTGAAGAACTGCACACAAAAGGAGGAATGGTTCAGCAACACCGTTACGGCAGTGCTTGTTCCACCTTACATTGATAGTGCTGAAATTGTAAGAAGGGCATGGAAGAGGTACAATTTGAGCTTGGGGCTCGGTCTCAACAAAGTGGCCGGAAAGGTGTTCAGAATTGGTCATTTGGGCAACCTAAATGAGGTATATATGTGTTTCTTTCTTCTTCTTGCTCGCTATTAAGCTTACAAGATTTTTAACTATTTAGACTGACTTTCATTCCCACCATCGATTTCTTTGTAATTTTGCAGCTCCAACTGCTTGGTTGTCTTAGTGGGGTGGAGATGATATTGAAGGATGTGGGCTACCCTGTGACACTTGGATCTGGAGTGGCAGCTGCGGCTGCGTATCTTCAAAACAACATCCCTCTAATTACATCGAGGATATAATTTCTAACCTTTGCTTGGATACTCTCTGTAAGATATATCTTGTGCTGTATACTTCTTTTAAAACTTGATCTCCGTATACATTTCTGGGTTAATACTTTGTTTTCCTTTGAAGTTCAATTTCTGATTGAATCCACCATCTGCTCTTATATCCTTTTATACGTGATATTTTGCGTTTTCCACTAATGGATAAATGAGTGGTGTATTTATCGTGATCTCTATTTGAGGAAGTAGAAGTTAGTCGTAAGTGTTGTCATTCATTTAGTGTGTGATACAATAGGTTTTACTGGTATGCGATATACAATAAATAGATGTATTGTATCATTCATGCCAGTAAATTAACCATAGAATGACTTACTATAAATTAATGCTTATAGTTTATGTGGGAAAATTTTAGTAAACCCACCATAGTTTTTGCGAGTTTGTAGAAAATCCATCCCTATCTTTTAATTGCGGTTTGCTACACTATCGGGCTAAAGGAGAGTCAACAATCGGCATTTACTTCTATGAATTGTTTGGATGTGGATGATACTTCAATTGGAAGGAAAAGTGCACGTAAAGGTAGGTTCTCTTACCACCATTGCAGAGGGATTGGGAATTATAAGAAGGATTATCAAGTGGTTGAATCAGAAATGTGTTAACTTAGTTAGTACCGCTAAATCGGGTAATAACTTAGACTAGTTTCTTGTTTCAAGTTATTTAGATATGGATTCTGGCTGGTTTCTTGATTCAGATAGTTATTCTCATATTTGCTCCGAGAGAGAGATACTTTCTAATTACAATCTACAACATGGCGTTGTGTGAGAACAAAGACTGGTGAGATTTGTGACGTAGTGGGTGAGGAAACAGTTGAGTTGAGTTGGAGATGCCAAATGAAAAATGGTACACACTAGAGAAGTTATGCATATTTATTTGCTGAAACAAATCTGATATCCTTGGGAACTCTAAATGCACGGAGCTATATGTACACAACTCGAGGTGAGAATTCTATTAGTTTGGGAAGGTCATCATAAGATGATGACAGGAATGAAGGGTGTTCAACACATCCTCTATAAGCTTTGTGGGAATGGAAAATATTGCACAAGTGTTCCAAAGCAGCGTTCCTAAATCATTATCTAGTTCGTTGCAACTAGAATCATCAAAACGAGACCGCGACGTTCGAGTATCGTCGGGGGGTGGAGAGTGCCTCGAGGTAAGTGGTGATCGTGTGGAGGGTGACTCCTCCATGATAATGCCTATTGGGTATGCCCTTGAAGAGGGTATATTATTTGAGAAATAAAGGTGGAGATAGATTCAACTAGCAGAAGAAGCCACCGAACCAGGTTGTTTACAAGAGAAGAATGAAATAGTTTAGAGGCAATTAATCACACAAGTGTGGAAACATGAGTAAGCAATCAAATGTGGATATTGTGGAGTTTATGTTTTCCATATTGGGTTCGATGTGCGGAGAAGACCGTGAAGCAAGAAGAGGATTCAAGCATTGTTGGAGGAAGGAGCAACAACAATAACATTAAGAAGTAGCAGGAACAGCTGACTGCCTTAAAGTGCAGTCGACCGCTGATGTTCTCTGATTTGGGTCTGGACCATTGTAGTCACTGTGCTTTAGAGCATTCGATTGCAAGTAGGCATCGACATCGTTCTGGGCCGATCCTAGGTGGGTCTGTTTGAGCCAAACATCTTCTCCAAGTTAGATCGTACGGCTCCTATCGTGTAGTTTTCTCTTTATGGTATATCAGATAATTATTGTATCAATAATATAACTTAGGGCTTCTTTAGATCTCTATATAATATTGTAATGACCTCTTTTGAGAGGTAAGAGAGAGTACTTCATTGAGAGTTTTCCAATGTAAACATCAGATTATCTTCCAGTGAAACTTGAGAGATAGATAAGTTCTTAGTGAGAGTGATTGTAACTCTTGTATATTTTTTAGTTGAATAATATCTCGATTATTTCTCCCTCGGATTAGGTTCTCCCAAATCGGAACAAAATTGTGTGCTTTTTTGTGTTTGATTTGATATACTATTTGCTTGATGGTTTGTTTATTGGATCGATTGTCGCAAACTTAGTACGAATTCCTAACATTTTGTTATGAGGATGTGAGATTAGCTTGTTGGTCATATATATATATACTAGGTTTGCCCGTTGACACGTGCCTACGACACGTAGTCGAAACGGTGCACCTTGTTTGATCATAGAAAATAGTTTTGGAGGTCCAGCAAATTAATTGAAGTATTATACATATTATATGAGAAACTTTTGGGGGTCCAGCAAAAAACATATTATATAACTTTTTTTTGATTTTTTTGAATAATTTCTAGAGTTTTTAAATTTTAAATTTTAATTTTTTTTAGTTTTTTAGTTTTTAATTTTTTTGAAACTTTTAACATTTTTATTTTTTTAATTTTTTAAATAGAAGAGGGAGGGAGGGAGAGAGAGAGAAAGAGAGAGAGAGAGAGGGGAAAAAAAAATTTAAATAAATATATGAGTTGTTTTGGGTGGGGATTTGAATTTGAGTTTTGGAGGGAAACTTTTGGAGGGAAAAATATGTTTTGTGTTGTTAGATCTGGACCTTTGATTTTTGGGGGGATTGAAGGTGAGCCACTTGATAGCTTTCTTTGTGTTTTATTTTATATATATATATATATATATATATATATAGTGGAGTGGCCTGCTATTCTAAATTTCCCATCGTTGAATCCATGGTTAGAAAAAAATCGATCATATATAGAGAATGAGAATTTTAGTACTAGAGTTTGATTTTTTAAACAACCAGCCATTATGAACTTTGGTTACAGAGCGTGACTTCGAGAAAGTGTTTCAGAAAAGTATAACCATGACTTGTTACCTGATTCTTTCATGATCGATGTAGAATTTATACCTGATAAAACTATGAAAATGAAATGAATTGGCATAATCCTAAAGGTCTGTTTTGGTCTCTTCAATTCTCCTAGGCTGAGGAAAATTGCAGAAAGGAAAAACATGACCCTTTTGATGTAGAAGTGAAATTGTAGGAAAACATGATCCCCATCTCTTAACATGCGAGTGTAGGATTTAAAATCAAATAATGTATACTAGTAATTCAAACTGCAGTACACAATTCATTACTCATAGGCTAATTTTTATCTGATACATATTAGTGTTTGGATTAAAACGAATGAACTTAGCTAGCAACCAGTGTTTGGTTCGGCAAAGGTTCACTGCACCAACATTACTTAAAATTTGTTTTAGCAAAACATCGCAGGGTAATAAACTGAATTGATGTACTATTTATCAATCTCAAATTCTCCTTGAGTACCAATACTTACCACCTTTTATTTCTTCTTATTTATTTTTATTTTGTAAGGATATACATAAACTCAGACTCATTCTTCAAAATCAAAAGGGTAAGAAATAACAACAATTAAAGAGAGAAAAAAAAAACAAGTAAAAGAAGAAAGCACATAGCCAAGAAGGTCGCAAAACTTTGCATGCTCAAGCTTAATTAATTAAGTAGTAATCTTTGCAGCCAATTCCCTGTCTACAGCCTTCTTAAGAAAGCTCCCTTCTTCAACCACCATCTGCACCGGCAGAAATCCGATGCCATTCGCCACAGCAAGCATCACCTCCCTCATCTCTGCCTGGAACTCCTCGAAATCAACACTTCCATTGCCATCATGGTCGAACCGAGCATAGAGTCCTCGGTATAGTCCAACAAGCTCTTCTTGGGTCAATACAGTTTCATCAATACCGAAATGGGTCTCCAAAACCCTCAGGCTTGTGAGCTCCTTGGCCATCTCTGAGTACGAGAGAAGCCCATCATGGTTGGTGTCCAGATAGGCAAACCGATCTTTGATTGAGCTGTAAAAGGCCTCTTTGTCCTCAACAAACTCGCGAATGGTTGCTCCATCAAGAATCTCCACGCTCATCTTTGCTTGTTTGCTTTTTCTAATCAAACACTAGATCTCTTTCCACTAACTGAAGAAACTAAGAAGATTTTGATTTGATGGAGATAAATTCTTTCCTTCCTGCAGTATATATAGGGAAACCTCTAGCCTCAAAGTTGTTCCCCTAGTGTAGTTTTGAAAGTTGAGGGGCATATTGTTTTTGAACTTTTAGGGATGTAGAATATGATGAAGGAATGGTTTTTGATTGAAGTCAAAATCTATGACTCAAAACTCCATTGAAAACTAAAAAGTTGACATATTTTAAGCATCAACCAACCGTTTTGTCGGTGGAGAAATTCGAAGAATCGACTAACCATTATGCAGATTGTGATAGCAGGAAAATAATATCCTACAGCATATCCTAGATTGTGATAGCAGGAAAATAATATCCTACAGCATATCCTCAGAAGTGCACATTCCAGATGCAGAAAACAGTAGTGGTTTTGCTGTTGTTATCTGCTGGAAATGCTGCAATCCCCAAATAATTTTGGTTATTAGCTAAGCAATTCAATGGATACAGACTTTTTCTATACCTTGGGTTTTGTCTTTGACTAGCCCACTCATCTGCAATTTATGATTCATGTTAATGTTTTCAGCAGTCTATTCAAAATTTCAAATACGAGGTATTACTTCTTTCCAGTGGGCAATGACTTGTTATTTCCATCTCACTAGTTCAAAATCAATAGATCTAACATGGACTGTATATATATATATATATATATATATATATATATATATATATATAAATGCTCCTTTGAAACGGATTTGTTTTCACGGGTTGGAAAACATGAATCTGAGCCATTGGATTGCTCATGATCTCGATCAGCGGCTTCGATCGCCTCCACCCATTACCCAATATGACTTAAGTGGCGGAGGGTTATTTTGAAAATTTCGTCCTAAATAACTCTTCGCCTGATTCGTTCTGAAAAAAATGATATAACCTAGGCCGTTGTTGGGAACAATGGTCTAGATTATAAAAATTGAACCATAGGCAGTTGTTTGGAACAACGGTCTTATTCTCAATTTTTATAACCTAGACTATAAAATTTCTATAAAATTTTTATAACCATAGGTTATAAAAATTCAGAACAAGGCCGTTGTTCCAAACAACGACCTATGATTCAATTTTTTATAACCTATGCCGTTGTTTCCAACAACAACCTAGGTTATATCATTTTTTTTTAGAATCAGTGAGGCGAAGAGTTATTTGGGACGAAATTCCCAAAATAACCCTCCGCTCATCAATTGAAACGGGTGATGGGGGGCTCGATCTAAGCAGCTAATTGCAATCATGAGCGATCCAATGGCTCAAATTCGTGTTTTCCAACCCGTGAAAACTAGACCCGTTTTCAATGGAGCATTGCCATATATATATATATGTGGGTAAAAGGGATATGAGCAACTTGCTCATTTAGTAAATGAGCAATTGATTATGTGGCATGCATGTGATACATTGGACAACTAACCCTTTTAAGGTTCTTCCAATCACATGTATGCCACATCATCAATTGCTCATACCCCTTTATACATATATCATGATATATGATATATGTATAAAGGGGTATGAGCAATTGATGATGTGGCATACATGTGATTGGAAGAACCTTAAAAGGGTTAGTTGTCCAATGTATCACATGCATGCCACATAATCAATTGCTCATTTACTAAATGAGCAAGTTGCTCATATCCCTTTTACCCATATATATATATATATATATATATAGCCCTTCTGTTGAGAACTAATTTTGGTGAAAATTTCGTGAGAACTCACGGAGTAGACCCCCCCCCCCCCCTAAAAATTTTGAATCGACTATTTCGTTTTACACGCCTTAGACAGCATAACATAACTTCAAATTACTTCAAACTAATTTTGGTGCCTCTCTTCATGGGTCGGCCCCCTAGTGGAGGTCGGGGAGGCAGCCGCCTCGGGCCCTCGATTCTTTTTGCAACTTTAGGGTCCCCAATTTTTTTCTCTCTTATACATATAGTTACGTATTTTGTGCGTAAATTAAAATTAAACTATGTAAAATTGTTATTAGTGCCCCCAAAATTTAATATTTGGGCCTTTAGAGTTTTTTTTATTACTTGGGCTTGGGCTAGTACTTTCATTGAATTTAGGTTCGCTGTTGAGTTGATGATTTGAGTTAGTTGCTGATTGAATTTGGGCTAGTGCTTTGATTAAAATAGCTTGTTGTTGAATTTGGGCTAGTTACTGATTGAATTTGGGGAAACAAACCCATCTCCAAATTCAATCTACACTTGCACCCCCTACCTGACCTGCACTCGCACCCGAAACTCGACCCTCCACTTCAATACTTATGGCTAAAAATAGGGTTAAATCGGAACCGTCTAAATCGGGCACGAATCTTAAAGATCAGGGGTAAATGGTAATTTCACCTACAAACGGCTCTGAAGTGGGAACTCGGCCTTTTTTTCCAAAAGGCCCAATAACCCATAAACAGATCCTCCTTACTGGGTGCGGGTTCCAACCCGCAAAAAACCCAGTCCAGCTGGATAGAATTAGGGTTTATGGTTGTCCTCAATCAACGGTCCTGATCACTTCTATCCATCTACTGGGAAGTAGGGATTTGATCTTATCCCGAAACTGGTTCTTAAGACAGCTATAAATACCCCCCATCCCCCACTGTTACCAGGTAATCAATTTTTTGCCAATCAAAGCTCTTTCATAATCTTTTTGATTACTGACTAGAGCGTCGGAGGGTGCGTCACCGGAATCAACCCCGGTGTTTCACACTTTTTGCAGGTCAATGGCGGGAGATCACGATCAAACTCTGGTGGAGGTATTTCAGGTTTGACTATTCAGCTTCCCTCGAATCCACAAATCTATCTGTTTGTCCCCACACCGATTTCAGCGGCAACAGATTGGCGCCGTCTGTGGGAAACCCACGAATCCATCCTCTTCCATCCTCTTCCATCGGTTAAGATCACCTCCATTCATGCCTCCAAGGAAACTGAGATCTAGAGGGTCCAACTGTGGACCCACTCCTCTTCAACCACAACAGGAGGTCCTCTCCAAACCGTCCAGCTGCAGGGACAACTCCCTCCTCAGCCTAATTAGCCCCTGCAGCAGGAACAGCCTCCTCTTCAGAACCCTCAGCCCCAGCGGGCTCAAGTCGGGCCCCAGAACACCGGTATTGGGACCTCTCGTCCTCGTCCTCAGAAGCAACCTCTTCACTGCGACCATATCTCCGTACATAACCCTTCAACCGACTCAATGGCATCCCATAATCCTCGGCCTTCCGAGGACCTCCGCAACATCCTCATCAACCGGCAGAAAGAGAAGGACCTTCGCCACCGTTTGGATGAAAGGCGGGCCCGTAAGGGAGCCTCCCGCTCAGAACATCCAAATGAGCGATCTCCACGCCGCCGCGACCACAGGAGGTCTCCTCTTCACTGGAGACGGAGGGAGTCCCCTGAGTACCATTGAAGAAGGCTTCATTCTCCCGCTGACCGACAACCCTAGAGGGACCAGAACGGACCTACCACCCGAGCCGAATTCCAAGAGTTCCAGGCAACAATCTTGCGGGTCCTCAATCTCCCCCCAAACAACAACAACAATGTTCAGAGGGTTCCCACTCCTCCGCCAGTCCGAAGCCCTCGCCAACAGTCCCTAAGTCCTCCTCGAGCTCCGAGCCGTCGCCATCACAATCCTAGACCTCACCAGTCTCCAAGTTACCGATGCCGTAGCCCACGCTCCCCTTCGTACGAGGACGAGTCCAGAGGCTCACCAAGATACCATCGAAGGGATGATGCTGTCTACTGCCGTCTTCACGAGATGGAGAGGCGCCTCGGTCAACTAGATAGAGATGAGGAGCTCAGAGGGAGGACCCTCCGGCCAAGCAAACCTCCGTTTTCTCGAACTATCATGGAGGCACCCGTTCTAGCAAACTTCAAGCCCCCGCAGTTCGAGATATATACGGGGGAGTCAGATCCCATGGATCACATTGAGAGTTTCAAAACCTTCATGATGATCCAATAGGCCTCCGATGCCCTTCTGTGTAAGACTTTCCCAGCCACCCTCAAAGGTCCAGCTCGGGAATGGTACTCCCGCCTCGCTCCATCCTCCATATTCTCCTTTGAACAGTTCGAGATCCTCTTCATAACCCACTTTGTGACCAGTCGCCGCTCCGAAAAGATGAGTATTTCACTACTCTTCCTCAATCAAAAGAAGGGCGAGAAGTTGAGAGATTATGTCAAGCGGTTCACCGCAAAAGCCAGGTCTATAGCCTCCTTCGACCAATCAGTCACTGCAGCCGCCTCCCAGTCCAATGTCCTCAACTCTAATCTCCGGTCCTCCCTAGCCAAAAAACCCCCGAGGGACTTCTCCGACCCTCCTCCTCAGAAGTGAGAAGTATATCCGGGCGGAGGAAGCTGAACATCGCTCCACCTTCGAGGGATCCTCTTCTGGAAATAAAAGGAAGGCAGCTGATGACGAGGGGACCAAAAAACTCCAGAAGGACAGCGGGGGTCAGCATCGTTCGCCTCCCAAATTCGAAAAGTTCAGCCCTCTCAACACTAATGTTTCAACCATTCTCATGGAGGTAGAGAAAGAAGGGATCCTACCTCCTGCCTCGAAGATGAACACTTCCGAGAAGAAGAGGGATAAGGAGAAGTGGTGCTGCTATCATCGGGACCACGGCCGCGACACCAATGACTGTCGGGCCCTGAAGAATGAAATTGAAGCCCTCGTTTAGAGAGGGCAGCTGTCCAAGTTTGTAAGAAAGGACCGGATCAATCTTCCTCCACCCTCCAAGGGGCTAACAAGCATTCCGAGAGGTGCGACGAGACTCCCAAATTTGAAGAAGAGCGCATCTTGCACCTCATCCATGGAGGCCCAATGGGAGGAACCTCTAACTCTTCTCGAAAGGCTTTCATCAGGGAGGCCAACTCGGTACACAACATACCCCCTCCCAAAGGTCTCGAGGTCCTGGTTACTTTCTCGAATGAAGATCTAGAGGGTGTCCGAACGCCCCACTGTGATGCACTGGTCATCAACCTTCACATGGTAAATTTCAAAGTAGAAAGGATTCTGGTGGATAACGGCAGTTCTGTCAACATTCTCTTCCTAGCAGCTTTCTGAGGACTCAAATTATAGCGGGACAGGCTGAAGCCCACCGGCTACACTCTCCATGGGTTCACGGGAGTGCCAGTGATGATCGAAGGGGTTATAACCCTCGACGTAACCACTGGCGAAAATCCTACTACCCGAACGGAGCCAATGGACTTCATGGTAGTCGACGTCCCAGCTGCTTACAACGTGATTCTAGGCCGACCTGGCCTAGCTGCCTTAGAAGCCGTCCCATCAGCTTATCATCTGAAAATGAAGTTTCCCACCAAGGCAGGTGTAGGAAAGTAAGGGGAAGTCAGGAGATGGCCCGCAAATGCTATATGACCTCGACCGGAGGACCCGTCCTTTCCCTCGAGACTCTTGAAATTCCCCAAGGGAACACCCAGCTTATGTCGGAACCGGTAGATGAGCTGGAGGAAGTGCTCTTCTCAGAGCAAGATCCAAACCGCAAATTCTTCATCAGCAAGACCCTCCCCTCTGCCCTCTGTTCCGACATAGTCCAATGTATCAAGAAGAACCATGGCCTTTTTGCATGGACTGCTGCCGAAATGCCAGGGATTTCCGAAGACCTCCTCGTCCATCACTTAAGTGTTGTCTGGGGTCCAAACCGGTCCAGCAAAAGAGGCGTAAATTTGCCCCTGAGCGCCAGCAGGCTATAAAAGAGGAAGTAGAGAAGCTCCTCAAGGCCCGGTTCATCCAAGAGGTCAATTATCCCGAGTGGCTCTCTAATGTTGTTATGGTTAAGAAGGCCAATGGAAGTTGGAGGATTTACATCGACTTCACGGACTTGAACAAGGCATGCCCCAAGGATCCTTTCCCACACCCCAACATTGCCACCTTGATCGACGCCACTTCAGGCCATGAACTTCTGAGCTTCATGGATGCCTTCTCCAATTACAACCAAATCCCCATGTTCCTCCCAAATATCCTGAAGACCTCCTTCGTCACCGATCAAGGTCTCTATTGCTATAGAGTAATGCCCTTCGGGCTCAAAAATGCCGGGGCCACCTACCAACACCTCGTCAATAAGGTCTTCCAGAATCAGATCGGCCGAAACATGGAAGTGTACGTCGATGATATGCTAGTAAAAAGTATCCAGGGGTCCGACCATGTCGCCGACCTATAAGAAGCCTTCGATGTATTGAGAAAGCATAATATGAGACTAAACCCGAATAAGTGTGCATTTGGGGTCTCATCTGGAAAGTTCCTGGGCTTCATGGTCAGTCAAAGGGGGATCGCGGCCAACCTCGAGAAGATCAAAGCCATACTCAACATGACTCCTACAAATCTAAAAGAAGTTCAGAAGCTCACAGGACGTGTAACTCCTATTTTCCCGTATTTGTATTTTTATACTGTATTTTTGCCTCATTGTACTTTTTTATCTATTTGAGATCCTGTATCTTGTTTTCATTTGAATAAAAATCATTTTGTCGTCTCAACTCAATTGTTGGTCCTTTCATCTAATTCAATTGTGTGTGTTCTTTGTATCATTCTTCATGAAGAATGAGTTATTCTATGTCAATCATCTCTTTATTCCTCATTTTAATACATTTTGACCAATTCTTCAGTTGGATCCTACTCCAAACGGATACCTTAATACCCAAAAACCCGAAACCCTATACTATTTAACCCTAACCCCTAACCCCATTTACTGTGCTGACCTAAATCACCCCGCCGCTCTTCTCCTTCTTCCTTCCGCATCTTTCTCCGTCTCCTTCGATCGCCTTTCGTCCACGACCAAACCCACTCCGATCACCATTGCCCATCGCCCTCGACCCCCGCTCCTGGTCAACCCCACCGCAGAACCAATCCACCACGACCTTCACCCTCGCAATCATCACCGCCGTCGTCTCCTCCATCGAACCCAGCATCGCCATTACCCAAGCTCTCGACAACCACCCCATCGCCATTGCCATAGCCAATCTCCTCATCCCCTCGACTATCTCTCCGACCTCCGTTCGCATCGCCAACACTCCCGAACCACTGCCGAACCCAGTCTTTCTCCTCGCTACCCTGTTTCGAGCGCGAAGAACAGGGCCACACCATTTTTCGTCACAAGCTCCGCCATCGCCACCCCATCGCCGTTGTCGACTGCTCCTCAGTCGAACTCCGACCACGCACCGTCGTCGCGCTAGCCTGCGCCGCACCCCCGCTCTCTCTCCCGCACGCTGCCGAAGTGAGGAAGAAGATGCTCGCCCAGTGGTCGAAATCGCTGTTCGGTGTTCGGCCATAGCAAATCCCCGCTTGCTATCCGCTATTATGGCCCCGATCCGGTGTAAGGAAGAGGTCTGGTTGGTTGATTCCGGTGTCCCGTGTTTTGGCGCAGCAAATCCCGATCTTGCTGTTCGCTGTTTTGGTGGGATCCGGTGTGGGATTTTCGCTCTACTGTTGAGTTCTTGCACGTGCTTTACACGTGCTTTTGGGAGACTTCGCCCCGAAATTTTCGAGCCCATTTTCTTCAACAATCGAATCTAATCGTCTTCAATCAAGGCAAGTATTCCTCTTGTATATATTTTTGTTCTAGTACAAGCGTTCATTTGAAAATACTGCAAATAGTTAGAAAATGTGACTCCTTCTTGACTCGTCGTTATTGATCGAATATTAACCCTCATCAATTTCATAATCTTAAGAGTCACAATAATTTCATTGTAATATATTACAACTATTTGGACTCATTTTATCCCCTAAACACATGGACACATGAAATTAAGGAACCTTAGATTTATAGGTGTTACTGCTGATTCTGGTGTGGGGGTAAACAGATAGAATTTGTGGGTTCGTGAAAAAACCTGAATAGCAGATCCGAACCTGTTCGTCTGAGTTGGGCTGCTGACTCCCGCCGTACACCTGCAAGGAAAGTGCGAAACACCGGGGTTGATCCCGGTGACGCACCCTCCGACGCTCTTGTCAGTAACCAGAAGAGATTAAGAAAGAGCTTAAGCAGGTAAAAGAGTGATTAACCTGTAACAGTGGTAGGTGGGGGGTATTTATAGTCGCCGTTGGGATCAGATTAGGAATGTGATTCCTGTGATCTGATAAGGCGTAAAATCCTCATAATCAGATTAGGAATGTAATCCCTTAATTCCCGGTGAGAGGATAACTGCAAATCAGGCCCGTTGATTTAGTCAAATCAGTGACCCTGATCTCCTCTTGCTGGTCTGGGCTTGTATCGGGTCGGGACCCGTACCCAGTTGAGGTGGATCCGTTCGCGGGTTGTTGGATCTGTGAGAAGAAGACCCAGTACCCGCTTCGGACCCGTTAGTAGGTGAAATTACCGTTTTACCCCTGAGCTTTAAGATTCGCCTCCGATGTGAACGGTCCCGATTTAATCCTATTTTTAGCCATATCACGAGCCCCCCACTCCTAGAGACTGAGTTTTCAGTCTTTGAGGAGTAGTTTTACTGTTATAATGGCGTACAGGATTTTATCGGTGTTCTTTAAGAGAGTTTTGGATCTTGCTCGGGGTGTAACGGTGTCAATCTGGGCTTGTAAAATGCCCAAAAATATCCTCAGAATTTTCTGGATTTTTGGTGATTTTTCCAGATTTTTCTGAATTTTTTCTCATTTTTTTGAATTTTTTATTCACTTTTCGAATTAAATAATTAATTATCGAAAATATTAAATAATTATTCTAATTAAATAATTATATTTTTCAGAATTTCAAATAATTTTTCTGAATTTATAATTATTTTTAGAATTTTTATTTTATTTTTTTCGATTTTTAAAATATTTTTCGGATTTTTTAAATAAAAAAAATAATTAAATAAATAAATTAATTAAATTAAATAATACCTGACACGTGGCGCGATCAGCGCCGTCGAATCCTGGGACACGTGGCGCGATCTACGCCGTCGGATCCCGGCACGGATCTCGAGGAGGCGTGTATCCCAAAAAATCTTTTTTTTTGTCGTTTAGCGCACGTGGTGCGATCTGAGCCGTTCATCAACTTTTGCACGATTTTCTGGAAGATCCAACGGTTGTAGTTGCTCGGCTGATTTTTTCTCCGTTTGCAGGATCGGAAAGGGGCTTGCTCGGCTAGCCGACCGAGAGGTGAGTTCGACCTGGGGTGTGAGGCCACGTGGCGATGCCACGTGGCATTTTGCATTTTTTTCCCCTCTCCCGCTAGCTCTGTTTCCCTTCTTCTACGTCTCGTCTCAGCCTTCGACTTCTCCCCTGGCCTACGTCTTCGAGCCTCGTCGTCATCGTGTCGAGCACCCCGTGCGGGGGTTCATGGGGCTTGGAGCACGATGTTTGGAGGCGAGCTCGTCGACGTGGGGGGCTTCGACGAGGTAATGGGCTCGACACAGCGGTGGAGAGGCTAGAGCTCGGCAGAGGAGATCGAAATGGAGGTGATGGGGGTTGGCGAGGGCCTCGACCTTGGCGCGCTCGACGGAGGTGGCGCTCGGAGATACGAGGGGAGCCAGCGAAGGGGTGAGTTTGTCGAAGATGGGTGCTGGAGCTTGGCCATGGCAGACTGTGGTCGATGATGGCGTCGTTGGCCATTGTGAAGCTCGTTGGTGGAGAGCTCGGGGCTCGTCTCACGGAGCTCGCTCGTGGAGAGCTCGGAGCTCGGAGCTCGACGAGGAGTGTGTGCCGAGAGGAGCTAGGTGACAGTGGACGAGGCAGTTGTAGCTTCGGCTTGGCGAGGAGTCGATGGAGTTCGTCGGAGCTATGGTGCTCAGTAATGGGTTCGACTCGTCCTTTGGCTCGGAGCTCGGCCATGGGTTCGGCACTGCGGAAGCGTCGGAGGTGGAGCTCATTGTCGGATGGAAGGTGGCGCTGTATCTGAGCTTCATCGGTGTGGAGACGTGGTTGAGCTCGGCGAGGGGAGCTCGTGACGAAGTGGAGTTCCGCTGTAGCTGAGCTTCGTCGGTGTGGAGACGTGGTTGAGCTCGGCGAGGGGAGCTCATGACGAAGTGGAGTTCGAGTTCGGGACGAGGCTTGGAGGTGAGAGCTCGGTGAGTGGAGTTCAGCCGGCGATGGAGAGGGGGAGCTCGGCATTGGAGATGGAGCTCGGCGAGGAGGTGGCGAGGCATGGAGGTAGAAACCGGAGTTATGAAGAGAAGCTTGGTTTTCTTTTCATTTTGCTTGGTTTCTGTTTTGGTGCCAGAGGTATGGAGAAGGAGAGGTGACGTGGCAGCGGAGTTTCGGTTTGGGTTTGGGTCCCCTTAATGGGCCCGAACCCGGCCCTTTGTGTTTTTTTGTCTTCTTTTTTTTTTTTTGGCTTCTTGTTCGGCAAATCCGAGCACGGATTTTGAGGTGCATTTTTGCCACTTCGCAGCTCGGTAGGGCAATAGCTCGGATGGTAGATCCGAGCTGCGTGGCTCGATCTCGGCCGTTGGATGGTGGCACGAATCTCGAGACGGGCTCAATTCCCAAGAAAATGCTATCTTGTCGTTTAGCGACGCTGGCAAGATCTGGGCCGTCTGATCGAGATCTTGCACGAATGTTGAGGAGAAAGTGAGTTTTCTCCGTTTGCAGGATCGGAAAGGCACTTGCTCGGCAGCCGACCGGGCTCTTTGATGTTAGGGCTCAGATGGGAAGAGCTCGGATTCTTGCTCGGATGGGAAGAGCTCGGATTCTTGCTCGGATGGGAAGAGCTCGGATGGGAAGAGTTCGGTTCGGATTTCTCCCTCGTGCGAGTGGCTCGGCTCGGATTTCCGAGCTATTCGGTGCAGCTGCATTGAGATCCACTTTCCTGGTGCTACGGAGGTCCGATCGGGACGTGCGACCCCTCGTTTCGAAGCTAGTTCGAAGATCTACAACTTCTCTTTAGGAGTGGGATGAATATTCACCCTCCTTCATGGTCAAAATAGCCCCGCAAGATGCTTGTCTACATGAAGTTGATAAGTACTTTGGTCTTGGGGATTTTGGAAGAGGAGCTCCACTCCTAGGGGCGGAGAAGATGTGCTAGGAAGACCCTTGTGCTTGGAAGACCCTTGGGCTAGGAAGACCCTTGTAAGGTGTGCTAGGAAGGCCCTTGTGCTAGGAAGACCCATGGGGCGAAGAAGAGGCGCGAGTGGGTCGGATCGCTAGTCGCTCGGCTAGGAATACTGAGCGACGTGGAGCGATCTGAGCCGCCGGATCTCAGCACGGATCTCGTGGCGGGCACAATTTCCAAGAAAACACTATCTTGTCGTTTAGCGACGCTGGCAAGATCTGGGCCGTTGGATGATGGCACGAATCTCGAGACGGGCCCAATTCCCAAGAAAACACGATCTTGTCGTTTAGTGCAGCTGGCAAGATCTGGGCCGTCTGAACGAGATCTTACACGAATGTTGAGGAGAAAGTGTTTTTCTCCGTTTACAACCTCGGATAGGCACTTGCTAGGTTGCCGACCGGGCTCTGTGATTTTGGGGTCGGATTGCACTTGCTCGGCTCTAGAAGAGGGCTTTTTGTTAGACATGTGTGAGGAGAAACTCTAGGAGAGAGTTGTGTTCCAAACTTGTCAAGGAGAGGTCCATCTCGGAGGCGAGCGGAAGGAAGAGCTCGGCTCTGGAAGAGAGCCATTTGGAAGACGAGTTTGAGGAGCAACTCTAGGAGAGAGTTGTGAGCTCCGAACTCGTTGAGAAGATGTCCGCTTCGGAGGTAAGTGGAGTGGAGAGCTCGGCTCTGGAAGAGAGCCATTTGTGAGACAAGTGTGAGGAGGAACTCTAGGAGAGAGTTGTGCTCCAAACTTGTTGGGAAGAGGTCCGCTTCGGGGGCGAGCGGAGCGAAGAGCTCGGCTCTGGAAGAGAGCCATTTGGGAGATGAGTTTGAGGAGCAACTCTAGGAGAGAGTTGTGAGCTCCGAACTCGTGGAGAAGAGGTCCGCTTCGGCGGCGAGCGGAGGAAAGAGCTCGGCTCTGGAGGAGAGCCATTTGTGAGATGAGTTTGAGGAGCAACTCTTGGAGAGAGTTTTGAGCTCCGAACTCGTCGAGAAGAGGTCCGCTTCGGCGGCGAGCGGAGGGAAGAGCTCGGCTCTGGAAGAGAGCCATTTGTGAGATGAGTTTGAGGAGCAACTCTTGGAGAGAGTTTTGAGCTCCGAACTCGTCGAGAAGAGGTCCGCTTCGGCGGCGAGCGGAGGGAAGAGCTCGGCTCTGGAAGAGAGCCATTTGTGAGACAAGTGTGAGGAGGAACTCTTGGAGGGAGTTGTGAGCTCCGAACTCGTTGAGAAGAGGTCCGCTTCGGGGATGAGCGGAGCGAAGAGCTCATCTCTGGAAGAGAGCTATTTGTGAGACGAGTGTGAGGAGGGACTCTATGAGAGAGTTGTGCTCCAAACTCGTGGAGAAGAGGTCCGCTTCGGAGGCGAGCGGAGTGAAGAGCTCGGCTCTGGAAGAGAGCTATTTGTGAGACGAGTGTGGGGAGGGACTCTATGAGAGAGTTGTGCTCCAAACTCGTCGAGAAGAGGCCCGCTTCAGGGATGAGCTGAGCGAAGAGCTCAGCTCTGGAAGAGAGCTATTTGTGAGACGAGTGTGAGGAGGGACTCTATGAGAGAGTTGTGCTCCAAACTCGTGGAGAAGAGGTCCGCTTCGGAGTCGAGCGGAGTGAAGAGCTCGGCTCTGGAAGAGAGCTATTTGTGAGACGAGTGTAAGGAGGGACTCTATGAGAGAGTTGCGCTCCAAACTCGTCGAGAAGAGGTCCGCTTCTGCGGCGAGCGAAGAGAAGAGCTCGGCTCTGGAAGAGAGCTATTTGTGAGACGAGTGTGAGGAGGGACTCTGTGAGAGGGTTGTGCTCCAAACTCGTCGAGAAGAGGTCCACTTCGGGGATGAGCGGGGCGAAGAGCTCAGCTCTGGAAGAGAGCTATTTGGGAGATGAGTTTGAGGAGCAACTCTTGGAGAGAGTTTGGAGCTCCGAACTCGTTGAGAAGAGGTCCGCTTCGGGGATGAGCGGGGCGAAGAGCTCAGCTCTGGAAGAGAGCTATTTGTGAGACAAGTGTGAGGAGGGACTCTATGAGAGAGTTGTGCTCCAAACTCGTCGAGAAGAGGTCCGCTTCGGCGGCGAGCGGAGGGAAGAGCTCGGCTCTGGAAGAGAGCTATTTATGAGACGAGTGTGAGGAGGGACTTTATGAGAGAGTTGTGCTCCAAACTCGTCGAGAAGAGGTCTGCTTCTGCGGCGAGTGGAGGGAAGAGCTCGACTCTGGAAGAGAGCCATTTGTGAGATGAGTTTGAGGAGCAACTCTTGGAGAGAGTTTTGAGCTCCGAACTCGTTGAGAAGAGGTCTGCTTCGGGGATGAGCGGGGCAAAGAGCTCAGCTCTGGAAGAGAGATATTTGTGAGACGAGTGTGAGGAGGGACTCTATGAGAGAGTTGTGCTCCAAACTCGTCGAGAAGAGGTCCGCTTCGGCGGCGAGCGGAGGGAAGAGCTCGGCTCTGGAAGAGAGCTATTTGTGAGACGAGTGTGAGGAGGGACTCTATGAGAGAGTTGTGCTCCAAACTCGTCGAGAAGAGGTTCGCTTCTGCGGCGAGCGGAGGGAAGAGCTCGGCTCTGGAAGAGAGCTATTTGTGAGACGAATGTGAGGAGCAACTCTAGGGGAGAGCTGTAGCTCCGAACTCGCTGCTTATGTGAGAGAATCAACGGTTGTGGGAGCAATTCCGAATGGCGAACCACTTCTAACCCGCTGAAGAGCAAGTTATTTGAAGCAGAATCGAGCCAAGTGTTGGACTCCGAACCATCGGTAGAGGTAGTCAACGGTTGTGGGAGCAATTCCGAATGGCGAACCACTTCTAACCCACTGAAGAGCAGGTTATTTGAAGCAGAATCGAGCCAAGTGTTGGACTCCGAACCATCGGTAGAGGTATTCGACGGTTGTGGGAGCAATTCCGAATGGCGAACCACTTCTAACCCGCTGAAGAGCAAGTTATTTGAAGAGGAATCGAGCCAAGTGTTGGACTCCGAACCATCGGTAGATGTATTCAATGGTTGTGGGAGCAATTCCGAATGGCAAACTACTTCTAACCCGCTGAAGAGCAAGTTATTTGAAGAGGAATCGAGCCAAGTGTTGGACTCCGAACCATCGGTAAAGGTATCCAACGGTTGTGGGAGCAATTCCGAATGGCGAACCACTTCTAACCCGCTGAAGAGCAGGTTATTTGAAGAGGAATCGAGCCAAGTGTTGGACTCCGAACCATCGGTAGAGGTGTTCAACGGTTGTGGGAGCAATTCCGAATGGTGACCATCTTCTAGCCGGCTTAGGAGCGAGCTTGCGAAGTAGAATCGAACCAAGTGTTGGACTCCGGACTCGTTGTGAAGTGCTTAGCAAGTTGTGGGAGCAGCCATGTAGAAGAAGCTGGACTCCGAACTCGTTGAGAAGAGGTCCACCTTGGAGGTGAGCGGAGTGGAGAGCTCGGCTCTGGAAGAGAGCCGTTTGGGAGACAAGTTTGAGGAGCAACTCTAGAAGAGAGTTGAGAGCTCCGAACTCGTTGAGAAGATGTCCACTTCGGCGGCGAGCGGGGGGAAGAGCTCGGCTCTGGAAGAGAGCCATTTGTGAGATGAGTTTAAGGAGCAACTCTTGGAGAGAGTTTTGAGCTCCGAACTCGTTGAGAAGAGGTCCGCTTCGGCGGCGAGCGGAGGGAAGAGCTCGGCTCGGGAAGAGAGCCATTTGTGAGATGAGTTTGAGGAGCAACTCTTGGAGAGAGTTTTGAGCTCCGAACTCGTTGAGAAGAGGTCCGCTTCGGCGGCGAGCGGAGGGAAGAGCTCGGCTCTGGAAGAGAGCCATTTGTGAGATGAGTTTGAGGAGCAACTCTAGGGGAGAGCTGTAGCTCCGAACTCGTTGATATGGGATCCGCTTCGGCGGCGAGCGGAGGGAAGAGCTCGGCTCTGGAAGAGAGCCATTTGTGAGACGAGTGTGAGGAGCAACTCTAGGGGAGAGCTGTAGCTCCGAACTCGCTGCTTATGTGAGAGAATCAACGGTTGTGGAAGCAATTCCGAATGGCGAACCACTTCTAACCCGCTGAAGAGCAAGTTATTTGAAGCAGAATCAAGCCAAGTGTTGGACTCCGAACCATCGGTAGAGGTAGTCAACGGTTGTGGGAGCAATTCCGAATGGCGAACCACTTCTAACCCGCTGAAGAGCAGGTTATTTGAAGAGGAATCGAGCCAAGTGTTGGACTCCGAACCATCGGTAGATGTATTCAACGGTTGTGGGAGCAATTCCGAATGGCGAACCACTTCTAACCCGCTGAAGAGCAGGTTATTTGAAGCAGAATCGAGCCAAGTGTTGGACTCCGAACCATCGATAGAGGTATTCAACGGTTGTGGGAGCAATTCCGAATGGCGAACCACTTCTAACCCGCTGAAGAGCAAATTATTTGAAGAGGAATCGAGCCAAGTGTTGGACTCCGAACCATCGGTAGAGGTGTTCAACGGTTGTGGGAGCAATTCCGAATGGTGACCCTCTTCTAGCTCGCTTAGGAGCGAGCTTGCGAAGTAGAATCGAACCAAGTGTTGGACTCCGGACTCGTTGTGAAGTGCTTAGCAAGTTGTGGGAGCAGCCATGTAGAAGAAGCTGGACTCCGAACTCGTTGAGAAGAGGTCCACCTTGGAGGTGAGCGGAGTGAAGAGCTCGGCTCTGGAAGAGAGCCATTTGTGAGATGAGTTTGAGGAGCAACTCTTGGAGAGAGTTTTGAGCTCCGAACTCATTGAGAAGAGGTCCGCTTCGGCGGCGAGCGGAGGGAAGAGCTCGGCTCTGGAAGAGAGCCATTTGTGAGATGAGTTTGAGGAGAAACTCTAGGGGAGAGCTGTAGCTCCGAACTCGTTGATAAGGGATCCGCTTCGGCGGCGAGCGGAGGGAAGAGCTCGGCTCTGGAGGAGAGCCATTTGTGAGATGAGTTTGAGGAGCAACTCTAGGGGAGAGCTATAGCTCCGAACTCGTTGATAAGGGATCCGCTTCGGCAGCGAGCGGAGGGAAGAGCTCGGCTCTGGAAGAGAGCCATTTGGGAGATGAGTTTGAGGAGCAACTCTAGGAGAGAGTTGTGAGCTCCGAACTCGTTGATAAGAGGTCCGCTTCGGCGGCGAGCGAAGGAAAGAGCTCGGCTCTGGAAGAGAGCCATTTGTGAGATGAGTTTGAGGAGCAACTCTAGGGGAGAGCTGAGATGAGTTTGAGGAGCAACTCTTGGAGAGAGTTTTGAGCTCCGAACTCGTTGAGAAGAGGTCCGCTTCGGCGGCGAGCGGAGGGAAGAGCTCGGCTCTGGAAGAGAGCCATTTGTGAGATGAGTTTGAGGAGCAACTCTTGGAGAGAGTTTTGAGCTCCGAACTCGTTGAGAAGAGGTCCGCTTCGGCGGCGAGCGGAGGGAAGAGCTCGGCCCTGGAAGAGAGCCATTTGTGAGATGAGTTTGAGGAGCAACTCTAGGAGAGAGTTGTGAGCTCCGAACTCGTTGAGAAGAGGTCCGCTTCGGCGGCAAGCGGAGGGAAGAGCTCGGCTCTGGAAGAGAGCCATTTGTGAGATGAGTTTGAGGAGCAACTCTAGGGGAGAGCTGAGATGAGTTTGAGGAGCTACTCTTGGAGAGAGTTTTGAGCTCCGAACTCGTTGAGAAGAGGTCCGCTTCGGCGGCGAGCGGAGGGAAGAGCTCGGCTCTGGAAGAGAGCCATTTGTGAGATGAGTCTGAGGAGCAACTCTAGGGGAGAGCTGTAGCTCCGAACTCGTTGATAAGGGATCCGCTTCGGCGGCGAGCGGAGGGAAGAGCTCGGCTCTGGAAGAGAGCCATTTGGGACCGCTCACCCGAACGTTATTGGCGGGAGGCTCCCTCTCGGGCCCGCTTCTCGTCCAGACGGTAGCGCAGGTCCTCTTCCTTCTGCCGATTTTGAGGATTGTGGGAGGCCATGGAATCCGTAGAGGCGTTGTGTATGGAGACGCGGTCTTGATGGAGAGGTTGCTTCATGCGGGAGCCCCCCGCACCGGCATTCTGTGGACCGGAAGGACCCTTGGGGGGTTGTTGATTCTGAGGGAGAGGCTGATCTTGTTGACGAAGGTCCTCTACTTGAAGCGGGGGTTGTTCCTGCTGCGGAGCGGGTTGGACGGGGACTACCTCTTGCTAATCGGCGGGGTTGGGCCCACGGTTGGACCCTCTGGACCTGATTTTCCTCGGAGGCCTGGCTGGAGAAGAGCTAGTCGACGGGAAGAGGAGAGGCATCTATTCGTGTGGTTTTCCCACAGACGGCGCCAATCTGTTACCGCTGATTCTGGTGTGAGGGTAAACAGATAGAATTTGTGGGTTCGTGGAAAAACCTGAATAGCAGATCCGAACCTGTTCGTCTGAGTTGGGCTGCTGACTCCCGCCGTACACCTGTAAGGAAAGTGCGAAACACCGGGGTTGATCCCGACGACGCACCCTCCGACGCTCTTGTCAGTAACCAGAAGAGATTAAGAAAGAGCTTAAGCCGGTAAAAGAGTGATTAACCTGTAACAGTGGTAGGTGGGGGGTATTTATAGTCGCCGTTGGGATCAGATTAGGAATGTGATTCCTGTGATCTGATAAGGCATAAAATCCTCGTAATCAGATTAGGAATGTAATCCCTTAATTCCCGGTGAGAGGATAACTGCAAATCAGGCCCGTTGATTTAGTCAAATCAGTGACCCTGATCTCCTATTGCTGGTCTGGGCTTGTATCGGGTCGGGACCCGTACCCAGTTGAGGTGGATCCGTTCGCGGGTTGTTGGATCTGTGAGAAGGAGACCCGTTAGTAGGTGAAATTACCGTTTTACCCCTGAGCTTTAAGATTCGCCTCCGATGTGAACGGTCCCGATTTAATCCTATTTTTAGCCATATCACGAGCTCCCCACTCCTAGAGACTGAGTTTTCAGTCTTTGAGGAGTAGTTTTACTGTTATAATGGCGTACAGGATTTTATCGGTGTTCTTTAAGGGAGTTTTGGATCTTGCTCGGGGTGTAACGGTGTCAATCTGGGCTTGTAAAATGCCCAAAAATATCCTCAGAATTTTCTGGATTTTTGGTGATTTTTCCAGATTTTTCTGAATTTTTTCTCATTTTTTTGAATTTTTTATTCACTTTCCGAATTAAATAATTAATTATAGAAAATATTAAATAATTATTCTAATTAAATAATTATATTTTTCAGAATTTAAAATAATTTTTCTGAATTTATAATTATTTTTAGAATTTTTATTTTATTTTTTTCGATTTTTTAAATATTTTTTCGGATTTTTTAAATAAAAAAATAATTAAATAAATAAATTAATTAAATTAAATAATACCTGACACGTGGCGCGATCATAGTAGTAGACAATATAGGTAAGTGTACTCGAAAGGGAGCCCGTGTTTTCCAGTACTCGGTTCATGAACCTGTTGCACCTTGTTTTATTCATGGAGCCAGTTACTTGGCTCATGAACCTGTTGTATTCATGAACTCACTGTGTGGGTCTTGAACCTGTTAGTATTCATGAACTTACTTCGTGAACCTGTTATTTATTTTTGTATTCATGAACCGTGCCTGCTTGATACTTGATACTTGATACTTGATACCTGAGTACGCCGCCCTATAGACTCCATTACTAGGTCTAAACGTAACTGATTTGACTGTAGCAACCATGTAGTAAAAGTATGGATGCATGAAGTGCTACCTAGATAGTAATAACTACAAGACTTGAACATGAAACTTAAACATGACACCTGTTACTTGATACTTGATGATACGATACATGAAACATAATACATGAGACTTGAAACCTGAAACTTGAACTTGATACATGTTACCTGATACTCGACAACTTGTTACTTGAGACTTGACACTTGAAATAAAATTCTGACACTAGACTTGAGACATGTTACCTGACACTTGTACTTGATGCCTGTTACTTGAGGTTAAATACCCTACAGGTTCACTTGTCACTTGCTTCACTATTAGTATTGGTTATCCAGCCTGTTTACTCGAGTTGTCCTTCTTGCTAGCTAGTTCTTGGTTTTCCAATACTTGGTATATTCCTGTTACATTCTTTATTCCAATTCTTGTTCCTCATTACTTGTACTCGTTTTTACTATTTGTGGCCCTAACTTGCACTAAGGGCATTTTCTCTTATTTCCCCTATTTTTTCCTTTTATATTAAGCAGACTTTGGAGACGAGTTACCTGCTGGAATTGGTGAGCAGAGGTTTTAGCCTTCAAGTGGAGAAAAGACTTGTTTAGATTATTTGTTTTCTTGAATTATTTATTCTTTCTGCTTAAGAACTTGTAACGGGCTGTTGTTCCCGAGTTTTATATTTGTTCCAGACTTGAAAACTATTTGAGTATTATTATTGTTTCAATTGTTTTCTGTTGCTTAATAAATTATTCATGCATGCTTGGTTATATAAAAATTTTGTTATATTCTTGTTATGATGCTGAGTCGATCCTACAGCTTATGAATGATGTTAAAATTATTCGCTGGGCTTCGTCACACGCTCGTATTCAATGTTTTTGGGAAGCGGGGCGTGACAGGACGCCTCGCGGCTATAGGGCGCTTCCTGTCCAAGTCAGTGGAGAAGTGTCTTCCTTTCTTCAAAGTCCTCAGGGGGCCTAAGGGCTTTGAGTGGGGCCTGCAGCAGCAAGAATCGTTCGACCAACTGAAAGCCTATCTGGTCAACCTCCCACTCCTCAGCAAGCCTACTCCCGGGGAAACACTCTACCTCTACACTACTGCCTCCGAGCAAACCCTCAGTGCTGTCCTAGTGAGGGAAGAAGATAAGGCTCAGAAGCCTATCTATTATGTGAGCAAGGTCCTCAGAGACGCCGAGCTCCGCTATCCGAGATTGGAAAAGATAGCATACGCCTTGGTTATGGCATCCAGGAAGCTCCGCCCCTATTTTCAATCCCACTCAGTGGTTGTCCTTACCGACCAGTCGCTCAAGCAAGTCCTGCACAAGCCCGAGACCTCCGGACATCTGATGAAGTGGTCGATCGAGCTAAGTCAACATGACATATCTTATCAGCCTCAGACCACTATCAAAGCACAAGCCCTGGTCAAGTTTATAGTGGAAAGCACCATCCCAGAAGTGAGTCAAGCAACAAATGGGCCGTCCATCTGGACAATGTATGTAGATGGGTCTTCTTGAGGGAGCGGAGCCAGAGTCATTCTAGCAGGCCCAGACAACTTCGTTCTCCAATACTCCCTCTGCATCAACTTCAAAGCTTCCAACAATGAAGCTGAGTATGAAGCCTTAACAGCAGGCCTGGGTATGGCTCGCAAGGCAAGAGCGCAACGTGTCTGAGTATTCAGTGACTCGCAGCTGGTGGTGAATCAGGTCTTAGGAGACTACAAGGCGCGAGCGACCGAATGGCCAAGTACCTAGCCAAGGTCCAAAGTCTCATGCCTTCGTTCGAAGAGGCTCAACTCCAGCGGATCCCTAGAGAAGAGAACTCCCAAGCAGATGCCCTCTCGAAGTTGGCCTCCTCCTCCCTCCAAGGTCTCGAGCTGACTTTCCTAATCGAAGTACTCCTAAGACCAAGCATAGAAGAAGAAGCCCCCGACTCGATGGAGTCGCTATCGATCCAACTCAGGGATAACTGGATGAAGCCTCTGATCGAGTTCCTCAGGGATGGGAGCCTCCCCCAATATCCTAAAGAAGCTCGTCGAATCTGAACGAGAGCGGAGCTGTATACCCTCGTAGAGGGAATCTTGTACAAACGCTCCTATACCAAAGTAGATGGCAGACCCTACTTGAGATGTCTCTCTCCAGAAGAGGCCTTGTATGCCTTGAAAGAACTTCATGAAGGTATAGGCGGAAAGAACTTCATGAAGGTATAGGCGGGACCTATTCAGGATTAAGATCCCTCGCCAGGAAAGTTTTGAACTATGGGTACTTTTGGCCTACCCTACTTCGGGATGCCGAGCAGCATGTCCGGCAATGCAGCCCCTGTCAATAATTCTCCAACATCCGCCGCCTACCCCAAGAAAAACTCACATCCCTCTCGAGTCCAATTCTCTTTGCAATGTGGGGGATGGACTTGCTAGGTCCATTCCCACCAGCTCCAGGCTAGCTCAAGTTCCTAGTCGTGGCGATCGACTATTTCTCCAAATGGATTGAGGCCAAACCACTGGCTACCATTATCGAGAACAAAGTGCTGCAGTTCTTCTGAAAAAATGTAATTTGTAGGTTCGGCATACCTAGAGTCCTAGTAACAGATAACGGAACACAATTTACAGGGGCAGCATTCCGCTCTTTATGTGAAGACCTCGGCATTCAGCAACGCTTCTCCTCCGTCTCCCATTCTCAATCCAATGGCCAAGTAGAGAATGCCAACAGCCAGATTCTCTCAGGCATCAAGAAGAGACTAGACAAGTCGGCCAAAGCCTTATGGAAAGAACAACTTCCTAATGTACTGTGGAACTACCGCACTACGAAAAGGACCCCCACAGGAGAGTCGCCCTTCAATCTTACCTATGGGTCCGATGCCGTAATCCCCTTAGATGTTGGTTTGCCATCCCCTCGCCTTATTGCCTATGATGAAGAGCAGAACACCAAAGAGCTCCGGGCGAATTTGGACCTGATTGATGAGCTCCGTGAAAGAGCTTCAATTCGCCAACAAAATTATCGGAGAAGAATCGAGCAGGCCTACAACAAAAGAGTCCGTCCCACATATCTCAAAAAAGGGGATTTAGTCCTCAGGAAGCTAGCCATCTCATTCCCCAGCCAAAAGAGCAAGCTAGCCCCGAATTGGGAAAGACCATACAAGGTCTCCAAAGTAGTTCGGCCAGGAGCATATCGTCTTGAAGACCTCGACGGTAGAGAGATACCAAGAACTTGAAATGCCGACCATTTACTGAAGTACCAAGAGGGTGTTTGAATGCCCCTCTGAGTACCATCAAATGTCGAGCCATTCCTATCTTTTTATTTGTACTTGCTTCTTTATTTTCTCATTGTAATAATGACTTGCAACTTAGAAGCGGTCAATTAGCAGTTATCAATAAAGAACTTTTTTCGCCCGGTAATTCTCTTGTGATTATTTTATCTCTCTGTTTAAAACCTTAATTTTTCTTACTCAAACGACGAGTTCGGAGTTCAAAACTTGGCTCAATTTCGCTTCGCTAGCTCGCTCTTAAGCGAGCTAGAAGTGGTTCGCCATTCGGAACTGCTCCCACAACCGTTGAAACTTACTCAAACGACGTGGTCGGAGTCCAAAACTTGGCTCGATTCCGCTTCGCAAGCTCGCTCTTAAGCGAGCTAGAAGTGGTTCGCCATTTGGAACTGCTCCCACAACTGTTGAAACCTACTCAAACGAGCTAGAAGTGGTTCGCCATTTGGAACTGCTCCCACAACTGTTGAAACCTACTCAAACGACATGTTCGGAGTCCAAAACTTAGCTCGATTCCACTTTGCAAGCTCGCTCTTAAGCGAGCTAAGAGTGGTTCGCCGTTCAGAATTGCTCCTACAACCGTTGAAACTTACTCAAACGACGTGTTCGGAGTTCAAAACTTGGCTCGATTCCGCTTCGCAAGCTCGCTCTTAAGCGAGCTAAAAGTGGTTCACCATTCAGAACTGTTCCCACAACCGTTGAAACTTACTCAAACGACGTGTTCAGAGTCCAAAACTTGGCTCGATTCCACTTTGCAAGCTCGCTCTTAAGCGAGCTAAGAGTGGTTTGCCATTCGAAACTGCTCCCATAACCGTTAAAACTTACTCAAACGACGTGTTCGGAGTCCAAAACTTGGCTCAATTCCACTTTGCAAACTTGCTCTTAAGCGAGCTAAGAGTGGTTCGCCATTCGGAAATGCTCTCACAACCGTTGAAACATACTCAAAAAACATGTTCGGAGTCCAAAACTTGGCTCTCCGCTTTGCAGGCTCGCTCTTAAGCGAGCTAAGAGTGGTTCGTCATTCGGAATTGCTCCCACAACCATTGAAGCCTACTCAAGCAAAGAGTTCAGAGTTCGAAGCTTGGCTTAATTGCGCTCGTACTCCTCGCTCATAAGCGGGTAAAAAGTGGTCATACAACCATAGATGATTAACAAAGCACGCAAACACACAAGCGCAATAGAATAAACAAGCTTTCACTTCTATAAAGTTTAATGTTTGAAGAGACTCAGATTACAAGACCAGCTACTCTCCTCTACAACGAATTACAAAATTCGAAAAGCCAAAATTACAACAACGCTTTCATCGCTTCCTCAGGGCAGGGATGTTCCGGTTTAAAGACACCCGAGGACGGCGGTGCCTAACCTCGAAACTCGTCTCTAGACCAGCAAACTTAGATGCATCTTCAGCACTGCCTCTAACGGTGGCCCTAACAGATGCTCCTCTCGACGAAGTAGCCACCCTACTTTATGCATCAACTGGGCTCTGCCAAGCAGCAGGCGAGCGAGTCGCAAGCTCGTAAAAAGAAATCCCTCTCTCGCTCTCTTCACGAGTACACGACGTGATTCTGACATTAATCCATTCAGGTTGGGGTTTGAGCCGAGCGAACTCCTCCTCGAGCTCAACGATTCGATCCTTCAAAGAGTCATTCTTCACGGCAATCTTGAAGCGAGGAAGCCGAGCGGAGCCAGCGGCACCAGAGCTGTCGGCAATGATCCGACGAAGATGAGTAACTTCGATGCTCTTATCAACCGTAACCCTCTTTAGTTCATCAACCTCCACCGTTGCCTTGCTCATGGTTGCTAACAACTCATCTCGCTCGGCCGTTAACTTGCCCATCGCAGCTGTTAATTATTCTCTCTCCATCAAAAGCTCGTCTTCGGCTATCGACAATTCGTGGACCTCAGTTAATAGTTCGTCTCTCTCCACTGAGACATCAGATAACACCTTTTTTAGTTGCTTCAGCTCGGAGAGACGCATCGACAGCTTTAGCTTGAGACGGTCCAAATCTAACTCGCTCTTGAGAAAATACTCTCGATTGCGAGAAAGGGCCAACTTCATCGCCCCTAAGTCTGCTCGGAGATGAGAGACCCCAGTCGCTGCCGTGTTTGGCGATGCCTCTTGAAAGAACACAACAACACTAAGCTCGTGCAACACAGAGCTGAATTTCAAAGCAAAAGTTGCTAACACTTAGCAAGACGTCAAAATGAGTGGTGCTCAACACTTAGTCAGATTTCAAGACGAAATTATTTTCAGAAAAATTTCAAATCAAGACAGACCCCAACACTAAGTCAAAAAAGCAAAATCTCATTCATAACAAAAAAACGGTGGCCAGTCCGCTACAAGGCGATACATGAGCAAAAAAAAAATAAAAATACAACAAAGATCAAGGGGCCACCTTGAGGGGTAGCTCGGTGACATGCACCTCGGCGGATGGCTCCCCTTCCTCTTCCACTCCGGTTCGGGGGTCGCCCATAGCCTCGTCATCCCCTCCCTTCACCACCACCATTTCAGGGTCGACTGGAGCATCATCACCTAGTTGCTCTTTCCCTTCCTCTCCTTCGGCCTCTAGCTCGGCTTCGGGGTCCTCCTCGTCGACCGGACCCCACAATCCGTATCCAGACCTGTCGAAGCTGGGGACTCGAGCCTCGACGTGCTCGAGCGCGGTGGCATAAGACTTCTCCATGTTGGCCATCATGTGCTTCTTGGCCTCGGCTTCTATCTCCGCCCTAGCCGCCTTTACGGCCTCGTCCTTCTGCAGCGTCACTGCTTCCAGGGCCCTCTTGGCCTCGGCCTTCTCCTCGACTGCCTTAGCCACCTCCGAGGCGAGCTTCTCCTTTGCCTATGCCAAGGCCGCCTCCAAGTCGGTGACCTGTGCCGCCAAAGCATCCGAGCGGCGCTGCTCCGCCTTGAACTGCTTCACAGCCCTCGCCTTTTCCGCTCGGCCTTTGTCGCAGGCAGCCTTCAACTCCCTCTCTTGCTCGGCATACTGCTCGAGAAGGTGGCTGAAGTGGCATGTGTCCTGCAAGAAGAAGCAATTAGAGCCGAGCTAAAAACTTAGAAAATTTTCAAAACATTATCGAGATTAATTAAGAAAACTTATCGACATGAGTGACCGAGCTACCTTTAGAGCATCGTCACTTGTTGTCCCCACCTTCAGTGAGGCTCGGTCTTTTGGGGTCGGAATGTGACGAAGAGCCTGCATACTCATCGCTGAGTCCCCCAAGAAACCGTCATGGTTCATCACTCGCCAATCGGGGATGAACAGCTTCTTGTGGGCCTCGGTCAGTATAGCCTCGGCCTGCTTGGTAAGGGGCGGGGCTCGAGTGCCAGAGCCACCGAGATAGAGAAGCCTTCAGGACCAGTGGGGGTGATTGAACAAGACCCACAGCCAAGGCCGATCGCCGAAGAGAGGCCAGATCTACAATAGATGCCGAAGGGACCTTGGTTGGTCGGTCGGACGAAGGCCCTGTGCTCGTCCTCTTCCTCTTCTTAGCATTAGAGGCCTTTTTTTGCTCGGCCATGATTGCTCGGAAATCCATGCTCGGAGCCTCTGTCAAATAAAGAGAACAAAGTTAGAAAAAATACAAGGCATAACAGAAAGTAAACAAGAAAAAGAGATGTCTGGAGCGTACTCAGGTCGATCGGACTAAGACCCGACCCGTGAAGTACCTCCTCGGTCATGTCTCTCCAACTCAGCATCGGAAGACCAACCAGCTTCGCCGCGATCTCTGCTTCAGCCGGAGTCAACACCGGCTCGGCCTTTGCATACTTCGGCACGTCCTCCTTCCATCGGGTCGGGAAGTCCCATGCCGAAGGGCCTCAGATCAAGAAGTACTTACCCTTCCACGACTTGATGAAGTCAGGGTTCTCTATCAGCGCCTTTCCGAGGCAACAGGTAGTACTGGTGTTCGGTCTTGCTCATCCTATTGGTCCGGTACAAACTCCGGAGGACGATGAGCTGGGGCTCCACCTTTGTCGTTCGGCATTGGAGCAGAAATTTGAGCACATGTCGCCACATGTTCGGCATGAACTGGATAGGGCTCAGTCCATACCACCAGAGAACTTCGGTCACGAAGGGATGGAGGGGGAGACGAAGTCTGGCGTTCAACACGTTGTAGGCGAAGACGCAAGTATATGGTGTGAAGGCTGTACACGCTCGCACCCCGGGACTGGGGAGAATCAGGGTGTACTCCGGAGGAATGATGAAGCTCTTCTGAATTCGAAGCAGATCTCGTTCGGTTAGAACCGAGGGGATATCATCGACTTCGGTAACCTCCCTCAGTTCGTTCTCCTCGTATGTCTTCGAGCGTCCGTAGACGGCCTTAGTCAATAGCTCGCCGGAGTACTGCCTGATCCCCCCGTGACCGGATATTACGGTCGGCAGCCGACCCAATTCACCTGCTTGTCTCATCCTCTCCACCACCGTTTCAATAACCGAAGACCGGGCCACTTCCTTCCCCTTCTCCTCGGCCGCCGACGACCCTACTATCTCCTTCCCCTTCCGTCTGCTCACCACTTCTCCCCTTTCCTCTTGAACTAACCGCTCGTCGCTCCGACCCCCCGAGGAAGAAGCCTCACTACCCGAGGACACTCGTGACATCTCGTAGTATATATATGAGATTAAGGATATATATATATGCTATCCTTGATGTGACATTTGCGGTCGGAAAAAATTTTCCGAAAATCGCCTGGCCTCCGCGACAGCTAACACAACCGCCCTTGAGCTCAAATCTCTGCTAGCAGAGCAACTCGAGAGCAAAAATAAGTTCTAAGAGTGAAAAGTGAAAGAATGAGAGGAAGAGTGAGGGGGGTGAAAACTTATAGTGAAAGAAGTGACTCTTGGGCTTTGTAACGAAGAGCGGTGATTCTTGGGCCCCCATCAAGCCCGTTAAAGAAGGCTAATCGACAAAATAAAGAAGGGTGGTGACAGTTCAGAGAAGGGCTTGCGACGGTTCAGTCTTAGCCACGCAGCTCGGCAATTCACGAGGCGCCGAGCCACCGAGGCACTCTGCCGAGCTACCGAGGCATCGACCTCCACATTTAGAGAAAAATGCTGTCGAACTCTGTGGGACGTCTGATTGTCCCAAGATTCGCGCCCAGAGTTTATAAGCGGATCAGATTCAGACACGCCCACAAAACGACAAAATCACGTTTTCTCGTGATTTGAGCCGCCTGAATCGTGATTCGTGCCCAGATGGACTGTCGCCACGTGGCTCAACGACTCATGATGAGCCGAGCCACCGACGCACTCTGCCGAGCTACCGAGGCACCGACCTCCACATTTGGAGAAAAATGCTGCCGAACTCTATGGGACGTCTGATTGTCCCAAGATTCGTGCCCAGAGTTGATAAGCAGCTCAGATTCAGACACGCCCGTAAAATGACAAAATCACATTTTCTCGTGATCTGAGCCTCTTACCTCGTGAATCGCGCCGTGATGGACGCTCCAGATTCAGCCACATAGCTCTGCAGCTCATGAAGCGCCGGGCTACCGAGCTACCGAGGAGCTATGGCCGAGCTACCGAGCTACCGAAGATCTGTGGCCGAGCTACTGAGGCACCGACTCCACATTTGGAGAAAATGCTGCCAAACTCTGTGGGACGTCTGGTTGTCCCAAGATTCGCGCCCAGAGTTGATAAGCAGATCAGATTCAGACATGCCCACAAAACGACAAAATCACGTTTTCTCGTGATTTGAGCCGCCTGCATCGTGATTCGTGCCCAGATGGACGCTCCAGATGTCGCCACGCGGCTCAACTACTCATGATGAGCCGAGCCACCGACGCACTCTGCCGAGCTATCGAGGCACCGACCTCCACATTTGGAGAAAAATGCTGCCGAACTCTGTGGGACGTCTTATTGTCCCAAGATTCACGCCCAGAGTTGATAAGCGGCTCAGATTCAGACACGCCCGCAAAACGACAAAATCACGTTTTCTAGTGATCTGAGACTCCTACCTCGTGAATCGCGTCGTGATGGACACTCCAGATTTAGCCACATAGCTCGGCAGCTCATGAAGCGCCGGGCTACCGAGCTACCGAGGAGCTATGGTCGAGCTACCGGGGCACCGACCTTCGCAAGCGAAGAAAAGTGCCACCGAGCCACTCAGACCGTCCGATCACTCAGATATTTGTGCTGTTGGCTGATGAATGGCCCAGATTGTGCCAAGTCATAAATGGTATTAAAAATTAATTTTTTATTTATTAAATTTGAATTATTTATTTAAAAATTGCAAAAAAATGATTAAAAATTCAGGAAAATTAATTAAAAATTCTATAAAATAATTATAAATTCGGAGAAATATTTTTGGACCCCCGAAAAAATAATTATTTCCTAGGATAATTAATTAATGCCCCAGAATGATAAATCACCGCTTCGCAAAATTAAATAACTGGTCCGAAAAATAAACAAAAATTAAGAAAAGTCACCAAAAGTCCAGGGAAGCTTAAGAACAACCTTGAGCTCGCAACCAATACCAAAAATCACCATAATCCCTCATATAAAGATTCGATACCCCTGATTTGGACTCCGATACAACTCTGCAAGCCATTAAACAATGAAACTACTTCTCAAAGGCTGATCAAACATAGTCTTCGGGAGTGGGGGGCTCGTGATATGGCTAAAAATAGGGTTAAATCAGAACCGTCCAAATTGGGCACGAATCTTAAAGATCAGGGATAAAATGGTAATTTCACCTACAAACGGGTCCGAAGTGGGAACTGGGCCTTTTTTCTAAAAGGCCCAATAACCCATAAACAGATCCTCCTTACTGGGTGTGGGTTCCAACCCGCCAAAAAACCCAGTCCAGCTGGATAGAATTAGGATTTATGGTTGTCCTCAATCAACGGTCCCGATCACTTCTATCCATCCACTGGGAAGTAGGGATTTGATCTTATCCCGAAACTGGTTCCTAAGGCGGCTATAAATACCCCCCATCCCCCACTGTTACCAGGTAATCAATCTTTTGCCAATCAAAGCTCATTCATAATCTTTCTAATTACTGACTAGAGCATCGGAGGGTGCATCGCCGGACCCCCGGTGTTTCGCACTTTTTGCAGGTCAACGGCGGGAGATCACGGTCAAACTCCGGTGGAGGTGTCAGCTTCCCTCGAATCCCCAAATCTATCTGTTTGCCCCTATACCGATTTCAGCGGCAACAGATTGGTGATACAGCTAAAAATAGGGTTAAATCGGAACCGTCCAAATCGGGCACGAATCTTAAAGATCAGGGATAAAATGGTAATTTCACCTACAAACGGATCCGAAGTGGGAATTGGGCCTTTTTCCAAAAGGCCCAATAACCCATAAACGGATCCTCCTTACTGGGTGCGGGTTCCAACCCGCAAAAAAATTCAGTCCAGCTGGATAGAATTAGGGTTTATGGTTGTCCTCAATCAACGGTCCTGATCACTTCTATCCATCCACTGGGAAGTAAGGATTTGATTTTATCCCAAAACTGGTTCCTAAGGCGGCTATAAATACCTCCCATCCCCCACAGTTACTAGGTAATCAATCTTTTGCCAATCAAAGTTCTTTCATAATCTTTCTGATTACTGACTAGAGCGTCGGAGGGTGCGTCGCCGGAATCAACCCCGGTGTTTCTTACTTTTTGCATGTCAACGGCGGGAGACCACGGTCAAACTCCGGTGAAGGTGTTTCAGGTTTGACTATTCAGCTTCCTTCGAATCCACAAATCTATCTGTTTGCCCCCACACCGATTTCAGAAGCAACAGATTGGCACCGTCTGTGGGTATCCATAACGATTCTCATCGATCTCCCACCCACAGTCCAACGATCAGGCAGAAAATGCCAATCGGCAAATTCTCTCCGGCCTGAAAAAGAGACTGGACAAGTCTGCTAAGGGTCTATGGGTAGAGCAGCTCCCCAATGTGTTCTGGAGCTATTGCACTACTAAGAGGACCCCCACAGGAGAATCTCCTTTCAACCTCACTTACGGCTCCGAAGCCATCATCCCACTAGAAGTCGGTCTACCTTCCCCCCGCTTGATTGCCTACAACGAAGAACAAAATGCGAACGAGCTTCGTGGTAACTTGGACCTCATCGATGAGATTCGAGAGAGACCCTCCATACGGCAAGAATATATGGCTAAAAATAAGGTTAAATCGGAATCGTCTAAATCGTACATGAATCTTAAAGATCAGGGGTAAAATGGTAATTTCACCTACAAACGGGTCCGAAGTGGGAACTGGGCCTTTTTTCCAAAAGGCCCAATAACCCATAAATGGATCCTCCTTACTGGGTGCGGGTTCCAACCCGCAAAAAAATCCAGTCCAGCTGGATAGAATTAGGGTTTATGGTTGTCCTCAATCAACGGTCCTGATCACTTCCATCCATCCACTGGGAAGTAGAGATTTGATCTTATCCCGAAACTGGTTCCTAAGGTGGCTATAAATACGCCCCATCCCCCACTGTTACCAGGTAATCAATCTTTTGCCAATCAAAGCTCTTTCATAATCTTTCTGATTACTGACTAGAGCGTCGGAGGGTGCGTCGCCGGAATCAACCCCGGCGCACTTTTTGCATGTCAACGGCGGGAGACCACGATCAAACTCCGGTGGAGGTGTTTCAGGTTTGACTATTCAGCTTCCCTCGAATCCACAAATCTATCTGTTTGCCCGCACACCGATTTCAGCAGCAACAAATACCCTACCCTCCATTCTCCAAATCCAATCCATCTCCAACCCGTTGCTTTCTCCCTAAATCTCACTCTCACTGTCTCCCAATTCATTTTCTGAAAAATTCCTAATCTAAATTCTTAAACTTCCGACCAAGGCTCTGACTTAGTCTCCCATCCACGGCTTCATTCTCCATCTCCAACTTTGTTCTCCATCTCCTAAGCCATAAAGTCCTAAGCTAAGTCCAAATTCCTAAACCCTAATCCTAAATTCCAAATTTAAATCCCAAATTCCTAAACTCTATTTCTATGCAAATCTCTTGCTATTATTGTGTTGTGGGTGTGGTGAGCTGTTGTTGCTGAGTTGCTCTTGTTGTTGCTCTCTCTTGTCGAGTTGCTGAATTGCTCTTGTCATTTGTCGTCGCTATTTGATAGCTATTTCTCACTCGATTTTACTTTTCAGCATGATTGATCATTGCATTATTTTATCGTTGCGATTATCAAGCTAGGGTTTCAAATTAATAGATTATGGTATTGTTTTATTGTTGCAAGCCTCAAGCTAGTGTTTCACCTTTCAAATTAATAGATTATGGCTTAATTAAGTTGAAATTTGATATATTATGGCTTAATTTAATATATATATATATATATATATATATATATATATATATATATATATATATATATAAAGTGATCTTCGGTTGCAAACGGGGCGGAACGGGTCGGTTCGCACGGACCCGTGCGAACTTCAATCTGGACCACCAGATTTTTTTGATCAGATCTTGCCTTAACCCGTCGTTGGGAAGAACGGGTTAAGGCAAAATTTTATTTAAAAAAATAGCCTTAACCCGTTCTTGGGAAGAACGGGTTAAGTTATCTTTTTTCATTTTCGTTGACATACAGTTCGTCTTCTTCCGCCCTCTTCTTCTTTCTTCGACGAACCCAAACCCAACGACGAAAAAAAAACCCTAAAAAACCTAGCTCCGACGATCGAAACGTCCGCTCTCCCTCTTCTCTTCCCACTCCGAAGATCGAAACCCTCGAACTCCGACGATCGAAACCCTAGCTTCTCTTCCCCTCTTCGATACGAAATCGGAACCCTAGTTCTCTTCCAAAACCGATTGCTTGGCTTGATTTCGACCTATTCTGTAAGGTATACACTATTTCTTTAACCCAATAATCTACATTTATATTTTTTTTTTTGAATTTGTGTGTAGTAATTTATTTAGAAATTGGAAAAAAATTTAAATGCGTTAGTAGATTTTAGATGTAGAATCGGGTTGACCTCAAGTATATTCAATTGCCGAATTATATTGCTTGCATTAGTATCTTGTAGAATTAGAATTGTATATACGAAATTAGTTAGAATTTTCAGTGCGGTTATGGTTGAAAACCCTGCGAACGACCGTAAAAAAATACGAAACTTTTCGAGTAGGTTCGTCTCACGTAGTACAAGCCACACCAACTTGTAGAAGCGAGTTTCGACTCACGGTTCGAGAGATACGGCCGCATATCGCTTTCGGTTGGAAAAAACCAAGTATAGCGGTGCACGGCCGTATATCGCAAACCGTGACTCGAAACTCGCTTCTACAAGTTCGGGTGGCTTGCCCTACGTGAATTCGACCAAGTCAGAAAGTTTTAAATTTTCGGATGCCGTTTGTGCGGTTTTGCTCAACTTCCCTGCATGTGAATTTTTGACTTAGAATTTTGTAAGTGCGTTTAGAGTTTAAAACACTTCAAATCACCTCCAAAAATTACGAAACTTTGTGAGTTGGTTGGTGTCCCCTAGGAGAAGCCAACCCAACTTGTAGAAGTGAGTTTCAACTCACGGTTCGAGAGATATGGCCGCGTATCGCTTTCGTTTGAAAAAAATCATTACAAAGCGGTATACGGTCGTATCTCGCAAACCGGGAGTCGAAACTCACTTCTACAAGTTCGGGTAGCTTGCCCTATGTGAATTCGACCAAGTCGGGAATTTTTAAAATTTTTGGATGCCGTTTGTACAGTTTTCTCAACGTCCTCGCATTTTAAGTTTTAGACTTAGAATTTTCTAAGTGCGGATAGATTAGAAAACTCTTCAAACGACCTCCAAAAAATATGAAACTTTGTGAGTTGTTTGGTGTCCCCTAGGAGAAGCCAAACCAAGTTGTATAAGTGAGTTTCGACTCACGGTTCGAGAGATACGGCCGCGTATCGCTTACGGTTGGGAAAAAACCAAGTAAAGCGGTAGACGGTCGTATCTCGCAAACCGTGACTCGAAACTCGCTTCTACAAGTCCGGGTGGCTTGCCCTACGTGAATTCTACCAAGTCAGAAAGTTTTAAAATTTTTGGATGCCGTTTGTGCAGTTTTCTCAACTTCCTCGCATTACAAGTTTTAGACTTAGAATTTTGTAAGTGCGGTTAGATTAGATTAGAAACCCTTCAAACGACCTCCAAAAAATACGAAACCGTGCGAGTTGGTTGGTGTCACCTACAAGAAGCCATACCAACTTATAGAAGTGAGTTTCGACTCACGGTTCGAGAGATACGGCCGCGTATCGCTTATGGTTGGGAAAAAACCAAGTAAAGCGGTAGACGGCCGTATCTCGCAAACCGTGACTCGAAACTCGCTTCTACAAGTTCGGGTGGCTTTCCCTACGTGAATCCGACCAAGTCGGAAAGTTTTAAAATTTTCGGATGCCTTTTGTGCGGTTTTCTCAACTTCCTTGCATTACAAATTTTAGACTTAGAATTTTGTAAGTGCGGGTAGATTAGAAAACCCTTTAAACGACCTCCAAAAAATACGAAACTTTGCGAGTTGGTTGGTGTCTCCAAGGAGAAGCCACCCGAACTTGTAGAAGTGAGTTTTGACTCACGAGTCGAAACTCACTTGTACAAGTTTCGGTGGTTTGCGCTACGTGAATTCGACCAATTGGAAAAGTTTTATAGATTTTTTTGTTTTCATTCATGCGTTTTTCATTATAATCTCGGTATATTTATTTTGTTGTCATCTTTATCAACCACATTTTAAATTTTTTGTCAGATAACTAAATGGCTAGAACAAGGCAACCGAGAAGCCCGTCCGGTAACACTAGTGGTGCACCAACTACTGTGGTAAGATTGATTACTATTATTGGTTTTAAATACGAATATGTAACATTATCTTAATAATAACATTTGTTATATTTATTCGTGTAGGTTGGTGACCGTCAATCCACATCGGCTGAGGTAGGTCCGTCGTCCTCGGTTACATTACCCGGACCCGTGGACACAAGCGTACTCACCCTGTAACCCAAACACCGATCGGAAGCCGTGTGGAATGGGTCCGATAAAAAATGTAATTTCCGGAAGCACACAGTTCTTCCTTTTGATGACCGTATCACGCCGTATGTGGTGGAGGCCGGTTTCTACGGAGCAAGATTCATTCACTCTGTGAAGCTAGATCGGCCATTCCTTACAGCTCTAGTCGAGCGATGGAGGCCGGAGACCCACACATTCCACCTACCAGTGGGTGAGATGACGGTGACCCTATAGGATGTGGCAATGATAACAGGACTACCAGTCGATGGGGTTGCCGTGATGGGGAACATGGACTTCGATCGAGTTGAAGTTGTACGGGACTTACTCGGTATTGACTTGTAGTTGGTAGTTCTTCAAAGGAAAGAGGCCGCCGAAAAAGATATCCGCGAAAATGCCCCCGCAGATTCTGATGAAGATCTATTTAATGAACAAATAGAAGCTGCGAAAGATAAAGCGGAGGAAGAAGTGATGGATGACGCTTTCGATGGTAAATCACTGTACATCACTTGGTTAAAATTTCTGTTCGAGGAGGATTATTTGGACGCCAATTCGGACGAGAAAACCCTGACGTACTATGCACGTGCATACATTTTTAGTTTGATAGGGGGACTTATCTTTCCGAACTCATCCGGATCAACCGTGCCGCTAATGTACCTACGGTTGTTGGAGGATTTCCGGTATGCGGGTCGCTTTAGTTGGGGGAGTGCGGCACTGGCGCTACTATACAGAAATTTGTGCACATGTTCTTTAGGTGGCGTACAGATGGGTGACCCAATGGTGCTACTGCAGATATGGAGTTGGGAACGCATCCACATCGGACGTCCCCGTATTATTGAGCTTACACCGGAATGGTTGGCCGACCCGGGGGCAGCGGAGTTGTTACCTCCTCTAGGAGCATATTGGGCCAGCCGGCACACGTGGGCTGATAACCCACGCCAATCGCTAACCTACTACAGAAATGAGTTGGACAACCTGCGGGATGGGTTCGTCAACTGGGAACCGTACTCGGCCGACAGGTTGCAACGGGTTCCTCCAGTCTGCCTAGACAGATCCCTTTGGTTGACGGCTGCACCTCTTGTGAACTTTGGAGTTGTGGAGTTCCAGTATCTTGACAGGGTCTTACGGCAATTCGGATATCAACAGAATATTCTCGAGGTCAGGTCTTATGATAAAAAGTTGCACGAGGTCAGGGGAACGGGACGGGTGCCCAACTTCGATTGGGCTGATTATCATCGTTACCATGTAGCCAACTGGAACACCATGCGGCGGCAAATGACACCGAATATGATGTACGTCGCGATACCATATGATGGCTCCCTCCAGCAGGCATACATGATGTGGTACAAGCGAATAATCCGGTTGTACGTTTCTCCAACGGCCGCCGTACCAGCTGGTGTGCAACTTCCGATTCCCCCTACCCAGGTAGAACCACCTCCAGCATATTCCTCCTCCCAGCCGATGTACCAACCAAGGGCTGAGACATATCGAAAAACGGTCAGTCAAATTTCATATAGTTTGTACGCATGTACTGTATTTAATTGATGTACACTAATTATGAATGATGTTTAAATTGGAATTTTTCACCAACTGTAGATTGAAAACGCATGGGAGGTTGTTCGAACAGCTGCTCGCGTCCTGAAGACTAGGATACCCGACAGCTTCAAGGCGGTAATCCGGGAGATGTTAGACCCGTGCCGTCGTACTCTGGAGGACGCGGGTGAAGGTCCACAGGTTGAGGCCTATTTAAGAGCCAACGTGCCGCCAATAAGTTTAAGGCGAAAACAAACTGTAAGTAGGGGAATTCGAATCGCCGAGCCACAACAAGTACAAGAAGAGCCAAATCCCGAAGATGCTGATGAGGAATAGTCGTCGGATGATCCTGATTCTCCCCAAACACATGGCACACGGCGAAATCCTCAAAGGAAGCGGCAACCTCCCAATCAATTCACACCAAGCGGTGGCAAGCGGCGTGGTCGTAGACGGTAATATCTAATACTCTGTAATAGCATATCTTTTGGTTGGTGATTTTGTTATTGTAGTAACTAATGTATTGTTTGTTTCTACGTTGATAAACTGTTGTAGGTGAATTTGTGGGCATGGTATGCAAGCCAAAGTCGAGAACGCCTTCATTTGTAATTAATTGTCTTTTGGCCATGTGCAACCTGATATGTATAATTTTAGTGTAAATTTTTGAATATTGAATTTATTTCAAGTAATTAAGTGGTTGGTCGTTATTGGACATTTGTACGCCTTCAACTTTCTTTTGAAGATATCTGTTGTATTATTTACTGTGATGTGCCTTCATTTGTGAATTTGTGAACAACATTTGATGAAGTCGTTTCTGTATAAGGAAAAATGTACACCACCCAAAACAAACAGAAGTGCTGCACAAATATGAACACTTAACCCGTTATTGACGATAACAGGTTAATTAGCTTAACCCGTTATCAGTAAGGACGGGTTAAGTAGAGAGATATTGACAGTCCATTGGAAGCCTACAGACCATGTCTTGGTAAAGTTCTGCTAATATGGATCTTCTTAACACGTTCCTATGAACAACGGGTTAAGTGAACTTAACCCGTTCTTCACAACAACGGCTTAAGTAGAGCGATATTGGCAGTCATTTAATTCCTACAGACCAAAGTACTGCCAATATTACTGTCCTTAAACCGTTCTTGGGAATAACGGGTTAAGTTCCATAACCCGTCGTTTACAAGAACGGGTTAGGTAGAGAGTTATTGCCAGGACCCTATACAAGCTTTCAAATTATACTGCCAAAATCTACTTACTTAACCCGTTCTTATAAATAACGGGTTAAGGTTACCTAACCCGTTCTTGCGAATAACGGTTTAAGGCGTTTGAAATTTTGGGTTTTCTACAAATTTCTCTTCACTCTTTACGAGAACTGTCTCCAGAACTGTGCAAGGTGACATTAATATACCCATAAATTGTTTGTTATTTTTATTAATTTCCATTTATTCTCTCGTAACTAACCACGATAAATTTGTTACCATAATAAGTTTTGTGAAAGTAAAAAAATTAAATTACGAGATTTTTGTACCGAGGGTTAGGGTTAGGTTAAGGTAGGGTTAGTGTCGGGTTAGGGTTAGGGTTAGGTTAGGATAGGGTTATTGGTGAGTGTATATTTTTTGTTTTGGTTAATTAGGTTCATATTTGTGGATCCCCACATCTATATTTGACTTTGTAACATGTGGAACCACATGTAAAACATGGCAAGTATCTTAATTTGTGGTACGAGTCGTTAACTTGTAGTACATTAACAGGCCGTTCTAAATTTCCACACTAATGAATCCATGATCCATCAGTCAATCAAATATATCTTCTCCCACATGTCTTTATTGTGCTACTACATGTGAACTTGTGCCCCCACATGTGATCCGATCCAGTTTTTGTTAGCTAAGTAATTAGATCTGGTGGCATTGCGCTCTAATAACACAGAGGTGCTTTTCCATTAGGAATACCATCATCATCACAGTTGATCCAAACCCATTATTGGTCTTTTTGTACGTGGATGTGGGGATCTACATGTGCGAATCTACATGTGGTCTCCACAGAAGAAGTGGTGTTGTCATCTAAGCCAAGTGACCACCACAAGCCAGAAAAATTTGAACATACACCTAAGTGGGAAAAGCACCAAGCTAAACAAGCATAACTCAGCACCCGCCTACTATTATTACAGACACTATTTAATATGGGATGCGGATCCCATGTACAGATCCAGTTCTTGATCGCCAATTAATCTCATCTGATGACGAGATGCGGATCATGTGACGCATCTGGTTAGGCTTTTCCATTAGGGATCTCAGCATGTGAGGATGCACATGTGTTTTATCAACGGCAAATTAGAATGAGGACCAACAAGAAAGTCTAAAATGATTCTTATCAGTCCTTCCACAATAAGTGCATCCCTCATGTACCTACATTAGGAAAAATCTACATATGGTTTTTCCCATACATAGGCTACATGTGGGGATCTACATGTAGTTTTTCACCCATACAGACTACATGTGGGATCTACATGTGGTTTTTTTCCCATATAGGGGTACATGTGGGATCTACATTGGTTTTCCCCCCCATAACAAGCTAAACAAGTAGAACTCAATCTCAAAGCAGACACTTCGGTCAGTCAAAAGAGTGGAGACTCTACATTTGGGGATCTACATGTGGATGTAGCCAATATATAGGCTACATGTGGGGATCTACATTTGGTTATGTACTTTAGATTTTTCCCATATTAAAGTGTCTGCTACGAAGAGAAAAAGAGTGGAGACTCTAACCCTAACCCTAACCCCTAACGCTAACCCTATTAACCCTAGACTAACCCTAACCCTAACCTACAACATTTTTTTTATTGTTTTTTATGAACCAAAATACAAATTAATTTGTGTTAATTTTAATATTCGTTTGATGATATCAATTTTATATTGGTTAGTTATGTGGCTAGGAATGGAATTTAAAAAAAATATAAAAAAACAAAGAACATACATATGACTGTCTATTTTGTAGAGTTCAGAAGGCAATGTACGTAAAGAGTGAAGAGGGGTATGTGATTAATGATAGAACTTAAATATCTATAAACTCCACATTGAAAACTTATTACCTATCACCTCCCAGCTACAAATATTAACGTATTTAATATTTTTAGTTTATCATAATTTTTTTTTACATTAAGTGAACTATAAGTTATATTGACATACTTGTTTACACATTTCTTTTACATGCGATTTAATAATTATCAGTACAATTGATTTAGGTACACTTAACCCGTTACTGACGATCACGGGTACAAGTACTTAACCCGTTATCATCATTAACGGGTTAAGTTAAAGTATATTGGCAGAATTTCGCAAATAGTTAAAGTACACTTAACCTGTTCTTGGCAACGACGGGTTAGGTGTAATTAACCCGTTGTCCCCAAGAACGGGTTAACCAGGTGTAATTTACAAACACTGTACAAGTTGAGATGTGTATCAATTTGGTGGGGACAATTGTTGTCCTTACTGCTCCTTTTTCGAATATTGTGTCATAACTTGGTTGACTAACAGGTTTATCCTTATTGTCTTCTTCTTCTTTATGTTTAATCCCTCTTTGTCTTCTCCGTTTTGTGTTGATCTATAAACCTATTGATGAGCAGCCTTCTCTACAATCTTCTATCTTATCATGCTCCCCTCCTTTTTTCTAGCCTATATGTGAGAGAGTTGAACTCATCCCATAGAGAATGAGTCTCCTCTTCTTCTCTTCAAGAGAACTCAAGTGGAGTCTCCTCAATCTTCATAAATGTTCTCTTCTTCTCTTCTTCTCTTCAAGACCAGGTGTAATCAATGTTCTCTTCTTCTCTTCAATCGTGCAACAATCGTGTACAAGTGCATGCTTGGCAAGAGTAGAGAGACTTGTTCTTGAAGGACTGCCGTGTACAAGTGCATGCTCGGTTTCTCTCAAGGGGTAGGAAGGGCTGCCGGCTCTGCCTGTTTTTTTCCACATTGTCTTCTCTTAGACTTCTATTTTTTTAGCTTTTAGATGTGTTTGCATAAGTAGCAATTGTCCGCCTTTCATATACATTCGTTCTCTATTGTTACACAGAATGTAAAAATTCTCTGTTTTCGTCGGACGGAGTAGTGGTGGGTGTCACAGTGTATTCATGGTACTTTTCAACTTCTTGGCATGCACACCTCACAATCGTGCAACAAATAGTACGAATATGAGGAGTGCGTGTCAAGAAGTTGTTAAGTACTTTGAATATACGGTTACAACCACTACTACTCTACCCGACGAAGCGGAGAATTTTTACATTCTATATAACAATAGAGAACAAAATTGTATGCAGGGGGTACAACTGGCTACTTATGCATTGAAGACCTCTTTTTTCTTCTTAATAGGGAGGAAGAAGTTTGAGTTGTAGAAGAAATTTGAGTTCAAGGATGGTCGCCTACAATTGTTCTTGTCTATGAAGATGCAGGAGTAGAGAGACCTGTTTCAGTGTACAAGTGCATGCTCGGTTTCTCTCGAGGGGTAGGAAGGGCCGCTGGCTCTGCCTTTTTTTTCCACAGTTTTTTTCTTAGTCTTCTATTTTTTTAGCTTTTAGATGTGTTTGCATAAGTAGCAATTGTACGCCTTTCATACACATTCGTTCTCTATTGTTACACAGAGTGTAAAAATTCTCGACTTTCGTCGGACGGAGTAGTGGTGGGTGTCACGGTGTATTCATGGTACTTTTCGACTTCTTGGCATGCACACCTCACAATCGTGCAACAAATAGTACGAATATGAGGAGTGCGTGTCAAGAAGTCGTTAAGTACTTTGAATATACGGTTACACCCACTACTACTCTATCCGACGAAGCCGAGAATTTTTACCTCTGTGTAATAGTAGTGAACGAAATTGTATGCAGGGGTACAACTGACTACTTATGCATTCAAAAAAAGGCAGAGTCAGCAGTCCTTCCTTCCAATTCGAGAAGAAAGCGAGCATGTACTTGTATACTAAATTAATTTCAATTTAAAAGTAGAGTATCAAAGGATGACTTTGTAATGTCAACTAGCATGTGGATCATGTACAATTTTCTATGTTTCTTCAAACAATATGTTATTGCCAGTTTGTAATGTTCCTTTATATGAATAAATTTTGTTTTGCAAATGGCTTGTTGTGAATGAATAGATTTGTATATGTATCAACAAAAGAATATATGTCCAACACCCGTGAAAGTTATTCGGCATATTTTTAAGCGGAGAATGCACAAATATGTATATGTATCAACAAAAGAAGATATAGTCCACAGAGTTGAAAGCAATGTAAGGAATTCTTAACCTAACCCGTTATCCCTAACTGCGGTTTATGGGATATAAATCGTCAATGCCAATGACGGGTAAAGGCTAGAGATATTGGCCGAGCTTCATCCCCTATATGTGAAGTATTGGACCAAAGTACTGCCAATATTTATCTCCTTAACCCGTCATTCCCAATAACGGGTTAGGTTATATTAAACCGTCAACGTTAATAACGGTTTAAGTGGAGAGATATTGGCCGAACTAAAATCCCTATATGTGAAGTATTGGTTAAGGGCTGCCTACATCTATCTCCTTAACCCGTTATTGCCGATAACGGGTTAGGTTATATTAAACCGTTAACGCCAATAATGATTTAAGTGGAGAGATATTGGCCGAACTAAAACCCCTATATGTGAAGTATTGGTTAAGGACTGCCAATATCTATCTCCTTAACCTGTTATTGGGGAAAACGTGTTAAGGTATCATAACCCGTTATCCCCAATGACGGGCTAAGGTATAAAATATCTGGCAGCATCTCTTCTTCTGAATACTGCATATATTTCACAATTTTCCACAATATAGATATATCATCCACAAAATACACAATCTCCAACACAAATAACAAATCTGTTCACATCGGCATGCAGACAATTTTCGTTAACACAAAATTCACAGACAGAACGAGTTCCCCAAATTGCACACATCTACCAATTTCACATTTTTCGACATAAATAAGCATCGCAACCCAAATGCCTGGTCAAAATCCATAGTAACATATTTTTGTTCACAAATACACAAAATAAACTGACATACAGACATTACATTATGATTAAATACATCATTAATTTACTTGTACCAAACAAGCCTACGGCAATTATCCACACAAATATACAATCCAAAAGCAACACATTTTTCAACGCATTGCTTCTTTCCATTGGGCGCGTTTTTCTTGTTTCGTTCCGGACCTATACCAGAAAATTAAAAAAAAAAGTTAACAATCCAGTCGAAATTAATAAATATCTGCACGAATAAATATAAAATTCAGCAATTATTCGGTGATTATTTTTAAAGTTTGATATGACATATATATTAATAAATTTCTTAAAACCCCCTTAGCACGAACCTTCGCCTTCGTCATCATCACTCTCTACAGCGTTTGGAGCTTCTTCATTCCCCACCGATCCACTAAAAAAGGAAGAAGAATGAGTTAGTACCGACCAAATTAACATTTATTGAGTTCAATTAACAAATACAAAATCTCTGATATAATACCTTGCTACATTTTTTGGGCAATTCCGTGAATCGTGGCCTACGACACGAAGACATGTCCTGCAAAGTCTTGGCCTCTTCGTTTTTTGACCTTCTCTTACCGACTTCAACCGTTTCCCTTTAGGCCTCCCCTTTGTGGTGCACTGTACAGGGTCACCTACATGTGCATGTGCATGTTCTTGTCCACCACTCTCAGGTTGTGTGCTACCTTTGTGTGGTGTGCTGTTCACTGACTCAATCTTAGCAAAGCCTTCAATTCCCTTCAGCATGTGGTCGAGCATGTACTTGTATCCTCGCTCTGAAGAACAACCAAGATCGACCAAATGTCTTGAGTGCATACTCAGTTCACAATAACGCGAAGCAAAATTGTCGCCCATATTATTGGGAACCGGTATACTGCTTCTCCTCAGTTGATCCCTGGTCCATCGCCTACAAATATATTGATCGGATAGTGCGGTGTGATCTGTGAACCGAATAACTGCAAGTAGATGTTTGCAGGGAATGCCTACGAAGTAGTACATGGAACAAGGGCATTTAGCAATTTTAGTGATTTTACAATAAGAAATCACCCTCCCCGGTTCTGAATTTCCACAAACTGTTACAGAATAAGCTGCACTATCCGGTGTATCCATACTCGCAATTAAACTCACATTAAGTAATAAGCTTTTGACAACTTCTTGTTGAAATTTGTAGAAAATCTTCAAAGTGTATGTCCCTGCCATTTGTGACTCCAATGCCCACTCGGTCTTCAATTTTGGCCGCTCCTCGCGATTACGATGTGTTTCTTTAAGTTCATCGTGTCTTTGTTTTACTAAGAGTCGGTCAAAGATGATGGCAAATTCATGTAGTGAGTACTTTTTATGAGTATGGTGCTTCAAGGATGAATGTATCGATTCGCTACGTTGGGTACTCAACATGCCCCCCCAAAATGAGTCTCTTGCGTACACAGGGGCCCATTTTTCGCGGATCTCAAATTTTTCCTTCAACCATTTGTTATTTTCTAGTTTGTACTGAGAGATCAAATTTTTCCACTTCTGTTCGAATTCTGTTTTAAATTCTGTCGTATAAATGATAGTCTTCAAAGCATCCCTGAACTCATCAACGTTATTCGACATTCGAACTTCATGCGGTAGCTTATCCAAAATATGCCAAATGCAATATCTATGTGACGTGATTGGGAAAACTTTGGAAATTGCAGAAGTTATCCCGCGATCCTCATCTGTCACGATGTTGATCGGATCACATGGCATTGCAGCACGCCACTTTTGAAAGAACCACTCAAATGAGGATGTCGTCTCATTGGGGATGAACCCACAACCTAGGAATATTGATTGCCAATGATGGTTGAATCCAACAAATGGTACGAACAACATCCCGTATCGGTTTGTGTTGTAGGTAGTGTCAAAGTAGAGAACATCCCCAAATACTTGGTAATTATTTCTAGCGATACCGTCCACCCAGACACAATGTGTCAATCGCCCTTCGGGGTCACATTGGTAATCAAAATAGAATAAGGGATCGGTCGCCTTTTTGGATTCAAAAAACTCAAGTAGCATTTGTCCGTCGTGTCCTTTTAAACCCTCCATCTCGTCTCAACTGAGATTTCTTACATCGGTTTCGGTGAATCCAATTTTCTCATTACCTCTACTTGCACCTTCAAAGAATAGCATTTGTTTACATACAGGGACATTAGCTTCGGTAAGTTGACCAATTACATTTTTATCTGTCTTAGTCAATTCACAGTTTCGAGGTAGCAAGTGATGTCTACCGTGTGAAGTAAATTCGTGATTGTGTGCTTCATTTAACGAATAAAGAATCCACGAATTACTTTGTGAATTACTATGTGGGTTTAGTTTGATACGGACGAAAGCTTTGCAACCCGTTCTAGAAGTTGTACCTCGTCTAATTTCATTATGGTTATTCGGTGACTCCCCGGCTTTATTACAAACGTATGATTTATCCATTACATCATTTTCCTTATATTTATTTCCACCCTTATGCATAGAGAATCCCGCACATTTGCAATATGATGAATAAAATTTTTCCGCATCCTCAAGGGTGGGAAATGTCATACCAATCTTCGGTTTTAGGTGCTCGTCAACATGAGAAAGATACTCGCCAAGTTGTTGTGCACGAACAAATTTATCCCCGGCAACAGAACTTCCTTCGAAACTGTCCATACCTAAGAAATCATGAAAAGGAGAATAGTTAGGGGTACTAAACCGTTGTATTTGGTGTTTTTATAAGTGCGCAAGCCACCACAACTTGAAAAGGAGAAAAGTTTCGTATTTTTTGGAGGTGGTTTGAAGTGTTTTATAATCGGCCCGCACTTAGAAAATTCTAATTCTAAAACTTATAATGCGAGGAAATGAAGTAAAACCGCACAAATGGCATCTGAAAATTATAAAACTTTCCGTCTAGGTGGAATTCACGTAGGGCAAGCCACCTGAACTTGTAGAAGGGAGTTTCGACTCACGGTTTGCGAGATACGACCGTATACCGCTTTATAATAGTTTTTTTCAACCGAAAGCGATACGCGGCCGTATCTCTCGAATCGTGAGTCGAAACTCACTTCTACAAGTTCGGGTGGCTTCTCATAGGGGACACCAACCTAATCGCAAAGTTTCGTATTTTTTGGAGGTCATTTGAAGGGTTTTCTAATCTACCCGCACTTAGAAAATTCTAAGTCTAAAACTTGTAGTGCGAGGAAGTTGAGAAAACCGCGCAAACGGCACCCGAAAATTATAAATCTTTCCGACTAGGTCGGATTCACATAGGACAAGCCACCTGAACTTGTAGAAGCGAGTTTCGACTCACGGTTCGTGAGATACGGCCGTGTACCGGTTTTAGTTGTTTTTTTCCAACCAAAACCGATACGCGGCCGTATCTCTCGGACCGTGAGTCAAAATTCACTTCTACAACTTCGGGTCACTTCTCGTAGGTAACACCAACCAAATTGCAAAGTTTCGTATTTTTTGGAGGTCGTTTGAAGGGTTTTCTAACCTACCCGCACTTAGAAAATTCTAAGTCTAAAACTTATAATGCGAGGAAGTTGAGAAAACCGCACAAACGACATCCGAAAATTTTAAAACTTTTCGAGTTGGTCGGGTTCACGTAGGGCAAGCCACCCGAACTTGTAGAATCGAGTTTCGACTCACGGTTTGCGAGATACGACCGTATACCGCTTTATAATAGTTTTTTTTAACCGAAAGCGATACGCGACCGTATCTCTCGAACCGTGAGTCGAAACTCACTTCTAAAAGTTCAGGTGGCTTCTCCTTGAGGACACCAACCAGCTTGCAAAGTTTCGTATTTTTTGGAGGTCGTTTGAAGAGTTTTCTAATCTACCCGCACTTAGAAAATTTTAAGGCTAAAACTTGTAATGTGAGGAAGTTGAGAAAACCGCACAAACGGCATCCGAAAATTATAAAACTTTTCGACTTGGTCGGATTCATATAGGGCAAGCCACCCGAACTTGTAGAAGCGAGTTTCGAGTCACGGTTTGCGAGATACGGCCGTCTACCGCTTTACTCGGTTTTTTCCCAACCGTAAGCGATACGCGGCCGTATCTCTCAAACCGTGAGTCGAAACTCACTTCTACAAGTTGGTTTGGCTTCTCGTAGGTGACACCAACCAACTCGCATGGTTTCGTATTTTTTGGAGGTCGTTTGAAGGGTTTTCTAATCTAATCTAATCGCACTTACAAAATTCTAAGTCTAAAACTTGTAATGCGAGGAAGTTGAGAAAACCGCACAAACGGCATCCGAAAATTTTAAAACTTTCCGACTTGGTCGAATTCACGTAGGGCAAGCCACCCGAACTTGTAAAAGCGAGTTTCGAGTCACGGTTTGTGATATACGGCCGTGCACCGCTATACTTGGTTTTTTCCAACCGAAAGCGATACGCGGCTGTATCTTTCGAACCGTGAGTCGAAACTCGCTTCTACAAGTTGGTGTGGCTTGTACTACGTGAGACGAACCTACTCGGAAAGTTTCGTATTTTTTTACGGTCGTTCGCAAGGTTTTCAACCATAACCGCACTGAAAAGTTTCTAACTAATTTCGTATATACAATTCTAATTCTACAAGTTACTAATGCAAGCAACATAATTCGGCAATTGAATATACTTGAGGTCAACCCGATTCTACATCTAAAATCTACTAACGCATTTAAATTTTTTCCCAATTTCTAAATAAATTACTACACACAAATTCAAAAAAAAAATACAAATGTAGATTATTGGGGTAAAGAAATAGTGTATACCTTACGGGATAGGTCCAAATCAAGCCAAGCAATCGGTTTGGAAGAGAAATAGGGTTCCGATTTCGTGTTGAAGAGGGGAAGAGAAGCTAGGGTTTCGATCGTTGAGTTCGAGGGTTTCGATCTTCGGAGTTGGGAGAGAAGAGGGAGAGCGTACGTTTCGATCGTCGGAGCTAGGGTTTTTTAGGGTTTTTTTTCGTCGTTGGGTTTGGGTTCGTCGAAGAAAGAACAAGAGGGCGGAAGAAGACGAACTGTATGTCAACGAAAATGAAAAAAGATAGCCTTAACCCGTTCTTCCCAAGAATGGGTTAAGGCTATTTTTTTTAATAAAATTTTGCCTTAACCGGGTACCCGTTCTTCCCAACGACGGGTTAAGGCAAGATCTGATCAAAAAAAATCTGGACTGTTGGATCTTTGATCCAACGGTCCAGATCGAAGTTCGCACGGGTCCGTGCAAACAGACCCATTCCGGCCCGTTTGCAACCGAAGATCACTCATATATATATATATATATATATATATATATATATATATAGGGAAAAAGGGGTATGAGCAACTTGCTCATTTAGTAAATAAGCAATTGATGATGTGGCATACATGTGATTGGAAAATCCTTAAAAGGGTTAGTTTTCCAATGTATCACATGCATGCCACATAATCAATTGCTCATTTACTAAATGAGCAAGTTGCTCATATCCTTTTTACATATATATATATATATATATATATATATATATATATATATATATATATAGGTAGCCCTTCGGTTGAGAACTAATTTTGGTGAGAACTCTGTGGGAACTCACGAAGTAGACCCTCCTTGAAAAATCCGAACGGACCATCTTGTTCTACACACCTTAGATAGCATAACATAAAGAAATCAGGTAATTTGAAGTTCATTTGCCCATCCATCAAATGGAGTAGAATTTTCAACCAAACAATTTTGCGATGATGTAAATTATGGGCAAATGAACTTCAAATTACTTGATTTCTTTATGTTATGTTATCTAAGGTGTGTAGAGAGAGATGCCCGGTTTGGATTTTTCATGGGGGGTCTAGTCCGTGAGTTCTCACGGAGATCTCATCAAATTAGTTCTCAACCGAAGGGCTCCCTATATATATATATATATATATATATATATATATATATATATATATATATATATATATATATATATATATTATGTATGGGGCGCCTATATATATTATGTATGGGGCGCCATTTTTGGAGTTCGCCTCGGGACCTAGTGAACTCAAGGCTGGCCCTGCTCTCTTCTTTCCTTGCATCTCTCCTTTCCTCTCACGTGTATTGTTCCCAATCTACTGTCATTTCGATTGGAAGTTAGTGCTGCTTTTTTCTGGTGTGGGTGCAATTAGATGATGAGTTCTTTTTTAGTATGAAACTTACAATCTTACTCTGAGTTACTAACTTGAACTTCGATCTTGATATGAATCTGAACTGTTGAGAGCGTCTAGATCTGGGTTGGACGGCCGATGTGTCACTGACGAACAACACAAAGTCTGAACACCGGTGTTGGCCCCGATGAATGACCATCCGAAGTTCAAGTTAGTAACTCAGAGTATTATGAGAGTGTTAGTGGCAAAAATAACGATTACCTCTTACTGATTGAAGGGGGAAGAGTATTTATAGATTAAGAGTCTTGCTCGTTAAGAAAGATTTGGTTCAAGATTTCCTTGGTTAAGGGATACAATAAGTTATTTAATCATTGATTTGAGAGATATGATTGACAGTTGTAACTAGTTGGAAATCTCTCTTTTAGAGGCTTTAAGCTAGCCTTTTCCACCATCTGGCTATGCGGATGGGCCTGGGCGAGACCCATGTTCTTCTAATGGGCATGTAGTTGTTGTGGGATGACCGTTTTGCTCTTGAGGAGCTTTAAAATGCTCGCTGAGATCATGTGGCTCTGATTTTACCCATATCACAAGCCTCATACTCCTGGAGGTTGGGTATCACAGCATTCGAGAAGTAGTTTGCTATTTCTAAGGTGGTCAGGAGAACCAGTTGGTGCTTCGAGGATTACAAGAATCTTCTTTGGAGCTCCTTTGGGTATTATCAATTTTATAGTTCTTCCAGTAATTATTCTGGATTTTCTGGAATTTCCACCCATTTTTAAATGAAAATTTTCAATTTTCAGTTATTTTTTTCAAGTTTATAACTAATTCTAACGGTCAATGAAGTCGATGCAAATTCTCCACTTGTTATTGGCTTTCTTTACAATGACTACATTTGCTAGCCATTCGGGGTAGCTAACATCTTGGATGAAGTGGGCAGCTAGGATCTTGTCAACTTCTTCTTTGATGGCTTGATATCATCGAGGGCAAACTTGCAGTGCTTTTGCTGGATTATCTTAATGTCTAGGTTCACACTCAAACGGTGCGTGATTAGCTCTTTATAGATTTGACATGTTAACATCGATCCAAGCAAACAAGTATGGGTTGTCCCTTATACAACAAATGATTTTCTCATTAACTCGATGAAAGAGAGTTTTGACTTGCTTGGAAGCACTTCAACTTATCTTCTTGGGAAAATGGAATTTCTTCCAATTCATCAACGGGCTTAGTTAATTTGGCTCATCTCTTAGCTGATCTCTATGACATCGAGGGGACGGATCGTGCCCTCCACTGTGGTCGTATAATAAGCTTGAGCTTCATCTTCACTCCCTTTATCTTCTCCTATCCCTTTTTGATGTGGGGAACTTCATCTTCATGTGGAAGGATGAGGACACGATGCGAAGGACTGCTAGACCGGGGGGACCAAGGATGGTATTGTAAGGTGCCTTTACATTGACAATCATGAATTCCATGGTTTCCGTTATAGTAATTAGGGCTTTTCCAGACGTTACAGTGACTATCCCTTTGATTTGGACCGGAACCTTAGAGAGTCTGTAGAGAATGTACCTGACAAGTTTGAGATGGTCATTAGAGAGCTTGAGGCCATCGAATGCTTCCAAGAAGAAAATATTTACTAAGCTACCATTGTTCACTAGAATACGACGTACTTCATGGTTCTCCATGGCGAGTTGCATCATTAGAGCATCGCAATAAGATGTTTTGACACCTTCGAAATCCTCATTGGAGAAAGTTACCATACCTCCTGAGTCTTTGGAAGGAAGGAAGTTATGCACCGAGTTTATTTCTCGAACAGACACCTTTCGAGAGGAATTAGATTCTCCACCCATAGATCCCCCATGGATAGAGTGAAAGACTGCCATGTGATTCAAGTTTAGGAACTCGGGCTCTTTCTCTGGGGTGCTTGTTAGCCCCCTGAGCGGGAGGAAGGGTGGTCTTGTCTTTCTGGACGAATTTGGGGAGGTAACCTTGACGATTGAAGGCCCCGATCTTCTCCTTAAGGGCTAGGCAATCATTGGTGCTATGGCTATGGCCCCCGTGAAATTGGCATCAAAATCTATTATCCCTTCTTCTACTTGGTGTCTGCATTCTAGGAAGAGGGTGGAGCAATGCTTCTCTCTTAATCTCCACGAGGATGGCTGATATGCTAGCATTGAGGGGTGTTAACTTGTCAAAGCGAGGAGCTGGAGGAGCACGATGTTAGCCCAAACTATCCTTCTGGGACTTCTTGAGTTCCTCTTCGTTTGTGTTCTTCCATTTGTTCCTCGAGGGGGACTCATTCTGGCTTTTGAGATGAAGGGTTTGTTCAGCTCGGATGTACTAATCACTCCTTTGCAGGAGGTCGGAGAAGTCTCGAGGAGGTCTGTTGGTAAGGGATATTTTGAGCTCTCTTTAGGTGACATTAAGCCGAAAGGCAGTTGCCGCTATTGCTGAATCAAGGGAGGAGATGGTGTTAGGTTTCGTGGGTAATCTCAGATTGAATTCAAAGCTGAAAAATTACAAAAGAAATATCGAAACATATCCATGGATCCATGCGAAAACCATAAATCGTGTTTAGGAGTTATACCTTGAAGATGGATCTACTGTCTCTACAGTATACCGATCGCAACACTACAATATTGCGGTGCCTCTATGGTATCCACACGAACAGATCAAATCAAGCTGTCCCTTATGCCGCGGTCCTAGTTGCGGGAAGGTGATGCTCCTCACGATCTCTCTCTCTCACAATTTCTGTGATAGCTAGGGTTTTCTCATGCGTCACTTTTCCACATATACGTATTATATATATAGTTGTAGAAAATAAATCCTAAGAGAGTAATGAGGTTGTTGGACTCACAATCTGACCTGGTTCAGATTCGTGTGTGGGCCTTTGAACTTTAGTCAGCCCATTTAATCTAATTAAATGTCCAACCGATATTAGGAGTCAAAGTCTTACTTGGATCCTCAATTAAATTCATCTTACAAATTTAAATCCCAATTTCTATCCATTCTAAGTGTGTGACCCTATAGGTTCCCATTACATTGACAGTATTACGTTGACAGTAATATTAAAATCACAAACAGTGAGCGGTATTTAGCAATACATCACTGCTACTCAAGTAATGGGAATGTCAGTAATTTGACATAGCATATCCGTGATCAATGTTACCATGTAGTCTAGTCTCTTTATCCAGATATCTTAATTGACCACAAGGCATAGAACGTGTCACCCTTGTATTGTTCAATCTTTGGTTTCTTGATGTCCAAGTAGACTTACTAAAACAAATGAGCTCAATATCTCATATTGACTCATTTGTGCACGGCCATGCATTTCTTAGTCTCACTCAATCAAGGGACCCATAGATATCGCTCCTGTTATGTAAGAGGATCAAATCCTATCTAAGTCACTCACATCCCTCCGCATGATTTGTAGTATATCCAATAGTCAACTTTACAATCACATTATTACAGGCAACGTTTGACGACATTATAATACATAAATTCTCATGTAGGGAACCGTAGCGACTTCAAGTCAAAGGACTACATACACCATGATCACTGTGAGAACTGCTTATGATACTCACGTAAAGATCCATGTAGCGTTCTCATGGTGGGTCAGTCCAGTACATTATTACTCTAATATATACCCATGTGAAGACTTGATATCATATATCCATGACCCATGAGATATGGTCATCAGTCTACGTACATACTAGTTTTTATGCATTATTGTTATCCTATTCACAATAATATTTGACTAGGGACATTTAAGAATAATGTTCTGATTACAACCAATAGAATCTCACAATCAAGTCATGCACTTGATATCCCATGATATTGAACCTAGTATTCTAAGTACTTTATTATGTTCATTTAATCACAATAAAAACACAATAAATGAAATGCCTCATATATGAAATAAATATCATAATACAATGTAAACTAGTAATGTCAATACACAATTGGCCACGAGGGCATACACTAACAGATGGATCTGGCCTCAGCTGTAAAGCATCTGAAAAAGTCTTTGAAAGACTCTCTTTCCTTCTGCTTCAACTCGAGTAGGGAGAGACTTGTCTTCTTAGCCTTTGCGACTCATGACAAAGTAGGCCAGAAAAATCTCCTTAAGCTAATCGAAGAAGAAGATCGACCGTGGAGAGAGTCGGGAGTACCATTCTTGAGATGATCCTTTCAAGGTTGCCGCAAGCATCTTGCAGAGAAGCGAGTCGGATATTTGATAGATCATCACGAGAGTTTTAAAACTCTCGATGTGCTCTGCCGTATCGGAGTCACCCTTATATGAGTCGAAGTGGGCTTTTGAGGTTCTCTGAAATAAGGGCTTCTAGAATGGACCTGCTGAAGGGAGGTCGGGAGGGGCGGTATGCTCTACTACGGCGATCCTCTTTTTTATCAGTTTGGGCTAGATAGTCATCCATCCCTTGGAGACGATGCATGACTGGATCCTCCTGTCCCTCGAAATGGGTGGACCCGTGAAACTCTTCTACTTGCATAGTAGTAGGTTGCTATTGCTTGTTTGTCAGCCCTTGTTCGGGGCAACTTGGAGGGCTTGGAGGACTTCATCCTTGAAGTCTCTAAATTCCCTAGTGATGGGCTGTATGGATGGAGAACTGGTTCTCAATTGGGTGAGGGTTGAGGCGAGGTTCAGAGCAATGTTTGGAGCAACGTCGTTGGGAGCTCGCAAATGCAGCCTTACTTGGGTGGGGGTGGGGGAGGGGTTCGATGGCAGACATAGGGCCTGTGATGATGGGCGTGGAGGCTTCCTAGGAGGAGGAGGAAGAGGAAATTCGGGTTGACGGCTGATGGCCTCCGCCTTCTTCCCCTTGGGAGGCATGGTTGGAAATGGTGGGGTTTGACCAGCTGATCTAATCAGAGGCAGATATGTCATTTCCCATGGATATTGCCATTTTTTTGTTGTTGTTTTCTATTATGAGATTCATTTGATTATGAGTTCTCTTTTTAGAAGGAAACTTACAATCTGGACTGTCGATTAGATTTGAATTGTGATGGTTAAAGTGTCCTTGATATGAATCTGAACAGTTGAAAGCATCTAGATCTAGGTTGGAATGCTGAGGTGTCACCGGCGAACCTGTACAATGTCTGAACATCGGGGTTGGTCCCGGCCAAAGACCATCTGATGCTCAAGTCAATAACTAAGAATATTAGGAATGTTTTAGTGGCAAAAATAAAGATTACCTCTTACTGTTTGAGGGGAGAGAGTATCTATAGGCTAGGAGTCTTGCTCTTTAAGAAAGATTTAAGAGAGTATCTGTCACGCCCTGCTTCCCGTTATATGGAAACACATGCTTACAACAGAGGCACAGCGATTGATATAAGTATGTCAACCCATATCATCCATAAGCTGTATAATGCCAGTAAGCTCAACAATACAATAATAATTACAGGAACAAGAATACAATGCAATAACCAATATCTGAGATACAAGAACTTACCAAAAGGTCAGAGAATATGCAATGCAATAACAGTTCGCCAAGTTCTTCCAGTATCTCATCATCAGTACCTATACAAACAATAACTCGATGAAGAGTACCGGTTAGAACAAGCTTCGGGCGACAAGTAGTAGCAAGTAGTAAAGGAAGTAAAAGACTATATAAAAAGAATAGAAATTGAAACGATATCATAGTCAATAAATAATAGACGATAACAAAAAAAAAAATGATAATCAATAATTAATAAACAATAGTCGATAGAAATAATCAATAATCAATAATCGATGTACAGTGTTCATCTTATGTCTATCAGTCTTTTATTAACCTATCTAATGTACGCAATCTTGCATCCCATACCACAGGTTCGAGTGCATACAATCAAGTAACATTTAGACTCTAGTGGTAAATTCTATAAGTTCATATACTTGGGTCTTGCAATAAAAATGACCAATGACAAATGACCAATGACTAATGACCGATGACCGATTACCGATAACCAATATACGATACAATCGGGATACTGTAGTCAGTAATCCACAATCAAGTGATGACCAATAATTAATAATGTGTCCAATAATAATGACCAATACGGTAAACACGAGCACCCTTTCGAGTATACTTTCCTATATTATCCACTACTAGGTGTTTTCCTCATTACCCCGGCTTGTTATACTATTTACAATAATTAAACATGAACATGCAATAATGGGAATGGATATCAGGACAGGATCAAGAAGGTATCACGGGCTATGCAATGCATGATATGCAAGTTCAGTTATCTAAATGCATGAAATAGATATATATATACAATCAAGGACATGAAGTTACAATTCTGGACAACAATACGTTGCTGTACAAAAATCCACTTTTTCGTTGCTACAGGAATGCGAATCAGGTACCGTCAGAGGTTCTAGAAAGTAGACTCCATCCCGGTTCCAACACATATTCACAAGATACATTATAGTTACAGAACCTAGGTCGATCGATCAATTCTTTACCGATTTCATGCACAGTCTTGGTTCTGAAAATTATAACAGGTTAGTACTAAAATAGTGATCACTTACAATCTATAAATCGGATTGAGAATCCGCCAGGTGTTCTAGAAACTAGACACAGTGTGCTATAATTTCTATGTACAATGTTTTAAGTTTCAATGTCAGAAATTGTGTCAAAACCTCAGTACGAAGTCAAGCAATTGACAGGCAACAAGGTTAAAAATGTTCCACAATACAATAAATTAACAGTTTGAGATTTAAGTCAACAATAATAGCACGACAAGAAGACTATGAATCAATAACATGATACAATAAAGAAAACAATGGAGTTCAGTTAGATGCGATATTCAATTCGATTACTACTTATCGGATTTCAAAGAGTGTTTTCTTGAACTAGAACAATAAAAATATGTTCAAGAGATGCTTTCCTATTAGATGACGATTCTGAATATGAAAGAATAACGGAATGAGAGTCCCGACGGTGCAGCATGTGCAACTACGGGTGAAGCACGTGCAAATACGGAACATCAATACAGCAACACGGGTAGATAGCAAGATCCTAAAACAGAAAACACAACAACAACAGCACAACAACAGTGAGCATAGCGAATAGCAAACAAGTTTGGCAAAATAGCAAACAACTTGGCAAAACAGCAAACAGCTTGAACGGCAGCACACAGAGTGAAGTTTGGAAGGCTTGCATACCTCTACCGGTGATGCATTGTTTATATATATAGAGTTTGACAGATCCTATGATTAGTTACAGATCCTATTCTTTAGGAATACAAGTAGTGCAGTTACAGATCTATTCTTTAGGACCAGTTGTTGCAGTAGTTACAGATCTGCAAATCTTTAGGAGTTGTTGTTGCAGCAGTTACTGCAGATCTTGGAGTTGTTACAGACGAGTTGATTGTTGTAGATAGATTAGGCTCAGTCAAATTAGTAGGCTCAGTCGACTTAGTCTTGTTAGGCTCAGTCGACTTAGTAGGCTCAGTCGACTTAGTCTTGTTAGGCTCAGTCGACTTAGTCTTGTTAGGCTCAGTCGACTTAGTCTTGACACTCCCCTGCAGGTTGAACGGCCAAGCTTGGATAGACAACTTGTTCCTTAAGTCCTGAAACCTGTGACTGCTGAGACCTTTGGTGAAGATGTCCGCTAGCTGATCCTTGGTGGATATGAAACGAACACTGAGTTGTTTGGAAGCAACACGCTCATGGACAAACTGGTAATCAATTTCGATATGCTTTGTGCGAGCATGGAAGATAGGATTTACCGTGAGATACGTAGCCCCTAAGTTATCACACCAAAGAGTAGGTGGAGGCATTTTTGAGTAACCAAGCTCTTTGAGTAAAGATTGAATCCACAGAACTTCAGCAGTTGCAATTGCGACGCCTCTATATTCAGCTTCGGTGCTTGATCGGGAGACTGTCTTTTGTTTTCGTGCACTCCATGAGATGAGGTTGCCACCAAAGAAAATACAATAACTGCTTGTGGATCCGCGATCATCCGGACATCCTGCCCAGTCCGAGTCTGAATATGCATGAATGGTGAAACCTGTTGGTATAGACAGCAGCAAGCCATAATTGATTATATTTTTGAGATAACGAAGAATTCATTTAACAGCAGACTAATGGATTTCACGAGGGTCATGCATGAACTGACATACTTTGTTGACGGCTACTGCAATGTCTGGTCGAGTGAAAGATAGATATTGTAAAGATCCCACAATACTTCGATATTGTGTAGGATCACTGTGAGTCGGTCCATCATGCTGAGAGAGTTGACTATTTGCTGCCAGGGGTGTGGTAATAGGCTTGACACCATCGAACTTAGTACTCTGTAACAGGTCCAGAATGTATTTTCGCTAAGATAGAAAAAGGCCATTGCGATTGGGAAAGACTTCAATACCCAAAAAACAACTCAATGGACCTGATCCTTGATCGCAAATGTAGATTGGAGCTGGGTTATAAGTGTGTTGATATGAATTTCGGGTGTGCCTGTGACAATTATGTCATCAACATATATTAAAATAAAGAGAGTTGAGCCGCCAGTTTGTCTTATGAACAGAGATGGGTCAGCCTTAGAACTGACAAAACCAGGAGTGCAAAGATATCCAGTGAGTCTCGAATACCATGCTCTAGGGGCTTGCTTGAGCCCATAGAGAGACTTTTGTAGGCGACAAACATGCTTTGGAAATCTTGAATCTACATACCCCGGTGGTTGTTTCATGTAAACTTCTTCTGTGAGATAACCATGAAGGAAAGCATTTTGAACATCCAATTGACGGAGTGCCCATTTGTTCTTAGTGCAATGGTGATGACGAGCCGAATTGTGCATGGTTTAATCACGAGGCTAAAAGTTCCTCCATAATTAATTCCTGCTTGTTGATGAAATCCTTTTGCAATAAGACGAGCCCTGTAGAAGTCAATAGTGCCATAAGATTTTCATTTGATACAAAAGTCCCATTTGCATCCCACAATGTTCTGATTGCTTTTGGCAGGGGTGAGGGTCCATATGCCATTTTGTAATAGGGCATTGATCTCCTCGTCCATAGCACTATGCCATTGAGGATGGTTCTGTGCCTGTGTGAAGCATGTTGGTTCCTCCAATTCTGCATCCTGCAAAGGGTGTTTAGTGGCATTCAAACATAATCTATTAACAGGTTTACGTATACCATCTTTTGCCCTAGTAATCATATGATGTTGGGGAACGAGTTCTTGTGTAGATGAGGGTGGAGTAGTAGGTGGCAATTGGGTGCATGAAGGGTAAATCAGGATGGGGTATGTGAGATGCTTGTAGGGTGGGTAAAATGGATGTTGTTTGTAAAGGTGCAGAGGATATAGAAGTAGTACTTACATGGGGGGGTTACTGTGCACTGCCGAGTAGGGAAAGATGTCTTCTTCAAAGTCGACGTGGCGAGAGATGTATATTCTTTTGGATGGTCAATGATAGCATATATATCCTTTTTGAGTGCTAGAATAGCCAATGAACACATAGTCAAGGGATCTTTTGTCTAATTTATTTGAGGTATAGGGTCTGAGATATGGGTAGCAAAGATACCCAAAAGATTTTATTGCATTGTAGTCTGGTGTGGAACCAAAAAACAGTTCAAGAGGAGTTCGACCCTTCAATGGTGAGGATGGTAGGAGGTTTATGACGTAGCAACTAGTGACGAAGGCATCAGTCCAAAATGTTAAGGGCATTGATGCATGGTTTAATAGAGAGATACCAGACTCAACAACATGTCTGTGGCATCTCTCCGCTAATCCATTTTGAGCGGAGGTCTGTGGACATGTAAAACGATGGACAACACCACTTTGAAGTAGAAATGGTGTGAATTTCTTGAATTCAGTTCCGTTGTTGGTTTGAAAATTTTTTATCTTTTTGCCGATGAAATTTTCAATTTGTAACTTAAACTGTATAAAGACAGTAAAAGCATCACTTTTTTGAGATAAGGGATAGACCCATGTGTATCTACTGAATGCATCCATTAACAGTAAGTAGTACCGAGAACCATTTCTTGAAAGCATTGGAGTAGGGCCCCACAAATCAGATACAATTAGTTGTAATGGTTCTTTATAAATCGTGGAACTCAAAGAAAAGGGCAATTTATGACTCTTGCTAAGACGACAAGCATGAAAAAATAATGTGGACTTATTTTCTACTGGCAATGAGTAGGTTGACACAATTTTATTGACGGTTTTGAGCATCAGATGGCCAAGCCGGTGATGCTACAATGAAATTGACTCTGATTGAAAAGCAGAAGGAGAACTAGCTGGCTAGTCGACAAAATGATACAATCCTCCTCTATTCGTTCCGTGCAACAGCGGTGTTTCCGTTTCCTGATCCTTCACAATAAAAGAAGATGGGTGAAATTCAAAAAATACTTTGTTGTCAATGCAGAATTTGGATACAGATAATAGAATAGTAGAGATAGATGGTATGTGGTAAATTTGATTGAAATGAAAGGTTCGATTATTAAGGCAAAAAGATGATTTACCAACATGTTTAATAGAAAGTGTATTACCATTGCCAACTTTGATTTGATCAGGTCCATCATATTGAGTTTTGATGTGAAGATTGTTCAGATCAGAAGTTAAGTGGTGTGTAGCACCACTATCTGGGCACCAATTACCATCAAGGAGTGATCCTGGGACAACAACATATGCAGCTGGTGGGCTGGATGAAGAGGCAGCGGTGAAAGTGCGATCAAAACGATACCAACATTCCATAGCAGTGTGGTTCTTTCTGCCATAGAGCTGGCATGGTCCTTGAGCATAGCGATTTGGTTGAGAGCGACCTTGAGCTTTGTTTGAAGGCCGATTCTTGTGACTTTGAGAGCCTAACTTGTCTCGGGTACCAGTGGAGTTGTTGTACCTATTGGTAGGACGTGAAGAGCCGTGATGGGCGAGGTTTGCTATGGGCTGAGGGGAGTTGGCGTTTTGAGCTTCCCAGTGCATCTCGTAGGCTAACAGATTTGAGTAAAAGTCATCCATATGGAGATCGGTTGCGATTGCAGTAAGCACCGTTACAATGGGATCATAGGATGAGTCAAGACCACCGAGCATCATATGCTGGAGATCAGTGTTTGAGATAACATTGGCAGAGGCGGCAAGATTGTCAGCGAGTTGTTTCGCATGGAGGTAATATTCAGCTATCGTCTTGTTTCCCTTACGCATACTTTGTAATTGACGTTTGAGATACAAGACCCTGGATTGAGATTGGGAGGAGAAGTGTTTGCTGAGTGACTCCCAGACTTCTCGAGACGTGCTAAGGCTAACTACTTGAGCCAGGACTGACTCGGAGAGGGATGATAATAACCATCCTAGGAGAATTTGATCTTGTTTCTTCCAGGTGGTATAAGCCAGATTAATCTCTGTGGATTGCGGGAGAAGACGTGTGGGGCAAGGGAAGCTCCCATCGACATATCCTTCAAGGTCGTACCCCTTTAGAAGAGGTCGAAATTAGGTGAGCCAGAGAAGATAGTTGTTGTTGTCGAGCTTAACAGAGATTAGATGGTGAACTTGGATTGGTGGGAATGGAGATGGTGGTGTGGATACCATATTGGTTGCAGCGGATGGAGGAGTGGCCATGATTGGAAGAAGTTAAGCTCGATAGAAAGGATTGACTGCTCTGATACCAAGTGAAGTTTGGAAGGCTTGCACACCTCTACCGGTGATGCATTGTTTATATATATAGAGTTTGATAGATCCTATCAGATCCTATGATTAGTTACAGATCCTATTCTTTAGGAATACAAGTAGTGCAGTTACAGATCTATTCTTTAGGATCAGTTGTTGCAGTAGTTACAGATCTGCAGATCTTTAGGAGTTGTTGTTGCAGCAGTTACTGCAGATCCTGAAGTTGTTACAGACGAGTTGATTGTTGTAGATAGATTAGGCTCAGTCGACTTAGTAGGCTCAATCGACTTAGTCTTGTTAGGCTCAATCGACTTAGTCTTGTTAGGCTTAGTAGACTTAGTCTTGACACACAGCGAGGAGGAAGTGGAGACTGCAGGAGGAGTCGGGTATTGTAGTTGGTGGTTGACGATCGGTGGTGGGGAACAGCGGAAATGATGGGTTGGACTGGGGTGGCCCTTGGGTTGAGGGCGAGCGGCGAGGCTGGGAGCGCTCGCAAGGAGGCAGTGCAGTCGCGAGGAGCAGCGAGGGGCGAGGAACAAGATGACGGGAGGCAGCAATAGGGCACGAGGCTGTGGTGGTGCATCGTGGAAGTGAGGAGGCAGCAAGGGCGATGATGGCAGTGGTAGAGGTAGTGTTGCAGTAATGGTGGTCGGGTGAGTTGCGGCTGTTGCGGCACAGGAGAGATGAATGTAGGTGATGATGGTGATGGGCGGGATGGAGAGGATGACGGAGGAGTAATGGCGAGAGACTCGACGAGGGTGACGAGCCGGAGTGCTGGCGACGAGGATGGCGATGAAGAGGAGTAGAGGAGGTTGCGGTGCTCAGGTGGTGACTTGGAAGTGGTGGAGTAATGGCGGGAGGTGATTGTGATGCAATGGAGGAGGGCGATGGGATGGTGGCAACGGGATGGAGATGGGTTCTACGAAGGGGAGACGAGGGGAAAGGGTAGCTCGACGGGGATTAGGTTTTGGAAAAGAACAGAGGAAGGGGAAGATGATTAAGCGGCGAGGGGTAATTAAGATGGGTAATTAGGGTAAGGGGGAAGATTAATGTATATATATAGAGTATTATAGGATGTTGGGTTAGAGGTTAACGGGTTAGGATCCAACAAAAAGGTGGGTTTGGGTTTAAAAGGAAAATAGAAGAATTATAATAGCTTAATTAGGATACTCAATATGAAAAAAATTGAGTAGGATGTACAAAAATTTTAGGGTTCAATAGAAAATAAAAATTAATTGAAAGAATACAATTGGATTAAGATTTAACAGCAAGATTTATTAAAGTGGGCTCATTATAATCAGAAAAATAAAGATCTAGAATGGTTGAAAATAAGTGCAAGTAATAATAAAACAGACTTTGATCAATTAATCAAACAATTATAGTATGGACTAGGAATTTAATACGACTTACAAAGTAATTAAAAACATTATAGGGTAAACTAGGATTGTGCTCTACAAATAAATAAATAAATAAATAAATAAATAAATAAATAATAATAATAACCATAATAATAATAATAATAATAATAATAATAATAATAATAATAATAATAATAATAATAATAACCACAATAATAATAATAATAATAATAATAATAATAATAATAATAATAATAATAATAATAATATAATTATAATAATAAGGTTTGGGTTAAACACATTTATTTAAATACTCCAATAATAACAATATATTTGGTTTGGGTTAAATAATTAACCGAATAAGAAAATAAACTTACAGAATGGAAATAGATTTTTATTAAAATATATAGTCGTTTGAAAACAACAACAAATACAATTAATGAATAGAAATGGACTTTATTAGGGAATCCAACAATAAATTTCAACAAAAGAATTAAAAAGCGGAAAAATGATTTATAAAGAATCAAAATACTGAAAATATACAGAAAATATGTATTGGCGGGAACGGGAGGTTACTTATTGTTTGTACTGATTATATTGCTTCATGTTTTATTTTCTATTTGTATTTTGTACTTTGGCCTAGTGCTCTGAGTATGTTTTGTTAATTTCTGATTAATGGATCAGTATGGCTATATTCCACAATTTTCTTCAAAAAATAATAATAAATCTTTAGAGGTTCGTGATTATAGTATTCGGTGGTAGGAAAAGAATTGTCTGCGTTTAAAAGATCAAAAAGTAATACTCCCTCAATTTTAAAAACTAATTCATTTAAGCTTCTTTTCAACATGATGTCTTTCCGGTCTCATTCTTTAACTATTTAATTGTTTAACCAAAGTATCAATTGAGAGCTTAATGTTCGGAAAAATATAAACATAATAATTAAATAAGTATTATAAAATAATAGAAACAATAAACAAAGGAAATAGAGACGAAAGGAAAGAAGATTATTCTCATTCATAGGTTTTTCATATGTATACAAATGATTCACCCAATGGCCTATTTATAGGCTTACAAAGAATACAAAGAGACAATTACATAACTATTACATATGAATAAATATGAATGAATGTAGTGGTGGTGGTGGAGAATGTGGAAAGAGTGGGGGGGAGTTCAATAGACAATTCACACTTAATAATTTATTTATAACACTCCTCCTTGAATGTCTACTGAATGTAAATAAGAATATGCCTCGTTAAAACCTTACTAGGTAAAACCCAAATAGGAAAAACCCTAGTGAAGGAAAAGAGTACATAATCTTTAACAATGATATGCAATGAAGATGCAACCTCGTTAAAAACCTTACCAAGAAAACCCAATGGGACAAAACTTGGTAAAGGGAAAAAGAGTGCAGCGCATATCATCTCTCCCCTTGACGAGATCATCCGATTAGGACTTTCAAAAGTCGTATCTCGAATCTCAATCAATTCTACCATCCTTTCCAAAAGTTGGGGTGATAGGATCATAGCGAGCAATCTTCTGGATTGTCGCTTGATTCTATTTGGTTAACAATGATTTCACCCTTTTAATTGAAACATGAGTGAAGAAGAATTTCTGGTGAAATATGTTTCGGCTGATCGCCTTTGAAGAAACCCTCCTTTTATTGAGCTTTAAAGCTGTATTATCTTCAAATAACGTTGTGAGTACTTCTTGATCGATTGAGGATGACACGTTCTCCAAATATATAAAGAAGTTAACCGATCAAACAAACACATCTATGCCTTGCATGGAGCCAATATCTCTTGATTGATATCTGGCTTTATAATGATATGATAATTACTCTGCATTTGCATAACCAATCAAAACTGATATGGACAAATTAAAATAATATAATCCCATATCCATGGTCCCTCGAAGTTATCTTTCATAGCAATCCAATGACTTCGAGTTGGCGAGGAACTTCATCTTACTAGTAAACCAACTGCATAAGGTATATCATAATATTTATTATTGATAAGATATATTAGTGCTTCAAAACTGATATTGCACTAAGAAATGGTACTCCAGGACCAAGCAATTCCAATACCTTTCAAATGTTTAATTTGAAAAACTTGAAAATAAAAAATGATGACAAAACAAGAAATTTGCTTATCCAAGGTCTTTTCATCTTAAGATATTTCTTTAAACATTACACAGCATGTACAACTCTTCAGGAGTTCCAACAGACTTTGACCTTGAATATAAATATATGGAAGTTTATATGACCATTTTTATGGTCCCTTTTATCGAAAACTCACTAAGATTGTTATATCACATTTTGTTCCGATTGTTTTAATCCATACAAAGCTTTGTTTCACTTTATTGATTAAACTTCCCGGGAATAGTTATTATGTGCTTCTAACACTTTAAATCCTTCAGATAGTTTTCATATTTATGTCATGGTAATACAAACCATACAGATAGTTTGTGAACACATCTATGAAGCACGTTTTCAAATATTCATGTACTGCCAGACTTATTATATCCTCCACAAGAGAATATTTCTCTTCATAATCAACACCAGACATTTGGGTAACACCTTTTGCGACAAGCCGTGTTATATATATAGTAATATCATTTTATTCATTTGTTTTTCTCACAAAATACCCACTTTATAATCCACCAAATTATTGTCTTTTGGTGTTTGGACTATATACCTTCGTTTTGCAAATGAGTCTAATTTAAACTTGATTGCCTCTTTCCATTTTTATTTTTTATTTTATTTTATTTTATTTTATTTTTTTGGCCAATTTTATTTTATTTCTCCACTCTCCCATAGAGATTGATTCACGATCTTCGTTGTATTCATAATATCGCGCGCTATATTTTATGCAAAACATTGTCGACAATTATTTTTACAATGGTTCCATCTTCTTCCCGTAATGACATAGTTAATCGAGATCTCTTTATTCTTATACATTTCAGGTACCTGATGATTCTCTTTATTATTAACTATATCAATGGTCTCTTCTGGAGAGACATCCTCGTTTCGACCATCATTTTTATTTGCTCCTTATTTTTTCCGAGGATGTTTATAATTTTCTTTGGAACCAAGTGATCTACCATGCTTCAGGCGTGCCTTAGACTCACTAGTAATTATAGGTAATCCTTCAGGGATACCAATTCTGATTGGAGCATTATCAGTTGGAAATAAGATTTGGTCAGTAAATGTCTGGCAGTTAATTGACATTATCTTACAACTGAATTATCCTTTGAAATTTTGGTTCAAACTAATTTACTTGAGGATTAAAACTCTCAATGATATTTCCATTATATTTCTTTTTCCAACTGTTTATTTCCTCCCCCTGATGTTGGAAATTAAAGTGACAATCTGCAAACCTTGCAGTAAATACATCTCGTCATTAGTTCCATAAACGTGATTATAGATGGAAATTCCCAACATATATTCCCATTCTTCTCTCAGGTCCCCCCTCCTTTTTTTTATTATGCGTTGTGGTGGATAAATTCATAAATGAAAAATATGTGGTTCCTGACCATGAACCAACTGTCGAGGGAATAATTATTATAATTGGTTGGCCGGATGCGTGTAAGTTGTGATGAGTACAAAATGGCATGTCCCCAGGTCCAAAAAGAGAGATCAGATTTCATAATCATAGCTCTCACAATTCAATGTATTCGTATTTGAAAAATCTTCTGGTTTTTCAATGGACTGCCACATGAATTCTCAAGTATTTTTGCATCAGTAATGAATCGGGATGGTCTAACCGGTCATGCCAAATCTTAACCATCTTTGTAAACTTATGGTTTACAATATCAGTAAATTTCGGGTTTACCGTGATATGATTCAACCATTCTTATATATGTATAATACAATCCAGATCACAAAGTGGAGTAAACTTTGCAACACACAGCTTTTGATTGTCATACTTAAGGTAACGCGTATACCTTGTTCATTCGTAGTCTTATATATAAACAAATTTATCAGGACTTTAGAGAAAATGGTGTATTTTGAATTCTGAATTTTGTGCCTTCAGGCATCATGGAATTAGCTCTTCAGGAGCTTATAAAATTTAACTTTTCAAGATTTCTAATTTCACACAACCATATAAATTTATATAATATTGGTATGTGCTTCATCATATCTCAAATGAGAGAATATGTATTATAGAGTGTGTGTGGTAATAATGTCTTCAAGACATTTGTCCCAACTTGAATCTTGAATTTATACATATAAAAAACTAAACAAACTTGTAAAGCAATATATCAAACATATATGATAATATTAAACTTAAATAAACATAATATTATCATAACTCATAACAGACATGAAAAACAAAAACAAAACTTATAAATAAAGTAACTTGAAATGATAAATCATTTTGATCACTTCTGGTGATCATGATTTATTTATTTATTTATTTATTTATTTTTTTAATTATCTTCAGGATAGTATATTTATCACTTCTGGTGATTATCACTTCCATCTTCAGAATGGACAGAGAAATCTGCCACCTTTAAGTGTATCATATCATTGAGGTTATGACCATCAGTTAATTCTTTCCTTTATTCTTTAATGATTCTTGATATAGATCAACAAAATACATTACCGTACTACAGGTACGCGACCGATGGTCTTGCATCATACGCCAATAATGGATTGTTTATACATTTTATTTTCTTTTCATTATCCAAGTCCACATCCATGGCCACGATGATGGGTACCCTCATGGCTAAAATCATTAGAACAATTATATAGCATCACATTCACTACAGGGAATGGAGCATGTCCAATATATAAGACGAAATCGTCATTTTTCCATACATTTACAGTTAGCCACAGTTATACATATTTAGATCTACAGGATCACCATCAATTCATACTCATTGTATTGTTATTATACAAACAATATTTTCTTCATTTCGAGAGATCTTCGGGATCTTTAATTTTGATATATCAAATTCTCACATAATTCTTTTTGCTAGATGAACAATATTTTATTTAAATTTCAAGAGATCTTCAGGATCGTTGATTTTGATACAATCATCTTTCACTCCTTCAGGGAGATTATGACAAAAGAAAATTATAGCTTTCGTTATATCTTTCGTATGATCTCATTTCGATGATTCTTTGAATCCATCAATTGTCTCTTTGAGACTTTCGGTATTCAAATGAATTTCAACATCCAAAACTCATGACAGGTAATTCTTGTCGGTTATTATCAAGAGCTTTGAAAAATAAGAACATAATAAAATTATATGCATAATTAGAAATAAAAAGACGAGATCAAAATCTAACTTTTCTGATACACAAGATCCATAAAAAATGGCGAGTGTAGAGCATACTAAGTTATATTGATCTTAAGGAAATGATCAAAAGTAAAAAATAATAATAAGATGAACTCGAGATTAACATACTTACATATATAAGACCAAACAATTTTCTTTTTCTTCGGATGAACTTGAGACTCGAAAGGTAGAGACTCGTGCTGATAACGTATTATAAAATAATAGAAACAATAAACAAAGGAAATAGAGACGAGAGACAAGAAGATTATTCTCATTCATAGGTTTTTCATGTGTATACAAATGATTCACTCAATGGCCTATTTAGAGGCTTACAAAGAATACAAAGAGACAATTACATAATTACATATGAATAAATATAAATGAATGTAGTGGTGGTGGTGGAGAATGTGGAAAGAGTGGGGGGGGGGGGGGAGTTCAATAGATAATTCACACTTAATAGTTTATTTATAACAATAAGAGGCATTTTTATAACTACACTATTAATAAGTTAATTAATATGTTTAATTTAAGAGAGCTATTTAGGTATTTTTTAAAAATAGAGTGGAAATCTTAAACAACTTACATTTTCGAACGGAGGGAAAGTAAAGATTACATTTTTTTTCTTTTTTCTGTATTTAGACTAAATTGTACATATTTAAGTGTGCAAAATTAATTCTTTCGACAAGTTCAATTGATTTCTATTTTGTTTCTTCCTCTCATGGGTTTTTCCTTTTTGTGTTGATATTGGATTCGTTTAGACATATATTAACGATGCCAAGTTTCCACATGCAAGAATTAAATAAGGATCTGAGACTTGCCAATTATTTTTTTGTTTACTTATGATGCGGTTTGTTTTTGGGATATGGGGGCAACATGTGGGAGTTCATGTAATTTGTGAAATGGAAACCGTAGTTGTAACGCCCCGAATCCCAAATCACCGAATTCGAGATGTTCTACAGGATCTTTTCACTTTCTTTGAGTACAATTTTACAAGGAAATTAAAACTTCTCATCATACATCAGAGTTTACATCATATTACATTTACATTTACACAGCGGAAGCAAAATATACAACATTTACATAAATGAACAACAGTATGATAAGATATTTATGCATCCATTCCTCTTTACATGTAATTTAGCCTGCATACAAAACTGTGGGTACGTCAGTTTATTCAACCGACGATAATTATACATAGCCACCCTCTCTATGCCAGAAACAGTATAACGAATCTCATTTCTTAACAATCACAATCTTGTTCAATATAAGCATATAAATCAAAGGGAACTCTTAAAGATGTCGTGTCGTGATTGTGCATTTAATCCTTAATGCAATTATTTAATTTACGTGACATTAATGCACACTTGTTCGGATTCTATGCATCCCATACTACATAGGTCCGAGGGCAAGCCTCTTAACCGTTCTTCATTTTTGTAGGGTTCAATCCCTCGCCATGACTTACTCTACTTCTGTAATTACGGTGAGTATCTTAGATGATTCTATGAGTACAAGCATGTATCCTGGCCCCTGGAGTAGAATTTCGCGCCATGTCTTGACTCATCAAGCATGCATTCTGTGACAATTCAGCCTCCTCCCTGAACACAATCCTCTTGCAGTCACCAAAACATCCCATGAGCGTGACTAAGGTCCGATCATTCTGAGTTGTGCCCGCGCCATGTCTTGACTCATCAAGCATGCATTCTGCGGCTCACACACCCGCACCGTAAACCCTAGTTCTCATACTTATGTTTTTCTCTCACTTTCATCACCTCTTCACTATGCACTAAATATTAGAATCATGAATATAAATCAAGCTCTAGAGTTAGCCTCTCCACCAAACCGGACTTATCATTTCATTTCAATACATGACCCACCTTGGTCTTTCAATTCCCATTTCATTTCATTCATTTCACTGCTGGGGGAGACTTAGCTACTCTCAGTTTCAATTTACAATTCACAACTTCCAATTGAGCACTTCAGCCCATAATTCATCTCTTTAGAGTCTCACAGACTTTCTTATCATGATCTTAGCCTTTCATATTCATTTGATTCTCAATTCCCAATTACAATTCATTTTACATAAATCCGCACAGTCATAAAAAGAGTTCATAGAATTCGATCATAAACAACAAATAAAATGAAATTCATACACATCAAAGTTCACTCTGTACAGTCGACTTGGAAGGACACCAGTCGACTCATACAGTCAAATACAAGTTCATCAAAATTACTCGGGATAGTCGACTGCTGTACATAACCAGTCGCCTGTCCCGCAACTTTTCATATTCATAGTGTCATCCGCATGACAGTCGACTGTTCATCCATCAGTCGTCTGTTCTGGGATTCTCAACAGCATAATTCTAAGTCCAGCTCAGTCGACTGGCTACACGCACTAAGTCGACTGATCAATTCCATAATTCAAATTAAGGGATTATCTAATGGCTTTTATATGTTCTTGCATCATGATATCAATTTACAATACCCATATATTCATGTTTCATAAGCACAGAGTCTCTGATTGTTCAGGAACATCACAAACATGGAATTTCAAGTTACTAATATACTCTTTTCTTTGAAGAAAATACTTTAAACATGCATTCATACTGCTCATAACTTTCTTACGAAGGTGAAGATATAACTCTCAAATCATCATACTGGGTCAACATAATAGAACATCTCATTACATGGAATTCCCAAATAATCATAATTAAATTGAAGCACCAGTCGGCTGAACACAGTGTCAGTCGACTGCTCCGACAATTCTTAATTTGTTTAATCATCGCTAGTTCTTTTTCATCCATTTACCTTCCCTCCATCATATGTGTCATAGGGAAATTACAACTCAGTAATCACACCATTTTGTCTATCTGCATACAGTTTATCACCACATTACAGATCAACGGTCTCGTACCAGTCGACTTATCTACACGACAGTCGACTGTACCGACCCAATTTATCTTATTATCAACAGTATGTTCATGGCAATTCTACTACATTGAATTCACATTTCACAATATGGTAGCAATCATAACCATCATAGTATATTTCCTACATTAGAAGTTCTGAGAAACACCCACCTTATATGAAGAAATAATTGAAATCCCGCAAAAGCTCCTCAATACAGTGAACGCCTCCTTGCTCCTTGCACCTTGCTCCCTTGCTCCACACCGATCCTTCAGAATGCTACTCTTCGGCCTCCACAGCAAAGCACACTCACAACTCACAAATACCTCTCTTAATAAGAACAATCTTAGTGTAAGAGAGATAGGGGAAAGGGAGGGGTATTTATACTAAGAAATAATCGGAATGGAAGGCTGAGATTTATTGGGGAGTTGTAAGATCAAAGGTTAGGATGCATTAGGAGGTTGAGAAACTACCCACACTTCCCAAATAACCACCCATGATCTACCCCACTACCCTACTCATATCCGGCCACAAGGAAGGGTGCTCAATGCACGTGTATGCTAGATGCACGTGCATGCACAACTCACACTAAATAAAACTTGTACAAAGGTAATAAATTTCTTATATAAAAAAGTGTTACACAAAACAAGTTGTAGGAAATAATAAAAAGTTAAATTTGTGGGCTTAAATCTATTTGGGCCAAAATAAATACTTTAAAAGAAAATAAGCAAATTAACATTGGGCTTTAAGAAAATGTTTTATAGAAAACAATACACTTTATTCATCATGTTGAAAAATAATAGTCAACATGCTACACAAGCATATCATATGTAAATATAAATACTCTTTCATGTATTTGAAAATCAGGGTATTACAGTAGTACTGGCGTCGGTCCGATCCCAGGAAGCGGGAGCGGCTGGAAAGTAGGAACGGAGAGGTAGAGGCTCGAGTCCGGCAGCTCTGCTCGGATCGGTCTTCTGTACCTGCACACTGCCTAGAAACACCAGAAGAAGTCCCAGCGACAGGCCCTCCAACGATCTAGTCAGTCACTGAGAAAGAGACTGGGCATCTAGTGTAATACCCTGATTTTTCAATAAATGAGAAATTATTTATTTTGCACGTGTTGTGCACGTGCAATATATTGTTGGATTATTTTATCATGGTGAGTATGTTTAAATATATTTTTCTCAAATTATTTTAGTACAAAAAGCCTTCTTTAAAAGCCTTATTTGAATTAATTAAAAAAAAGCCTTTTCTTAAAAAGCCCAAAAGCATTTTTATTTTAATTATTTTTATAAATTATTTTTGGCCCAAAAAGAAAGCCCATGAATTAATTTATTTTAATTAAACTTGTCATGTAGAAGACTTTTTTAAACAAAATTATTTTTATACAATTTTGAAATGTACAAATTTGGCCTAGTTGCATGCACGTGCACTACACGTACACGTGCAATGCACACTCCTATGTTTGGCCGGGTATCCTTCTTTTTGGGAGGGAAAGTTGAAATTTTGGTGTGGAGAACATGGGGGTAGTTTCAAGGAGGTGGGTAGTTTTCCTAACTCCTACTTGAATCTAAGCCTTTCATTTTGCAACCACCAAGATGATCTTAGCCCTCCATTTCCCTCATTTTTTAGTATAAATACCTCCTTACTCATGGCTAATTTTTCATATGCAAAGTGTAATTTCTAAAGCTATACTAATATATTGTGAGAGTTATAAAAAATAAGAGTTTGTGTGGGTTGTGTTGCTTGGAGTGGCCGGCACCATCAAGAAGCATTCGGCTAGGTAGCTTTCGGCCAAGGAGGAGAAGCATTCGGCATTTGGTTGGAGGCTTGGAGTGGTGCATTCTTTTGGCTAGGAGGAGGTGTTCTCATCTACTTGATTGCTTTTGTTTGTGTTTCTCTCCAAATTGAGGTGGGTAAAACAATTCATGTTTCTAATATAGGGTTCATGCTAGTATATTGATGACACTATACATGGAAAATACTAATAAGAGACCACTCTAATTAAAAAGTTAGTGTGTGAATGGCTTAGAATGATGTGATAAATTGTGTATGTGAATTGCTTGCATGAAATGATACCATATGAAGCACTTTCTATGATTATCTAGTTAATTGAACAATGATGCAATGTGACTAGCATGATGTGTGAAAGCCTTTTTTTATTACTTGCAAATTGTGTGGTTGAAACATGACAATTGAGAAAGATATTAACACTATGGGAATTGAATAGAAAAGTATATTGAATACTTTGAATTCATGTGTAGAAGTGGCATGAATGAACCAAGGAATTGCTTGTTGTTATCACATTAGAAATGTACCAAAATTAGTAATTGTTGAGTTTCACCTATTCATGTGCTATATGAATTCTTTTGCTAGTATGAGTACGGGGAAATCCAAGGTTGTATTGTGTTGTGAATGTAGATTAATAACCAGTAAATCATCATGGAAACTTTGGGATAAAAGAGAGATTAGATGAGCAATCGATTATTTTCAATGTCGAAAATAAAGGATTTGCTAGTTTTAATAAACAAATAATTAATTTGGGTGGAGAAAATGTGTTTTAGTGCAAAAATTTATTTTACAATTACTGTTTTGAAGATGGAATAAAGAAGATTAAATCTGGAATTTTTCAGTGGTTTATATGAAGGCAATATGAATCAATTGTTTTGAACATCGAGTTAATTTCAAAAAGAAACAGTGTGAATATGAGTCAAATGGGTTTTAATCCACACTGTGACAACCTGAGCCAGTGGCTCAGGCGGTCGGTGGCGCTGTTCGGTTTCCCTGAGCGGTGTGGTTCGAATCCGGGTCTCACCATTCTTTTTAAAAAGTACTGTGTATATATATATATGACAGCGAAGAGATGGCATATATACTTAGTGCACTCTCTTCTATTCGCTAGCACCGATCGGCCTATCGGCGGGTGCTCTGGCCTTCTTCTCTACTGTGCTGGGTTCGAATCTTTCCCCTAGCACTTAGGGAAAAATATTTTTTTTGTGAGATTTTGATGTCCAAAAAATATGAGAAAAATATGGTAATTTTCATAAAAATACAAGGAATTTTATGGGATTGGTTTGGATATTAATTGAAGAAAATATAATGTAGTTTGTGAACAAATGGTATATTAAAGCTATGGTTCTAAGACACATACTCATGGGAATTTTCAAATTTATAAAGAGTTATTGAAATGAATTTATTAGAAAGTATTTGACACAAAAGAATTTGTGGTGTGACATGATATTATAATTTTTACTTGAAGATATGGTGTAAAATATGAAGTACGAGTGTATGTTTGTAAAGTGCATGAGTCCATTGTATGATGATGGAGTTTAGAAACTTTGTTGATGAAATTGTTGGACTTGAATATGAAACTTGAGTTATAAGTATTCACCATGGATTTGTGAACAAATGAAATTATGAATAAGAAAGAGTATGAAATTGTGACATGAAAGTGGTCATGACTTAAAGATTGTGAAATGAAATTTGAAATAGCGTAGCTAAGTCTCCCCGGCATTGAGAAATGAAATAAATTGAAATTAGACCAAGGTTGGTCATGTTGAATTAAAGGAATAAGTCCGGTTAATGGAGAGGCTAACTCTAGTGATTATTTTGTTCATGATTTTTATTGAAACTAAGGACTAGTGCATAGTGAAGACGTGATGAAAGTAAGAGAAAAACACTGAGTATGAGGGCCCTGGGTAGCGGCGAGAGCGTATCCCAGGAATTCCCATGACGAGTCTGGGTGAGGATACTGTTCCAGAGTACCGTCCCAGTGGCGACGCTCGTGGGATGTTTGAAGACTACGGGTGGTGTCATGTTTATGGTGAGAGCGTATCCCAGGAATTCCCATGATGCGTCTGGGTGAGGATACTACTCCAGAGTGCCTAAACATGAGTTCGTAGGTCAGATAACATCTAGGATACTTACCGTAATTACAGTAGTAGATTAAATCATAACGGGGGATTGAACCCTATAAAGATGAAGAACGAATAAGGGCTTGCCCTCGGACCTATGTAGTATGGGATGCATAGAATCCGAACAAGTGCGCATTAGTGTCATGTAACTTAATTAACTGCATTAAGGACTAAGTGCACAATCACAACACGACATCAATAGGGTAGTCCCTTTAGTTGAAATGTGACAAGTTTGTGTTTGCTAAATATGAAATGTTAAGTTATACTATTTCCGGCAAGCGAGGACGGCCGTGTATAATGATCGTCGGTTGAATAAACTGACGTACCCACAGTCTAACATGCAGGTAAATGTTATGCTAAAGATTAAAGAGGATTTGGATGCTTAAAGATTATATCAAGCTGTTGTACTTGTATTTAATTGTTGTATTTTACTTCCGCTGTGCAAAAGAAAGATGTAATTATGATGTAAACTCTGATGTATGATGAAAAGTTTTAATTTCCCTGTAAAAGTGTACTAAGAAAGTGAAAAGATCCTGTAGAACATCTCGAATTCAGTGTATTTGGGATTCGGGGCGTTACAGAGTGGTATCAGAGCCACGCTTTCTACACTTTCACACTTGTACAAATTTATAGGGAACGACACCCTAGAAGTGGACATTAGAGTGTGTGTTTGAATCTAGAGATTTAAATGTAAGTGACTTACATTTGTGTTGCTCTGAGATTTATGCCTTCTTCTCTCTATTTCTAAGATGGCTGATCACTTCGACCCTGCTGGAGGCGACGACTGGCACATTATTGAGGAAGAGTACCATCCTGGACAGGCTGATTCCGAGGACGAGTACTACCCGGGACAAGCTGATTCTGATGATGAGGGGTACCCTGAATCCCGAGAGATCACCCCACCTCCGGATTCATCTGATGATTCTTCTTCCGACGAAGAGGAAGTACCAGTTCCAAGTGGTCTTGTGGCTTCTCTTCAGAGGCAAGTGGAAACCCTGAAGGAGAGAGTTGGATTGTTGGAGGCTCAGCTGGAGAAGCGGAAGGCCGACTATTCTGTTCTTAGCCATCGGATTTGGGAACTTGAGAAGAAAAAGAACCTAACTGATGTGCTGAAGGATGAGGTTGATGAACTGCGGGAAGAACTTCGAGCAGTGAAGAGGACCCGTAGGAGTTAGAGTGTTGTGGCTTCTGTTTTCTTTCATTCTGATGTTTAGAGATGTTTTTAAATTCGAATGTATAAACTTTTGGAATTCAATGAAATGGAAGTTGGTTTAAATTCTTGTTATATACTTCGAATTTGACGGATCTTTTGCATCAGAATATGTCGAGAAGAGGAGCAAGGAATGGGGAAGGATTGGATCTGGAGACTGAGCTTGCTAGAGTCTACCAGACATTGAATGCTGTGGCTCAGAACCAAGCTAGGGGGCCGGCAAATCCAGTGCCCGAGGCGATAAAGCTGGTGGAATCGTTCAAGAGAATGAAACCACCCGTATTCGAGGGAAAGTCGGATCCAGATTCGGCTGACAACTGGATACGGCAAGTGGAGACAATCTTCGAGGTGTTGGAGACACCGGAGGGTAGCAAGGTCAAGTTGGCAACCTTGCAACTGGAGAAGGATGCAGCAGTTTGGTGGCAATCTGTGAAGAGGACCATGGGAGGTCTGTTGTTTGGCTGGGAGGAATTTTTGGAGGAGTTCCGCAGCCATTATTTCCCCTCCGACGTCCAGGAGAAGAAGGCGATGGAGTTCCTGTCGCTTCAGCAAGGCAGCATGTCAGTGAGAGCCTATGAGACCAAGTTCACTCAGCTCTCCAGGTATGCTCCCGAGTTGGTGGCGGATGAGGCCAAGAAAGCTCGCAAGTTCGAGCATGGTCTGAGGCCTAGCTTGAGATCTCATATGATACCCCTTGGTATCAGGAGATTCGATAAGCTGGTCAAGAGGGCGGCAGCGACGGAGGCGGATATGGAGCAGTTCCATGTTGTTCAGAACAGGAGGAACAACTGGCAGCCCGGGAAGAGGCCTGCACATTCGGGGAGTTTCAGGGGGCAACCATCTGCGCAGAGGTTCAAACCGTCGGGGGCGAACGCTGTGAGTGTGGCTGGGAGGCCTGGAAACAATGTGGTGAGACCTTCTGCGGTGACTTGCTACAACTGTGGTGAAACGGGACACTACAAATCTCACTGTCCCAAACTACAGGGTGGAAGCAGCAACACGCCAACGCAGCAGGCTGGGAAGAGGCCGTACCAATCAGGGCGAGTATTTGCCTTGACAGAAGCTGATGCTGAGGAGGCAGATCAGGTCATCTCTGGTACGAGGGCTGGTGTTTAGGGTCTTTTGTCATTTCTTTTCCCTTTGTTTAGTGAGGCTGTTATGTAATGGTGTATATTATGTAACAGGCGAACTCTATCTTAATGGAATTAAAGCTGTCGTATTGTTTGATACTGGATCCTCTCATACTTTTGTGTCTCCAAAGTTTGCTAAAGTGTTGGGAGTTGAACCGAAGATTTTCCCAGGCAAGATCTTATCAGTAGCTACTCCGTCAGGGGAAACTTTAACCACTGATCGGTATTATGCTGATTGCGAGATTGTGATTGGGGATAGAATCTTTGGCATTGATCTGATCGAGCTGACTATCTTGGGAGTCGATGTTATCATTGGCATTGATTGGATGTCGGTGTACAGTGCAAGCATCGAGTGTAAGACCAAGACGGTGACAGTGAAGGCTCCAGGTGGACCTGAAGTCGTGTTCCAAGGGAAGCAGAAATGTTCTAAGCTGGTGGCTACTATCCGCAAGGAAGAGACTCCTGTGGAAGTGCAAGGGATTCCTGTGGTTCGGGACTATCCGACTGTGTTCTTGGAAGATTTTCCTGGGTTACCTCCGCAACGTGATGTAGAGTTCAGCATCACTGTTCAACCGGGAAGTGCACCCATTTCTAAGGCACCTTATAGGATGGCTCCAGTGGAACAGGATGAGGTGAAACGGCAGATTGAGGAACTGTTGGGAAAAGGCTTTATTCAACCTAGTGCGTCACCTTGGGGAGCACCAGTGCTTTTGGTAAAGAAGAAGGATGGATCGATGAGGATGTGCATCGATTACCGGGAGCTGAATAAGGTCACTGTTCAGAATAAGTACCCGATTCCTCGAATTGATGACTTGTTCGATCGTCTACAAGGAGCGGCCGTATTCTCCAAAATAGATCTTCGATCGGGTTACCACCAAGTTCGAGTGAAAGCTGAAGATGTGCATAAGACTGCATTTAGAACTCGGCATGGGCATTACGAATTCTTAGTTATGCCATTCGGAGTGACGAATGCACCTGCAATCTTCATGGACTTGATGAACAGAGTTCTGAGGCCGTTTATTGATTCTTTCGTCGTGGTGTTTATCGACGACATTCTCGTGTACTCCAAGTCTGAGGAGGAGCACACTGAGCATCTGGCAGCAGTGTTGCAGAAGCTGGAAGAGCAGCAGTTGTATGCCAAGTTATCCAAGTGTGATTTCTGGAAATCTGAAGTGGCATTCCTGGGTCACATCCTTTCTAAGGAGGGAGTGGCAACTGATCCTCAGAAGATAGAGGCAGTGAGAGACTGGGCAAGGCCTACTACAGTGAAGGAAGTCAGAAGTTTCCTTGGGATGACTGGATATTATCGGAGGTTCATTCAAGGTTATGCTCAGATAGCTGTACCGCTTACAGGGCTGACCAAGAAGAATGTGAGCTTCAAGTGGACCGAGCAATGTGAGGCGAGTTTTCAGGAGTTGAAAGATAGACTGACTACTGCACCTATTTTGGCTTTGCCTAGAGCTGGTGTTGAGTATGACGTTTATAGCGATGCTTCACATCGGGGGCTTGGTTGTGTCTTAATGCAAGAAGGAAGAGTAATCGCTTATGGGTCTAGGCAACTACGACCACATGAGAAAAATTATCCGACTCATGATCTGGAGTTGGCTGCGATTATTTTTGCTTTGAAGCAATGGAGGCACTACGTGTACGGTGAGAAGCTGAATATGTACACGGACCACAAGAGCTTGAAGTATATATATCAGCAGAGGGATCTCAATTTGAGGCAGCGGAGATGGTTGGAAGTGCTCGAGGATATGCGACCTGAGATCAAGTATCATCCTGGAAAAGCTAATGTTGTGGCTGATGCACTTAGCCGCAAGAGCAGTTTGGCCTGTTTGATTACAACTCAGAGGCATCTGATTGAGGAGCTGGACCGAGCTGGTATTGAGGTTGTCTTGCAAGGATTGGGAGCATCTTTGGCTCAGTTGAGGCTTCAGCCTACTCTGAATACAAGGATCATTGCAAGTCAGGAAGTTGATGCTGATATTCTGGAGATGAAGGAGCAGGTTGGTGCTGGCAGGTTGCCCGGTTTTCAGATCAGGGATGGAGTGCTGTGGTTCGGAGACAGGCTGTGCGTTCCAAATCAGGCGGACCTGAAAGAAAGTATTCTTCAGGAGGCACATGCTACTCTTTTGTCTGTACATCCTGGGAGTACTAAGATGTACAAGGACATCAAACAGCATTTCTGGTGGTCAGGTTTGAAGCGGGATGTGGCTGAATTTGTCGCGAAGTGTGAGGTTTGTCAGCAAGTCAAAGCCGAAAATCAGAGACCCGGAGGTCTATTACAGCCGTTACCTATTCCGGAATGGAAGTGGGATAACATCAGTATGGATTTCATTACGGGATTGCCTAAGAGTCCTAAAGGCAATGATGCTATTTGGGTTATAGTCGATCGACTTACCAAGTCCGCTCACTTTTTGGCGATGAAACTCACTGCTTCGATGGACAAGTTGGCTGAGATGTATGTTGGTGAGATTGTCCGACTTCATGGCGTTCCTTCGACCATTGTGTCTGATCGAGATGCGCGGTTTACTTCGCATTTCTGGAGGAGTCTTCAGGCAGCTTTGGGTACCAAGACGGATTTCAGCACTGCTTTTCATCCGCAAACCGATGGGCAGACCGAGAGAGTCAATCGTATTCTTGAGGATATGCTTCGGTGTTGTATACTAGACTTTGGAGGCAGTTGGGAAAGGCATTTACCTTTGGTGGAATTTGCCTACAACAACAGTTTTCAGGCCAGTATTGGGATGACGCCGTACGAGGCTCTGTATGGCAGGAAGTGCAGGACTCCTGTTTGTTGGTATGAAGTTGGGGAGCGTCAGTTGTTTGGTCCTGAGCTTGTGCAACTGACTTCTGAGAAGATTGATCTGATCAGGAAAAGGTTGGTGGAAGCTCAGAGCAGGCAGAAAAGCTATGCAGACAACCGGAGAAGGGACCTTGAGTTTGAGGTTGGTGACTTCGTCTTTCTGAAGGTATCACCCAGTAAAGGTGTGGTTCGTTTTGGCAAGGGCGGGAAGTTAGCCCCGAGGTTTATAGGCCCGTATAAGATATTGAAAAGGATCGGGAAAACTGCTTACCGGCTTGAATTACCGGAAGAGTTGTCTCAGGTGCACAATGTCTTTCATGTGTCTATGCTGAGAGGTTATATTCCAGACCCGAGTCATCATTTGCCTGAAGTGCCGGAAGGTTTGCAGTTAGACCTGAATTACATCGAGGCTCCTGTTGAGATTGTTGATCGTCGAGAGAAAGTCTTGAGGAATAAGACGATACCGATGGTCAAGGTAGTCTGGAGAAACCACTTGGTTGAAGAGGCTACTTGGGAATCTAAGGAGAGGATGTTGAAGGACTATCCTGAGCTTTTTGCTTGATTGTATTTTTGTATCTCTTGTTTTGTTGTGTGTGTTGTATTTTGTTTTGTTTTCCTCGCTCTTGATTGTAGTTCCGGGGACGGAACTATTCTAAGGAGGGAGTGCTGTAATACCCTGATTTTTCAATAAATGAGAAATTATTTATTTTGCACGTGTTGTGCACGTGCAATATATTGTTGGATTATTTTATCATGGTGAGTATGTTTAAATATATTTTTCTCAAATTATTTTAGTACAAAAAGCCTTCTTTAAAAGCCTTATTTGAATTAATTAAAAAAAAGCCTTTTCTTAAAAAGCCCAAAAGCATTTTTATTTTAATTATTTTTATAAATTATTTTTGGCCCAAAAAGAAAGCCCATGAATTAATTTATTTTAATTAAACTTGTCATGTAGAAGACTTTTTTAAACAAAATTATTTTTATACAATTTTGAAATGTACAAATTTGGCCTAGTTGCATGCACGTGCACTACACGTACACGTGCAATGCACACTCCTATGCTTGGCCGGGTATCCTTCTTTTTGGGAGGGAAAGTTGAAATTTTGGTGTGGAGAACATGGGGGTAGTTTCAAGGAGGTGGGTAGTTTTCCTAACTCCTACTTGAATCTAAGCCTTTCATTTTGCAACCACCAAGATGATCTTAGCCCTCCATTTCCCTCATTTTTTAGTATAAATACCTCCTTACTCATGGCTAATTTTTCATATGCAAAGTGTAATTTCTAAAGCTATACTAATATATTGTGAGTGTTATAAAAAATAAGAGTTTGTGTGGGTTGTGTTGCTTGGAGTGGCCGGCACCATCAAGAAGCATTCGGCTAGGTAGCTTTCGGCCAAGGAGGAGAAGCATTCGGCATTTGGTTGGAGGCTTGGAGTGGTGCATTCTTTTGGCTAGGAGGAGGTGTTCTCATCTACTTGATTGCTTTTGTTTGTGTTTCTCTCCAAATTGAGGTGGGTAAAACAATTCATGTTTCTAATATAGGGTTCATGCTAGTATATTGATGACACTATACATGGAAAATACTAATAAGAGACCACTCTAATTAAAAAGTTAGTGTGTGAATGGCTTAGAATGATGTGATAAATTGTGTATGTGAATTGCTTGCATGAAATGATACCATATGAAGCACTTTCTATGATTATCTAGTTAATTGAACAATGATGCAATGTGACTAGCATGATGTGTGAAAGCCTTTTTTTATTACTTGCAAATTGTGTGGTTGAAACATGACAATTGAGAAAGATATTAACACTATGGGAATTGAATAGAAAAGTATATTGAATACTTTGAATTCATGTGTAGAAGTGGCATGAATGAACCAAGGAATTGCTTGTTGTTATCACATTAGAAATGTACCAAAATTAGTAATTGTTGAGTTTCACCTATTCATGTGCTATATGAATTCTTTTGCTAGTATGAGTACGGGGAAATCCAAGGTTGTATTGTGTTGTGAATGTAGATTAATAACCAGTAAATCATCATGGAAACTTTGGGATAAAAGAGAGATTAGATGAGCAATCGATTATTTTCAATGTCGAAAATAAAGGATTTGCTAGTTTTAATAAACAAATAATTAATTTGGGTGGAGAAAATGTGTTTTAGTGCAAAAATTTATTTTACAATTACTGTTTTGAAGATGGAATAAAGAAGATTAAATCTGGAATTTTTCAGTGGTTTATATGAAGGCAATATGAATCAATTGTTTTGAACATCGAGTTAATTTCAAAAAGAAACAGTGTGAATATGAGTCAAATGGGTTTTAATCCACACTGTGACAACCTGAGCCAGTGGCTCAGGCGGTCGGTGGCGCTGTTCGGTTTCCCTGAGCGGTGTGGTTCGAATCCGGGTCTCACCATTCTTTTTAAAAAGTACTGTGTATATATATATATGACAGCGAAGAGATGGCATATATACTTAGTGCACTCTCTTCTATTCGCTAGCACCGATCGGCCTATCGGCGGGTGCTCTGGCCTTCTTCTCTACTGTGCTGGGTTCGAATCTTTCCCCTAGCACTTAGGGAAAAATATTTTTTTTGTGAGATTTTGATGTCCAAAAAATATGAGAAAAATATGGTAATTTTCATAAAAATACAAGGAATTTTATGGGATTGGTTTGGATATTAATTGAAGAAAATATAATGTAGTTTGTGAACAAATGGTATATTAAAGCTATGGTTCTAAGACACATACTCATGGGAATTTTCAAATTTATAAAGAGTTATTGAAATGAATTTATTAGAAAGTATTTGACACAAAAGAATTTGTGGTGTGACATGATATTATAATTTTTACTTGAAGATATGGTGTAAAATATGAAGTACGAGTGTATGTTTGTAAAGTGCATGAGTCCATTGTATGATGATGGAGTTTAGAAACTTTGTTGATGAAATTGTTGGACTTGAATATGAAACTTGAGTTATAAGTATTCACCATGGATTTGTGAACAAATGAAATTATGAATAAGAAAGAGTATGAAATTGTGACATGAAAGTGGTCATGACTTAAAGATTGTGAAATGAAATTTGAAATAGAGTAGCTAAGTCTCCCCGGCATTGAGAAATGAAATAAATTGAAATTAGACCAAGGTTGGTCATGTTGAATTAAAGGAATAAGTCCGGTTAATGGAGAGGCTAACTCTAGTGATTATTTTGTTCATGATTTTTATTGAAACTAAGGACTAGTGCATAGTGAAGACGTGATGAAAGTAAGAGAAAAACACTGAGTATGAGGGCCCTGGGTAGCGGCGAGAGCGTATCCCAGGAATTCCCATGACGAGTCTGGGTGAGGATACTGTTCCAGAGTACCGTCCCAGTGGCGACGCTCGTGGGATGTTTGAAGACTACGGGTGGTGTCATGTTTATGGTGAGAGCGTATCCCAGGAATTCCCATGATGCGTCTGGGTGAGGATACTACTCCAGAGTGCCTAAACATGAGTTCGTAGGTCAGATAACATCTAGGATACTTACCGTAATTACAGTAGTAGATTAAATCATAACGGGGGATTGAACCCTATAAAGATGAAGAACGAATAAGGGCTTGCCCTCGGACCTATGTAGTATGGGATGCATAGAATCCGAACAAGTGCGCATTAGTGTCATGTAACTTAATTAACTGCATTAAGGACTAAGTGCACAATCACAACACGACATCAATAGGGTAGTCCCTTTAGTTGAAATGTGACAAGTTTGTGTTTGCTAAATATGAAATGTTAAGTTATACTATTTCCGGCAAGCGAGGACGGCCGTGTATAATGATCGTCGGTTGAATAAACTGACGTACCCACAGTCTAACATGCAGGTAAATGTTATGCTAAAGATTAAAGAGGATTTGGATGCTTAAAGATTATATCAAGCTGTTGTACTTGTATTTAATTGTTGTATTTTACTTCCGCTGTGCAAAAGAAAGATGTAATTATGATGTAAACTCTGATGTATGATGAAAAGTTTTAATTTCCCTGTAAAAGTGTACTAAGAAAGTGAAAAGATCCTGTAGAACATCTCGAATTCAGTGTATTTGGGATTCGGGGCGTTACATCTAGGGTTCAGGTGGGGAGAGATTGATTACCTTCTACAGTGAGGAGGGGATCTGGTATTTATAGGCAGAGGAAAATAGGTCTGGGACCTTAGCGGGCCGGGTCGGACCCGTTTGCCTGTGGGCCTGAGGCGGTAGGGGCCGGTTGGACTTATGTTGACCTGATGATCAGGGAAGAGCGGGATTTGAGGAGATCTGATGGCCCAGGAGGGGCCACATCATCTAACCCATATCAGGAGCTCCTACTCCTGGAGGGCTAGGTAATCCATCCATGGAGAAGTGAGTTGTCTCTGTAGGAAGAGCGGAGTGGTGTGTACGACAAAAATATGGTTTGTATCCTGGAGAGGCCAGTGGGGTAGGATGAAGGCGATCCTGTTTAAAGACAAGAGGGGCATCGAGAGCCGATAACAGAGGGTCGTGAGCCGAGCACCGAGCGATGAGCTCATATACGCTCGGATGCTGAGGCCTGTTGTCGAGCACCGAGCCTTCATGAGCCCGAGTGACGAGGCTTGTTGTCGGATGCCGAGTCCAGAAGCTCGTTTGTGGGAGCCAAGTGTGGCTCGGAATGGCCACCGAGTGCCGAACCCCAGAGCTTGTTGGAAAAGCTATGGGGTGGCTCGAGGTTACTATCGAGTGCTGAGCCCCCATGCTTGTTGGAAGAGCTCTAGAGTGGCTCAGAATTTCCCCTGACCGTCGAGCCCCGAAGCTTGTTGGAAAAGCTAGGAGGTGGGTCGAGGTCACCACCGAGCCCCAAGCCCCCCCATACTTGTTGGGGGAAAGCTATAAAGAGGCTCGAGGTCACTACCGAGCACCGAGCCCCCCCCCCCCCCCCACACACACACTTTTTGGAAAAGCTGGGGGTGGCTCGAGGTCACTACCGAGCGCCGAGCCCCCATACTTGTTGGAAAATTTATGGGGTGGCTCAGAATTTCCCCCGACCGTCGAGCCCCAAAGCTTGTTGTAAAAGCTAGGGGGCTCGAGGTCGCCACCGAGCGCCGAGCCCCTCATACTTGTTGGAAAAGCTATGGGGGGACTCGAAATTGCCACCGACCGTCGAGCTCCAAAGCTTGTTGTAAAAGCTACGGGGTGGCTCGAGGTCACCACCGAGCGCTGAGCCCCTTATGCTTGTTGAAAAAGCTAGGGGGTGGCTCGAGATCACCACCGATAGTCGAGCCCCCCATACTTGTTGGAAAAGCTAGGGGTGGCTCGAGGTCACCACCGAGCGCCGAGGTCCCCATACTTATTGGAAAAGCTATGGGGTGGCTCAGAATTGCCACCGACCGTCGAGCCCCAAAGCTTGTTGTAAAAGCTAGGTGGTGGCTTGAGGTCACCACCGAGCGCCGAGCCCCTTATGCTTGTCAGAAAAGTTAGGGGGTGGCTCGAGGTCACCACCGAGTGCCGAGACCCCCCCCCCCCCCTCCTTGTTGGAAAAGCTATGGGGTAGCTCGGAATTACCACCAAACACCAAGCCCCCATACTTGTTGTAAAAGCTAAGGGGTGGCTCGAAGTCACCACCGAGCGCCGAGCCCCTCATGCTTGTTGTAAAAGCTAGGGGTGGCTCGAAATCACCACCGAGCGCCGAGTGCCTAATGCTTGTTGGAAAAGCTAGGGGGTGGCTCGAGATCACCACTGAGCGCCGAACCCCCCACACCTGTTGGAAAAGTTAGGGGTGGCACGAGGTCACCACTGAGCGCCGAGCCCCTTATGCTTCTTGGAAAAGCTAGGGGGTGCTCGAGGTCACCACTGAGCGCCGAGCCCCCCCACACTTGTTAGCAAAGCTATGGTGTGGCTCAGAATTGCCACCGACCGTCGAGCCTCAAAGCTTGCTATAAAAGCTAGGGGGTGGCTCGAGTCACTACCTAGCGCTGAGCCCCTTATGCTTGTTGGAAATGCTAGGGGGTGGCTCGAGGTCACCACCGAGCGCTGAGCCCCTAATGCTTGTTGGAAAAGCTAGGGGGTGGCTCGAGGTCACCACCGAGCGTCGAGCCCCCCACACCTGTTGGAAAAGCAAGGGGTGGCTCGAGGTCACCACCGAGTGCCAAGCCCCTTATGCTTGTTGAAAAAGCTAAGGGTGGCTCGAGGTCACCACCGAGCACCGAGTCTCCCCACACTTGTTGGAAAAGCTATGGGGTGGCTCGGAATTGCTACCGACCATCGAGCCCCAAAGCTTGCTGTAAAAGCTAAGGGAGTGGCTCGAGGTCACCACCGAGCATCGAGCCCCTTATGCTTGTTGGAATAGCTAGGGGGTGGCTTGAGGTCACCATCGAGCGTCGAGCCCCCCACACCTGTTGGAAAATCTAGGGGTGGCTCGAGGTCACCACCGAGCGCCAAGCCCTTTATGCTTGTTGGAAAAGCTAGGGGGTGGCTTGAGGTCACCCCCGAGCACCGAGCCCCCCACACTTGTTGAAAAAGCTATGGGATGGCTCGAGGTCACCACCGAGCGCCGAGCCCCTTATGCTTGTTGGAAAAGCTAGGGGGTGGCTCGAGGTCACCACCAAGCGCCGAGCCCCCCACACTTGTTGGAAAAGCTATGGGGTGGCTCGGAATTGCCACCGACCGTCAAGCCCCAAAGCTTGCTGTAAAAGGTAGGGGGTGGCTTGAGGTCACCACCAAGTGCCGTGCCATCGTGCCTACTGTGAAATTCGGGAGTAAAAACTAGAAAATTTCTGGTGATGCTGACGTCACGGGCATGGAAATCGAGGAGTTTGGAATTCTAGTGGCCGTTAGATCTTGATGATCAAGATTGGACGGTCAGAATTTTGGTACGGGATTCGAAGCATCGATTCCTCTCTATAAATCTCCCTCCCCCTTCCTCATTTCTTCACTTTGCATTTCTCTCTAAGACCAGGAGCTTCTCTCTTTTGCTGTCGGTGACAACTTTTATAATGAACTCTTCGTTTACCGATTATCAGGTAAGTATTTTAATTTGCCGTGTCGCGCACTCAGTCCGGTTCCGAGGCAAGTTCTTCCGGCCGGGGTGATGGTGATCAGGTTTCGGACTCGACTTTGTGGTCTCTGGATGACTGAACTGTTAAGGGAGAGGGACAGCCGGACTCCACATCCTAGGATACGGTTCTGGATGTGGCCCCCCTATAGATTCGTCAGCCGGAGATAGTAGAGTCATCGGGCGAGGAGGAAGTGTCTAAGGAAGGAGCGGTCGAGAAGGAAGTGGAGTCTGAGGAAGGAGGCGAGGCTGAGGAGGAAGTGGAGTCTGAGGAAGGAGGCGAGGTCGAGGAGGAAGTGGAGTCTTAGGAAGGAGGTGAAGCCGAGGAAGAAGTAGGGTCTGAGGAAGGAGGCGAGGTTGAGGAAGAAGTAGAGTCTGGGGAAGGAGGTAAGGAAGGAGGGGCCTTCCCCCCTCTCCCTCCTCTGTCGACACCGTTTCTGCCGAGGAAGCCCTGAACTCGTAGTAAGAAGAGGAAGTGGCGAGCACCGGATAGTCCGCACTCGCCGGACGAGTTCGCACCGAAACCAGCATTTGACGTCCTCTTTTTCAAGACGGCAGGGTCGACCAGGATGTATCCCGATGATGTCAAGAGCCTGTTTCAATTCCACATGGAGGTACCTTCGACCAGCTGGCCTCAGATAACGATGGAAAACACGTCGTGCGTGCTGAAGGCAAATTTTTTGCCAATTATAAGGGCAAGTTATTTCATCCCCAAGGAGTACAAGCTAATGATTCCGAGCCCCGGTCTTCACCCCACCACTGAATTAGCCCCTGTCTTCTGCATGTTTTCCGAGGATGCTTTCGTCTCGCAGCTAAGGTTGCCGCTGCATCTGTTCATCAAGAAGGTGCTGAGGTGGGGGAGCTGAGCCCGATGCAGTACGGCGCTAATTCATGGAAGCAACTGATTTGCTTCATTTTGAAGTGTCAGGAGAAGAAGGTCTCCGCGCGGTCTTGGGGGTGAGCTCGCTCGGTGACATGGAGGGCATATTTTACATGTCGCCCCGCCCTCACCAGAGAGTGATGCACGGTTACCCGGACTCCATAAAAGGGTGGAAGGAGAAGTACTTCGTTGTTAGGAGAAGTGCGTTGGGAGATCCCTACGGCCTGGAACTTCTTCAAGCCGAACTTCAAACCTCTGAGGCGGAGGGACTTGACTGAGGCAGAGTGGGCTAATGTAGAAAAAATCGTGGAGGGGCACAACAAAGGTTGGCCATGCATGACCGAGATACACCTTGCGCGAGCCGAACTGAGTCCAGCCAACCCTGGTACATTTTTTGTTTCATTCTTGTCTAACCTTTTGCTTCTGTATTAACATTTTTTCTCTCTTTTTGTAGTGATGGAACCCAAGAAGCTTCAGGCGAGGAAGGCCCTATTGGCGTGGCCCAGAAGAAGAGGGCCCGGGAAGCGGCATTAGGGGCAGGGCCAGCCCAAGGGGCGGCGAAGGTCCCTACGAAGCCGTCCCACAAGAAGCTGAAGAAGAAGCACCCATCCCGCGGGGCGAAGGAGTCGGGGTCGAGCATGAGTAGCAAAAAGGTTACTGACGTCCTGAGGGTGGGGACCCCCGCCGTCTGTCCCGACACCAGGCAGATGTTTGTCGAGGGGGGCTAAGGCCGTATGCCCAGGACTGGTTAGTGAAGGAGGCCGACTCGCTGGCCGAGGGCCCGATCACCATGGAGGTGGCTGCCAAGATTGCCACGGTGCGCAACCAGAACATTCTGATGATCGAGATCACGGAGATGGCCCACATGAAGTGGGCTCAGGCTCAAGTGGTGGTAAGTGTTGGTTTTTTCTATTTTATTCATTTTTTTGTACTGGGTAACCTTCTGACTTTCCTTTCTCGGCCAGGCATTGATGATGGGGGACCAGATGAGGAGGTGCATGGATAAAAAGGTCCAAGCTGAGAAGCAGAACACCGACCAATACCTTCGGGAGGCAAAGAACGTCAAGCTCGAGCTGACGGCCACTCAGGTGCAAAACCCTCACAGCCAAGCTCGCCTCTCAATAGGATGGGCATCATTGTGAACAGGCAGCAACTCGGGGAAAGGTGCAGGTGGAGTATGATGAGATGGCCATGGTGGCGGTGGACGATCTGAACAACGCCCAAGATGAGGCGTAGATCGACCACCTTAACTACGGTTGGGTGCCCCCCATGCTTCTGCCCACCCCCGGGGGCGAGGGCGACGATGCTCCGAGGGACCCCGCCTTGGAGGAAGAGGCAGGGGGTGCGGCGTCCGACGAAGAGGTGCAGCCCCCCTCTCTACAGTTGCTAAAACACTTTCTTCCCCTTTCTTCTCCCTTTTTTTGTTTATTTTTGTATTGCCTAACGCAGACTGGCCACCGCTTTTTGTAAACAATTTTTGAATCAATACAACTGGACTTTTGGGCCGACCTTCTATGACTTGTATGGATTTTTAGTGAATGTGGTTTCCTTCTCTCTTTCCAGATTAACGAGGCCCTGGGTGCTGACCCCAGTTCAGCCGAGGTTCGCCGACTATGGAATCGACTAGAATCCAAGGAGAGTGTTTTGATCCGCTATCATAAGTAGGCTCGCAATCAAAAATCCATGGTCGGTTATTTTATGAACAAGTCCAAGGATCTTAGCTTATAGGCAACACGCCTGAAGAAGGGCATAGCCGATCGGGACTGGGGGAGTGCCGAGATGAACTCGTCCCTATCTGATGCCTCCACCCGGTGACCGACCTTCGATTCCGTCCTTCGCAGGGTGGTGGTTGAAAAGGAGCTGGAAATCTAGAGGTTGAAGATCCTGCTAGGCGCCGGGCGATCTCCGTTCGACCATCCAGAGCCGGGAGGTCTCTCTGTTTTGGGTTCCTCGCCGACCCTATATTTGGAGATGGCGAGGCCCGCTGATGCGCAGAGCTCGGTTGCGGGAACGTCGACAATGCCTATGCCCAAGATGGGGGATGAGATTGCTGGAGGGCGGAGCCGTTCCGCAGGACTCGAGGTGGCTCTTGTGAGTCCAAAGGGTCTGGCGAGAGACCCTTAGGTAGAAGTAGAGGGAGAATGTTGTAACGTTTTTTAATTGTACCATAGCCTTTGAGGTCGTTTTATGAATAAGATTTAATTTGTCCGATCCTCTTTGACTTGGGAAAAATTAGGATGTTGACTGTCCCTCGAACCTGGCTCCGAACCCCCTGATTTGTAGGAAACGAGGGAGTGACTCGAGACCGGCGTTGAATGCTGATTTGCCCTGGTTAGGGTTGCCACTCGGGGGGAGGGACCTTGCTTTTCTCAGGAGCCGAGCCGTTTCGTCTTCCAATGTAGCTTAATGGGGGACGTTTCATCTTCCCTCGTTTGGACTTCCCAATGTCATAAATGCGCCATTCTGAAGGGCTATATAACCCTCACCCCTTCACCAGTAGTTCATCAGAAATCATCTCACTTCACCGTGAGTTCTTATCGCTGGTGACTCTCTTGCCACCCTCTGATAATTGGGGGTAACAACTATGAGTGATGTTTTATCCCCTGTTGTGAAGGGGTGAGAGGTGGGTCGGTCCCGGAGGCGGGGCTCGGGGTGCTTGCCGAAGGCGAGCACCCCCAATGAAACTTTTGGCTGAGAGTCCCAGATCGGTGGCTCCCCTGCCATCCTCTGACAATTGGGGGTAACGGCTATGAGTGCTGCCTTACCCCCTATTTCTAATGGGTGAAAGGTGGGTCGATCCATGGTTCGGGGCTCGGGGTTCTTGCCGAAGGCGAGCGCCCTAAATCTTAATGAAAACTTTTAGGTAAGGGGGAGAGTTGAAATCCTGGCCGAAGGTCCAAGACTTGGCTTTGAAGAAAAACACCTCGGGCGCTCAGAGGGATGAGCCCCCTTACCATGGAGGAGTTGTCGGGTTGTGGCTCGGAGGCACTGCCAAGTGCGAAGCCTTGTTAGCTTGAGAAAGCTAAGGCTTGGCTCAAGGTCAGTGCCGAGGGTCGAGCCCCCTTAACTTGGAAGAGTTGTCGGGTTGCAGCTAGGAGGTACTGCCGAGCGCGAAGCCCTGTTAGCTTGAGAAAGCTAGGACGTGGCTCGAGATCAGTGTCGAGGGTCGAGCCCCCTTAACTTGGAAGAGTTTTCGGGTTGCGGATCAGAGGCACTGCTGAGCGCGAAGCCCTGTTAGCTTGAGAAAGCTAGGGCGTGGCTCGAGGTCAATACCGAGGTCGATCCCCCTTAACTTGGAAGAGTTGTCGGGTTACGGCTCGGAGGCACTACCGAGCGCGAAGCCCTGTTAGCTTGAGAAAGCTAGGACATAGCTTGAGGTCAATGCCGAGGGTCGAGCCCCCTTAACTTGGAAGGTTTTTCGGGTTGCAGCGGCACTGCCGAGCGCGAAACCCTGTTAGATTGAAAAAGCTAAGGCAAGGCTCGAGGTCAATACCGAGGGTCGAGCCCCCTTAACTTGAAACAGTTGTCGGGTTGCAGCTCGGAGGCACTGCCGAGCGCGAAGCACTGTTAGCTTGAGAAAGCTAGGGCGTGGCTTGAGGTCAATGCCGAGGGTCGAGCCCCCCTAACTTGGAAGAGTTGTCGGGTTGCAGCTCGGAGGCACTGCCGAGGGTGAAGCCCTGTTAGCTTGAGAAAGCTAGAGCTTGGCTCGAGGTCAGTACCGAGGGTCGAGCCCCCTTAACTTGGAAGAGTTATCAGGTTGCAGCACGAAGGTACTACCGAGCGCGAAGCCCTGTTAGCTTGAGAAAGCTAGGGCATGGCTCGAGGTCAATGCCGAGGGTCGAGCCCCCTTAACTTGGAAGAGTTGTCGGGTTGCGGCTCGGAGGCACTGCCGAGCGCGAAGCCCTATTAACTTGAGAAATCTAGGGCGTGGCTCGAGGTCAATGCCGAGGGTCGAGTCCCCTTAACTTGGAAGAGTTGTCGGGTTGTGGCTCGGAGGCACTACCGAGCATGAAGCCCTGTTAGCTTGAGAAAGCTAGGGCATGGTTCGAGGTCAGTGTCGAGGGTTGAGCCCCCTCAACTTGGAAGAGTTGTCGGGTTGCGGCTCGGAGGTACTGCCGAGCGTGTAGCCCTGTTAGCTTGAGAAAGCTAGGATGTGGCTCGAGGTCAATACCGAGGGTCGAGCCCCCTTAACTTGGAAGAGTTGTCGAGTTGCGGCTCAGAGGCACTGTCGAGCGTTTAGCCCTGTTAGCTTGAGAAATCTAGGGCGTGGCTCGAGGTCACTGTCGAGGGTCGAGCCCCCTTAACTTGATGGAAAAATTTAAAAAAAATGTAGGAGAAAACATAAAGTTACACTTTGTTATTTACAAAAGGGAATAGCATGTAAGTGCCGATTACAATAGATTGGTTACATAAGTTTAGCCCTCTCATTCGAGAAACTTAATGAGGTGCTCCGCATTCCAGGGCCTCTTGACTATCCTGCCCCCAGGTCTGCGAGTCGGTATGTGCCTGGGCGTACCACTTCGGAGACCTTGTAGGGGCCCTCCTAATTAGGCTATAGTTTCTGCTTTTCTCTGGGGTCAGATACCGCGAGCTTTCTGAGCACGAGGTCACCTTGCTTGATGTCCGTAGGGCAGACCTTCTTGTTGTAGAATTTCTCGACCCTTTGTTGGTATATGCTTCTTCGAATGGCGGATCTTTCCCTGACCTCGTTAATGAGGTCCAGATTGGCCCTGAGGTCAGAAGAGTTGTCCTCTTTGTTGAAGGCTATGGTCCTGGGCAATGGGATGCCGATTTCTAGCGGAATAACAGTCTCGGTGCCGTAGGCAAGGTTGAACGGGGATTCGCCCATGGGGATCCTCTTAATCTTTTGGTGTGCCCAGAGTACGCTATGCAGTTCATCGACCCCATAGCCCCTTCGGCGAATTATTAAGCCGCTTCTTGAGGTCAACTAGGATATGGCAGTTTGCATTTTCGGCTTGGCCATTTTACTGAGGGTGGCACACCGATGAGAAGCGTTGATGAACGCCGATGTCTTTTCAGAACTTTTGAAAGTTTTTACCCGCAAACTGGGTCCCGTTGTCGGTGACGAGCACTTGCGGGATCCCAAATCGGCAGATGATGTTCCTACAAAAGAATTGTTGTGTTTGATGCTCGGTGATCGTGGCCAGGGGTTCTGCCTCGATCCACTTTGTGAAGTAGTCGATGGCCACCACCAGAAATTTCCTTTGACCCGTTGCTTACGGGAAGGGGCCGACTAGGTCCATCCCCCACATAGCAAAGGGGGTCGGGCTGGACCGAGATCGGGGGTTGGCCAGGGGGAGCCTCTTCACCGAGAATCTTTGGCATGGGACACACATCTTGACAAGATCCTGGGGGTCTTGCAGCATGGTAGCCTAATAGTACCCGTAATTTAGGGCCTTTTGGGCAAGCGACCTGCTCCCCATGTGGCACCCGCCGATCCCCTCGTGCAGTTCCTTCAGAGCGTACTTCGCCTTGTCGTGCGTTAGGCAACGGAGGTAGGGCTTATCGTTGGTTATTGTGTATGAGCGCTTGAAGAGCATCCCATTGATCAGGGTGAATCTTTCGGAGCGGACCCTGATCCTTCTTGCTTCGGCTCGGTCTGGAGGGAGCTCATCGTCCGAAAGGAATTTTCAAAAGGCATCATCTAGTTGCCTGGTTAGAGATCAATGGTGAGGCAGGAGGCTTCAGGGAGATCGATGCTGGGCTTGAGCAGGACTACGATCAGCACGGCGCGGTCGAGCCCTTCAAAGAATGACGAGGCGAGCTTCGTTAATGAATCTGCCTGGGCGTTCAGTTCCCTTGGGATCCATTCTACAGAGTGGTATTCGAAAGACGCCAAGAGATGATGGAATACCACCAGGTATTGCACCATTCGAGCGTCGTGAGCTTCGTGCTCCCCGGTGATCTGGTTGACCATGAGCTGGGAATCGTTAAAGGCCTTGATGTGTCTAGATCCGATGTTGTGTGCCAGGGTCTGCCTCGTGATCATAGATAGCTTCATACTCCACTTCGTTGTTCGAAGCCAGAAAATTCAGTCGGAGAGAATACTGAAGGACGAAATTATCGGGACCCTTCAGAATGACGCCTGCTTCGCTTCCTCCCTCGCAAGATGAGCCATCGACGTAAACCTCCTACATCGGGTCGGTCTCCCGAATATTGGATGGCTCGAAAATAGTGCATTAGATGATGAATTCGGCAAGGGCCTACCCTTTGATGGCTGTCCTGGGTTGGTAGCTGACGTCGTACTGACTCAGCTCGATCGAGCACTTCACCAAGCGACCGGAAGTTTTGGGTTTGGCAAGATAGGACTTCAGCTGTTCAAATGCCTGTTGCTGGGTGTCCCCCCACTCGAAGCCTTTGGCTCCTCGGAGAGCCTTGAAGAAGGGGCGCGACTTCTCCCCGAATTTCGAGAGGAAGCGGCCGATGGTCGCCAACCTCCCCGTTAGGCGCTGCTCTTTAATATTTCTAGGAGGGGCCATATCGATAATGGCCTGGATCTTTTCGGGGTTTGCCTTTATGTGCGCTGACTGACGACGAACCCGAGGAATTTTCCAGAGGAGACGCCGAAGGCACACTTGGCAGGATTGAGCCTCATGTCATGTGATCGGAGGATGACAAATGCTTCTTCAAGGTCGTTCACATGGTCCTAACCTCGCCAGCTTTTGACGAGCATGTTGTCGAAGTACATCTCCATGTTGCGACCGATCTGGTCTTTGAAGACCCGGTTGACGAGCCTCTGGTAGGTGGCTCCGGCATTCTTGAGCCCGAAGGGCATAACCCGGTAACAATACAAACCTTGGTCGGTTACGAAAGACGTCTTGGCGATGTCAGGGAAAACATGCGGATTTGGTTATAGCCTGAAAAGACATCCATGAATGTCAGTAGCTCATGACCCGATGTTGCGTCGATTAAGGCGTGGATGCTTGGGAGAGGGAAAGGGTCTTTTGGGCATGCTTTGTTGAAGTATGTGAAGTCTATGCAAATCCTCCAGTTTCTGCTGGCCTTCTTCACCATAACAACGTTGGCTAGCCACTCCGGGTAGCTGACCTCCTGAATGAACCGAGCGGACAACAATTTTTCCACCTCAACCTTTAGGGCTTGTTGTCTTTCCGGAGCGAACTTGCACCGCTTCTTATGAATGGGCTTGGAGCCCGGGGCGACACTCAGTCAATGCATGATCAGATCTTCTGAAATCCCAGGCATGTCGGATGGGGTCCAGGCAAAGAGGTCGATGTTGCGGCGGACGCAATCAATTAGGCACGGCTTCAAGTCTGGGGAGAAGGTGCGGCTCACACAAAAATGTTTGGATTTGTCATCTGCCTCGAACAAGACTTCTTCCAGCTCGTCCGCCAGTTCTAATTCTGGGTGGTCTCTCTTAGGAGGGAGCTCAACCATGTTGAGGGGAAATACCCCGCCCCCGACCGCAGTCATGTAGCACGAACGTGCCGACTCCTGGTTGCCTCGGACGACCCCGACCTCGAGGTCAGTGGGGAACTTCAGTTTCAGATGGTAGGCTGAGGGGATGACCTGGAACGAACAGAGCCCGTGTCGGTCGAGGATGGCGTTGTATGCTACCTTGACATTGACCACCATGAAATTCATCGACTCAGTTCGAAGGATAGGGGTCATGCTTGTAGTTACATCTAGTGTCATAATCCCTTCAATTTGTATGGGGACACCCGAAAATCCGTGAAGGATGTAACCGGCTAGCTTGAGTTTTTCTCGGGGGAGTTTGAGGTTCTCAAATGCTTCCAAGAACAGGATATTAACCGAGCTGTTGTTGTCCACCAGGATACGGTAGACCTCAAAGTTGGCCATGACAAGGCTGATGACGAGGGCATTGCAGTGCGGAAGCTGGACGCCTTCGAGGTCTTTCTCAGAGAAGGAGACTACCCGTTGCTGAACCCGAGGGGAGAGATGGTCCCAAACAGAGCTAACCTCTCGGACAAAGGCCTTGCAAAAGGTATTGGATTCCTCTCCTATGGGTCCGTCGTGGACGCAGTGCAGGATAGCCTATCCCCCTGTCTCCTCGGGTTTGGGGTCCTGCTCGAGCTACAGACTGGCTGTCCGGGGAGGAGGCTAAGGCCTCGGGTTCCTCGGCTTTCTGAGGTTTTTGGGATTGGCCCGGGTGACTCCCTCAGGTACCCTCGTTGGATGAGGGCTTTGATCTTGTCTTTGAGGGCTCGGCAATAATCTGTATCGTGGCCGGTGTCTTGGTGAAAGCGGCAGTAGAACCATTGTTCTTTGGGATTGGTTGGAACCCTGGTCATCCGCACGGTTGGGATGTGGAGGGTCTGGATGCCTTGCCGAGGTGACGGCCCTTCTGGCTTTGGGAGCCATGGAGGAACTCGGACGCGAGGTGACGTCCCTGACCGGGCTCGGTCTGGCAACAGTACTAAGAGAAAGGCTTCCCACATATGGCGCCAACCTGATGCAGTTTGTTTTTGGGGTGTGGGGGCAATATGTGTGAGTTCTTGTAATTTGTGAAATGGAAACCATAGTACTAGCGTCGGTCCGATCCCGGGGAGCGGGAGCGGCTCGGAAGTATGAACGGAGAGGTAGAGGCCGGGTGCTCGGCTCAGATCCAGCAGCTCGGCTCGAGTCCGGCAGCTCGGCTCGGCTCGGTCTTCTGTAACTGTACACTGCCTAGAAACACCGGGAGAAGTCCCGACGACAGGCCCTTCGACGATCTAGTCAATTACTGAGAAAGAGACTGGGCAGCTAGGGTTCAGGTGGGGAGAGATTGATTACCTTCTGCAGTGAGGAGGGGATCTGGTATTTATAGGCAGAGGCAAACGGGTCTGGAACCTTAGCGGGCCGGGTCGGACCTGTTTGCTTGTGGGCCTGAGGCGGTAAGGACCTGTTGGACTTCTGTTGACCTGATGATCAGGGAAGAGCGGAATTTGAGGAGATCTGACGGCCCAGGAGGGACCACGTTATCTAACCCATATCATCGTACATGTTTACACAATCAATTTCATGCATGTTTTGCTTGAGAGGAATCTAACACCTATTTGGTTGGAATCAATGGGATACATGATTAATATGAATAGAAAGGCCTATAGGACTCAAAAGAGTTTATTCGATAATATATTTCAATCATATGTTTTGGTATATAGTCGGGCGACAGGGCACTTTACACAAATTTTTTGAAAAAGAATATGTGCAGACTGATCGAAGAAGACTTCAAGTTGGTTAGGGAATTCGTGGAGTTTCTTTCAAGCAGTAAGGGTTTGTTTGGTTCGAGAAAAATTCATTGTTTTTTTTTTTGAGGGAAAAGGTGGAATAAGGCCACCCTGTTTCATTAATAAGAAATTAACAAAACAACCCCAGCATGCTGGAGCAAGTTACAACCTACAGATAGAAAAAAAACATGAAGCGACATGACCAGTACATATAATCAGCTCTCACTCTAACCTACGAGGACCAACTAATTGTATGTCCGTCAAGCAAGCTTCGAGCACCCACCTCCACAGCACGCGCCCACCCACCTGAAGCGAATCCTGTGGGGTTTGAAAATTTGCCGCTCCCCTCCTTCTACCTCATCAACGCCACTTCAATCATGGCCCAATCGGAGTTGCACCGAAAAGGAGAGTCGTCGCAAAAAACTCTCACTAACCCTAATCACGGACACAGTCTAAGAGAGCAATGAAGAACTTATACTCTCTCAGATGATTTCTCACAAACACAAACAGACACCTGCATAAAGTAGTGAGAAGCAACGTCTTCACTCTCTCACTCTCTCACTCTCTCTCTCACGTAAAACCCAACCAAATCACAACTAATTTGAAGAATCACCTTCACCTCTCGCCCATGCGGGGCGGTGGACGTTGTAGATTTCAGGGTCAATGATGAGGGCATAGTGGCGGTGTTGTTGCAAAGTCTGTGGCAGTGGATTAAGGAAAGTCGAGTTCAGTGTGTGACTCCTCTACTACCGACCAAGAAGACAAACATCTCCCCTCTGTGCACGTCATGGGGGGACCCCTTCTGCGGGCTCAAGCCCCATCCTGTGCAGTAACGATCATGGGGGGACCCCATCATCGGGCCCTAGCCCCACAACTATACTCTCCGCGACAGTTGAGACCAACACCCCGGAAGCTGCGACCAGTGATCGCCCATCACGGAGGGACCCCGTCTTGGGCCCAAGCTCCACAATCGGTCTCATGGTGGTAAAATACTAGTATATAATAAGCGGTCTCATGGGGGAACCCCGTCTTCGGGCCCTAGCCCCACAACCGACCTACACAGCAAACATCACAACTAGACATACCCAATCCAGACAGCTCCACCAACCCCCCAAACCACAAAATACCCTGCCGTCTCACACCACGGCACAGCCAAGCACACCCCAGCTTCTTCACACGCACTACCAACCCTCGAAAAACCAAAACATAGCTATAATTGGCCCCAAGAGTGTGGACATGGTGGCAAGCGCGTAGAGCAACATGTGAAACACCTAGCAAAGCTAACCAATCTCAACCTAAACTAACCCCAACCCCAATAAATCCACCCCCAACTCCAAGTATCACAGATCTGGGTTGCAAAATAGAAGTTCATGTCGCCATCGTCCAGATCCGCTAGATCAGATCTACGTATTCATCTTATTGTAATCACCCTCTTCATCCTTATGATCTACATGATCAATATACAGAAACTAATCCACATCCAAGTAGAAGATCCACTTCTCCATATACCAATACCTATGAAATCAATCATTCACCACCATGAACTAACCAGTTATGATAGTACCCGTCAAACCTCTCATGCTCCTTCACATCGTCCACACTCACACTCACCACCTCTTTTTCCATCCATGGCCTCAGCACTTTAATCACCCCTCGTAGATCCCACCACATCGTGCATCGTGGAACGAGATGGGCACGTCCGCCGACGTTCGATTCCGGCGATCTTGGTGGAGCACTAGCGGAGACGATCTCAGGTAGTCGTCGCTGCGCTCAGCAGGGGAAGGCATGGCCACGATCAGATCTGGGGGATCGGGGTTAAGGGGAGCAGAAGATGGCAACGTTGGGCGCTTTGGCTTCGGGTGGAGGTGGAGGCGGCCGCGACGAACGGCTTCGACGACCGGCCTCCATCTTCGACGAACCGCCACCCAACAGAACGCGAAAGTAGATCTAGGGTTTTGAGATCAGGGAAGGGGGAGGAGATGGCCGGGAGGGGACGACGGGTGGGGCGGCGGCGTGGAGGGTGGCCGCCGCCTCCCCTAGGGTTTTTTAGAGTTAGGGTTTTTTTTTTTTGAGAACGGGAGAGAACTAGCACCTCGTTTGTTTAGCAAAGCAATGAAGATGAATAAACCGAAAAAGTTTGCTGGATTAGCAATCTCAAATTCTCCTCAAGTACAATACTTACCACCATTTGTTTCTTCCTATATAATCCCATCCAGTATCAGCTAGGTTTTTTGTTTTCTAATTTTATAAGTATACCTGAACTCAAAAATTTTCTCCAAAATCAAGTGGGTAAAATATAACAACAATTAAATAGAAAAAAACAAGTAACATAAGAAAGACATAGTCAAGAAGGTGGCAAAATGTGTGGACGGTATGCTCGTGGCGTACAAAATCTGTCACTAAAATATTTGGGCTTGCCGGTCAGAAGCGGGACTCTCAAAATGGTGGACTGGAATGAGCTCATTAAGAAAATCACTAATAGGCTTGAAGGATGGAAGGGGAAAATGCTTTCGTTTGGTGGACGCTTGGTTATGCTCAATTCTGTGATCAACTCGATACCGTTATACTTTTCATTGTTCTTCGAGAAACCGGTTTGGGCTACTAAAAAGATCGATAGGCTTAGACAACGCTTCCTCTGGAATGGGAATGGGCAGATGGAAAAGAGTACTCACTTATCAAGTGGGGGTTGGTATGTAGATGAAAGGAGTTCGGAGGTTTGGGGGGTTATTAATCTTCGACAAATGAACCAAGCTGTATTGTAAAAATGGTGGTGGAAACTTAACTTATGTAAGAAGACTAAGTGGGAAACGCTAGTTAAATCCGCATACCTCAGAAATGGTAGCATGCATCGAAAGCAAACGAATATTGCGTCCATGTCCAGCTCCTGGCGAGGAGTGTCATGCACAAAGGACCTATTCTTGGCTGGAGATTCTATTGCTATTGGAAACGGAGCAGACAACTGCAATAGGTGGTGCGGTCTCATTTATCTAAAAAGACCCGGTGGTCTATAAATACACAACGGACAAAACAATTAGGCGGTGAGACAGTGGAGGAATGTCGTCTGGAAGCCAAGATTGATGAGACAACTGAGCAGGGAGGTGCCTGACCAGAAAAGGAAATTCAATTAATTCTTGCAAGACTGGAAGCCCACGAGAGAGGAGCACCCAGATAAGATCATTTGGGAGAATGGAAATAGTGGAAATTTCTCAGTGAAATCGGTGTACACATTAATCAATGATGGGGGTGTGCGGGTACACGACCCGGTTTGGAAGGTAAAAGTCTTGCTGAATGTTCTTGCTTTCAGCTAGTGGGCCGTTCGAAATGTGGTTCTCACTAGGGATAACTTGAAGAGGCGCAAGTGGCACAGACTGTGGAAGTGTGTCATGTGTGATCACGATGGGGAAACGGTGGACCACCTGTTTATGAAGTGTCAGTATGTTTTACCACTCTAGGAGGAACAATTACATAGTTTCTGTGTATCTGCACCTCAGGATCTCTTCATTTTGTATGGAGATCTTGGGCGGAGGTAAGTGTTTGCAGGCTCGACATTACATTTGGGGAATTGAGGTAGCAGCCTCCTTTTGGGGAATATGGTTATAAATGAATAATATAATTTTTAGACCCACACACAATTATCCCATACACCAACAACTTGCAACTGTGATAAACTATAATGTTCTATTTTGGGCACATGTGGTAGGTACAAAAGCGAAGAAGAAGATTAAGGAGATGTATTCTGATATTACTACTTCCACATACGAGGCAGAGCCTGAGGATAGGGTGGGGTAACAGAATGTCTAGTGATCAGCATGCGATGGCAAATGGCCACTTACTTTGGGAGATGATATTTTTAAGGGCTTTTGGGGCTTTCTGCTCGGACGGGTTATTCTGTATTTATAGGTAGTTTTTAGTTTGTATTTTGCGCATGGAACCTTTTTGTATAGGGGTAGGTTCCAATTTTTGGCGGATAATGAGTTTCATAATGCAGCTTGTTGGAATTCATAAATATCAAACTCCATATTTTGGTTGTATGTTTGGTTAAACGACTTATTACTGGGGTGGGTGGTGGGTTTCCCATCGTTAATGATTATAATAAAATTAAAAAAAAAGGTAGCAAAACTTCACTTGCTGGATTGCAAGATTAATTAGGCAGTAATTTTGTAGCCAATTCCCTCTCTACAGCCATCTTAAGAAAGCTCTGTTCTGCAACCACTATCTTTACTGGTAGAAATCCGATGCCATTCGCCACACCTCCCTAGTCTCTGCCTTGAACTCCTCAAAATCAACACTTCCATTCCCATCGTGGTCGAAACGAGCGCAGAGTCCTTGGTATATCCCATCAAGCTCTTCTTGGGTCAACCCAGTTTCATCAATGCCGAAATGAGTCTCCATAACCCTCAAACATCTCAGAATATAATAGAATCCTATAATCGTTGGTGACAAGACAGGTGAACCGATCTTTAATTGAGCTGTAAAGGCCTATTTTCCTTCGCGAATTTGCAAATGGTTGCCCCATCAAGAATTTCCTTGCTCATCTTCGCTTGCTCTAATCAAACACTCTTTCCAATAGCGGAGGAAACAAGGAGGATTTCCTTGGAAAAAATTAAGAAAAATATAATTACCTACAAAATATAATATAGAATAATATAGTTTATCGGCCTCGGAGTAGACGTATATTAGCACTGCATTAAAGGACTCAATGCCGTTCTCGTATGGCAATCCATGATAGCTTATTCAACATTGTAGTAACCCATATTTTTAAATATTATTTTTAAAGGTTTATAAATGAATTAAAATGATTTTTGGGGATTTAATAAATATTTTCAGAAAATTTATCTTTTTACACGTGCGAAACACGTGCAAATATTTTCTTGAGAAGTTCAAAAGCCAAAATATTTTTAGGAAAAATCATTATTTATTATTTGGGATTTATTTGTAATTTTTCTAGATTTTTCTGATATTTATTGGATCTATTTACAAATATTAAGAAAAGAATGATCTTTTTTGCAAAATTGTCATTTTGAGGGGTGAAAGTGCAAAACTATTTTCTGGACTTTAAAATAGTGCCGAATGGAAATACAGAGGTTATTTTGCTTTTAAATCTTAATTTAATCAATTTTATCAAGCTTCCAAGTATATGAATCTATTTATGTAAAGTTATATTTTAAAGGGGTTATTTTGCAAATGTGTCTAAAAACCCTAAATTCTCTATTTCCGGCCTATTTAAAAGAAACGCAGCCTTCATTCGCTGCACAATATAATGTTTTTATTATTTTATTTTTTTTGAGGAATTAAGAAGAGGATCTTGGATTTTGCAAAAGAGAAGTTTTCTTAAGGGATTTCTTCATTCGAGGTGAGTGACATGTTTGTTTGCTTTGTGTATTTTGCATGTAATTGTTTTGTTGAGTTGTTTATGTATGTGATTTGGTACAATTTGGTTGTTTGATTTATGAATGTTTAATGGATCTTGGATGTTGAATCTTATTGCTAGAAAGCATGTTTAGGGTTGGAATATGAATATGCACATTATGAATTGGATAAAAAATTGGATCTTGTGAAACCCTAGATGTTTGTAAATAGGATTGTATGTGGGTAGTCGTTCTCTTTTGGGTTAATGTTGGATTGAATGAATATGGTGAATTTTATGCATGAATCTAATAAAGGTGAGACCTTTTATGATTTTGAGTATTTGGTTGAATACAAATTGGACATGGTGATGTTATCAATTAATTATGGTTGTGAGTTGTAGTAGTAATTCAGTTTTGAAGAATTTGAATGGAAAGTTATGAATCAAGAGATCATATCTTGAGAATCAAAATTTGAGAATTTAGTCGAGTTGAGGAATATACCCAAATTGGGGATTCTTTTGAGATTTTGATATTTATATGTTTTGGATATGAATACGAAGAAATTTCAATGAGTAACTAATTTTTAGAAAACTCTATTTTGATGATATGCACAATTTCATGTTTGATTGAAGGAAATCATCAAATCTCTATTTTTATAAATTCAATTAGTTTGATTTAGTTTTGTGGACTATTATATGTCCTATCAGTTATATTTGAACATATAAGAAATATGCTTTTTGAAAGAAATCATTTTCATAAAGTAAAACTACGTATCGGTTGAATTGTGCACAACCAAAAGTATACAGTCTGTAGGTCGACAGTCGACTGGTATGAATTTTCAGTCGACTGATACGACCCGGCTGCCATGTTCTTTAGTTTTCTTTAAATTTCCTTCTAGACAGTCGACCTATGACCCTTTTCAGTCGACTGCTATACTTAGAATATTTTCTTAAAGATTATTGGATTTTCTCTCTGGACAGTCGACCTATGACCTTTACAAGTCGACTTATAAGACTTAGATTATTTTCTTAAAACCATAGAATTCTCTTTCTGGACAGTCGACTTACGCTTGTTATTAGTCGACTGATAATGATGTACCTTTATATTTTTGAATGTTCTTTCAAATGATTTATTCTCTAAATGCTTTAATCTATAACTTATTATTTATACTTTACCTACTATTGAACATATGTTTTCAAGATGTTAAGTTGAGCAATTTATGTTGGAAAGTTGGTTTGGACATTTGAGTGTGAGTCTCTAGAGGGTGTGTGTGAACCTAGTATACCGGCAGTTGAGTTATTTATGTTTGGGCCTGTTGAGGCATTTTAGTTGATCAGTTGTTGAGTTAAGTTCGGTAGGGTGCACCAACTCTAGGAGATTCGTTAAGTAATTAAATAACCTAAATGATAAGGATAGGCACTAGTGGTGATATGATGAACGGGAACATGGGTTATGGACCTCAGTTTGGCTTGCGGTGTGAGATAATCTCCGAAATTATCCAGGTGTGAGTAAAATAGTCTCCGGAATTACCTGTGGTGTGGGATTGATCTCTGGAATTATCGGGGTCGAGACGACGCACATGTGGTATTCGTGTGATGAGGTGCCATTGCTTGCGGTGTGGAGTATTCTCAAAAATTCCCAGGTGTGAGTGAAATAGTCTCCGAAATTATCTGTGGATAAAGATTGACCTCCGAAATTATCGGGGCATGGGCTAATACTCACAGTTTATCTTTATCTCGTAGTAGTCGTCGTGATAGGATTAGTTGCATAGCGGGAATTGAACCCTATAATGTGGAGACATTAAGGGCCTGCACCAGACCTATGTAGAGTGGGATGCATAGACTTCGACAAGTACGCATTAGAGAGTCAGCATATAGACTTGTGTTTCTTGACTTGGTTTTACGCATGTATTTTCCTGTTTTCTACACTTGACACTCAGTTTAGTTTTACTTGATATTTTCATGTTTCCTTGCTACGTCATAATTTATGTATTCTTGTTTATTACATGTTATTTATGAATCCATGCTTAATGTTTATTTATGTTATTTGTTTTGTTTTTTTTGTCACTCACACCTTTATGGCTGACCCCTTTAGTTTTGGGGGTTAGGGTTATCTCTAGCCTCATATTTTACAGGTGATTTCTTAAGACTCGGATTTGGATGCTTGAAGTTCCATTTATATAGTGACTTATGTAATTGTAAATTGTTGTAAAGAAAAGAGAATTGTGATTTAAGATGTATTATATTCCGCTGTGCTATGTAAACGATTATTGTAATGAAAGTTGAAAAACTTTATTGGTGTTTGGTTGTGTTTAATATTACATTGAAGTTGATGCTGGAAATTATGCCACGTATTTTCTAAGATATTATATTAGAAATTCGGGGCGCTACAAACATAGGTACAAACCTTGTCCACCGATATTTCTTGCATGCACGACCACGAAAGGAGAGTTGACATCGAGATATATAGCTAGAATATGCCCAATAAACAAGATAAATATATATAATAGACATTTTGTTTGGAGGAGGAAAATGATCATTCTTGTTCATCGTATTTTCTCGTATTCTTCTTTTATTTTCTCGCTTCATCTTCTCATTAAGAGGAGCTCGTATTTTTAGAATTCATCTATTAACTCCTCATAGTCAATCACTTTAAGATCCGTAAAATCAAACAATAATCATCTTATTTATAAGAGTAATTAAGCAAAAACTTATGTATTATAACTAGTTGTAATGGCATTGCCAACATTTGTGTATTGCCTTAACACGTCATTGCCAATGACGGTTAAGTGGTTTGCACGCGTTTGCACAATATTTGCGTTTGCAATGAAAGATTGCTCATATATATATATATATATATATATATATATATATATATATATATATAGAGAGAGAGAGAGAGAGAGAGAGAGAGAGAGAGAGAGAGAGAGAGTAATGTGAGCTTCATATTTGTATGAGAAAATTTTCCTCATACAGAGTGATTATACTCACTTGGTAGAGCATTATGGAAGATCCACTCCGTCCATCATGTTTATCATGCTAATAGATATGAGTGTAGAAAAAATCAAGTTGTTTGGAGGTCATTCACCCATGCATCATGTGGGTCTAATTTGTGGTTCGATTTATATTACAGTTGAAACCGTTCATTTTTCAACCACATGATGCACAGGTGAATGACCCTCCAAACCACTTGATTTTGTCTACACATACATCCATTGGCATGATAAACATGATGGACGGAGTGGATCTTCCATAATGGCCCCACCAAGTGAGTATAATAACTTTGTATGAGGAAAATTTCCTCATACTCTATATGAGGCTCACTTTTCTCATATATATATATATATATATATATGAAAATCTTCCATTGTGCACCACCCCTCCGTGTGCACTCGTGTGGACTCGGCCTTTCCGCCTTCATATCGACAATCCGAACCGTTCAAATTGATCTACACATCTGAATTAGTCTAAATATGTAAAATCAAATTATTTGAAATTCATTTGCACATCCATCATGTGACTATAAGAAATAATGATTTTCAGCCATCCGATTTTGTAACACTTCAATGGATGTTTAGATCAACGTGAATGGTTCGGATCATCGATACGAAGGCGGGAAGTCCGAGTGCACACGCCATGTGCATCATAGGTGGTGCACAATGGAAGACTTCCCTATATATATATATATATATATATATATATATATATATATATATATATATAGTAAGTCTATTAAGAGCTGGGAAGCTGGGATCCTTATCGAGAGCTGGAGTTTTCAACCATTCGATCGGGATTGATCCAGATCGAACGGCTCAGAAGAGATCCCGCTTATGTTTCAATTGTTGAGGGGCAAAAGGGGAAAAATCGAAACCCATATCTCTCTATCTTTCTCGTCTCCTCTCCCTACCGCTCTGTCTCCTCTCCCTCCCGCTCTCTCTTCGTCGAGCAATTCAAACCCTTGCTCAAATTCCTAAAATCGAAACCCATATCTCTCTATCTTTCTCGTCTCCTCTCCCTACAGCTCTGTCTCCTCTCCCTCCCGCTCTCTCTTCGTCGAACAACAATCTAACTCATTTCAACAATAGACTAACTATAGACTAACTATATATGAGTCAGGGAATTTAGCAACATTCAGTGAAGTGACAATCGTAAAGCTCAGATAGGATTATTTCATCACTAGTCACTTCTATTAATCATTAAATCATAGTGTGCAACTTCAGAAACATAATTCATCTCATTATCACTTATAACCAATTAGGGAAAATAAAGCTCAGATAGGATTAATTCATCACAAGTCACTCCTACAAATCATTAAATAAATGATTTATAGTGTGCAACTTCATAAACATAATCCATCTCATCATCACTTTTAAAACTAGAATCCAAGTTATCCAATGAGGAAGCAAACTCACAATCACATGAATGTAACAGACTATTTGGGAGATCAAATACTTCCCCTGACATATTGTAGCTGATCCTCTTATTCCACACACTATACTTAAGATGCAAACATTACCTGACAAATTAATTAACAATAAAGAGTTTGAACAAGTGAATGGAAATTAATTAATGAACAATTGTAATAAATTTGTTGATTTGATGTTCAAAAATGAAATGCAAAGAAGAGAAGTAATCTCACCACGTTCTTGAGAATGCACCCCGAGAGTAAGTTCTTGAAATGAACATTCTATTCTAAAAAGGTAACAACATGGAGCATCCTTTCCTAAGAACTAAGAATACATTAGGATTGGAGAAGAGCATGGATCTAATCTCTCCAGAAATAACTGGAATCTTCTCAAACAACAATCTAATTGTCATTGGGTGATTTTCTATCAAACAACAATCTAACTCATTTCAACAATATCTACTCAAAGTTTGAATTCAATAATGGAGTAATAACCATAAAGATCTAATCTTTACTGATGATGGTTTTATATAATCGAGGACGACGACGACGACGACAACAACAACAACAACAACAACTACAACCAAAAATTAACATTGGAATTTTCCCTCTATCCAACTTTTTGAAGGTGAGAGAGATCTGTCGGGGGTATCGATGGAGGTTTTCCCCATCGATTTCGACTTGGGGGCTAGGGTTTCTCTTCGAAGAGAGAGAGAGAGAGAGAGAGAGAGAGAGAGAGAGAGAGAGAGAGAGAGAAATTGCCAGTAGGGATTTGAGCTAGGGTTTCCCTTGTTCGACGAAGAGAGAGCGGGAGGGAGAGGAGACAGAGCAGGAGGGAGAGGAGACGAGAAAGATAAAGAGATATGGGTTACTATTTTAGGGATTTGAGCTAGGGTTTCCCTTGATCGACGAAGAGAGAGCGGGAGGGAGAGGAGACGAGAAAGATAGAGAGATATGGGTTTCGATTTTAGGGATTTGAGCTAGGGTTTGAATTGCTCGACGAAGAGAGAGCGGGAGGGAGAGGAGACAGAGCGGTAGGGAGAGGAGACGAGAAAGATAGAGAGGTATGGGTTTCGATTTTTCCCCTTTTGCCCCTCAACAATTGAAACATAAGCGGGATCTCTTCTGAGCCGTTCGATCTGGATCAATCCCGATCGAATGGTTGAAAACTCCAGCTCTCGATAAGGATCCCAGCTTCCCAGCTCTTAATAGACTTACTATATATATATATATATATATATATATATACACACACACACACACACACAAAGAAAGCTATCAAGTGGTTCTCATTCAGTTGGGTTGAAGTCAATGGTCCAGATCTAACCTCACAAAACATATTTTCCCGCCCAAAAGTTCTCCTCAAAACACAAATTCAAATTCCCAAAACAACTCATTTATTTATTTATTTATTTATTTATTTCTCTCTCTCTCTTTCTCTCTCTCATTCTCTCTCTATTTACTCAGATATTTATATTTTTAGATTTCAGGTTTGTAAATTTTCAAATTTTTTACGTATTTTTTTATTGCTCATGTTACATTGAAAATAGCAAATATCTCATCAACAGTTAACTTTCATCATTTTCCACACTCAAAGTTCTAAGAGGTTGGATTTTACACCACCATTTATAATTATTTTTCAACATACACTAATGGAAACACGGAGTTTTATTTACAACTAATTATTATTTTACTATTCAAACTTGAGCTACATAATTGTTGTTTTAATCTTTACAAGACTTTCATATGCTGTATTGTTTCGAAGACGTGCCATAGAGATGTGTCCACGGACAAATCTAATATATATATATATATATATATATATATATATATATATATATATATATATAGTAAGTCTATTAAGAGCTGGGAAGCTGGGCTCCTTACCGGGAGCTGGAGATCTCAGCCATCCGATCGATCTTGATCGCGATCGGACGGCTGAGATCTAATGCCGCTTATCTTCAGATAGGGTGAGGGGTAAAAGTGGTATACTGAATCGATTGAGTATACCCCTTATCTCTTATCTTCGATAGCTCTCTTCTCTCCCGCTCTCTATCGTTCCAAACCCTAATATCTTCTCCCGCTCTCGATGATCGCCCCGCTCTCTTCACAACCCTAATCACTATCATCTCTTCTCTTCTCACGCTCTCAGTCCCGATCCCCATCTTCGAAACTCTAATCCACCTCTCTTCGAAACCCTAATCGAAGATAGCGAAGTCGCGCTCTTCTCTCCCGCTCTCTTTCTTCGTCACCTGTGTAAACCCAACTCCACCATCGACCGGATCTCCAGTCGCTTATCTTCAGATCTGTCGAGGGGTAAAAGGGGTATAATCGATCAGACCCCATCGGCCTTGTCGTCGCAGCACCAAAGAAGAGCACTTACAAGTTCGTTCTCTCTCTCCGACGGAAAACCCAAACTGCGACAAGGGTTTCGATTTCTCATCTCGAATTCAAATTTTATTTCCTTTATAAATGCTTCTAGTTTGTTGTTATATTTTTAGCGCTTAAATTATACTTTGATAACATTCGCACTAGTATTCGGACTAGTACATTTAGAATAGCAAATAATATTTGTACTAGTATATGGAATTTTAAGATGTGGACATGACACATGCATATAAGCACACAAAATCCATGTAATATGCAGTCTAGTTTTTGTTTCTTTCGAGATTTGCTTCAATCACTGCTAATAGGACATGACACATGCATATAATTACCCAAATTCCATGTAAAATCCATGTAAGAAGCTGAAGGTTGCTTGCCATTTAACTATGGATGTTTCTCCCCAAAAAGAAAAAAATTTAACTGTCTAAAATCTGTACATACTTAAATTCTTCAAACACTAAGTTTCATAACCCCTCAGTATGAACACTTTATTACTTGTAGATCAAGAATGTAGTCTGTTAGACTTTTTCGTTTGTGCTAATTTAAAGTTGTAGCTTTTTTTTAAATTTTTGTTGTCTCATTCTCCTATGAAGGATGGAGGTTGAAAATGAAGAATTACTAAGCCAAGATGTTCAGTCCAGTTGGAGGGACGTTGATGATGCTTCTAAACCATTTGTTGGTTTAGTATTTGTAACATTAGACGACGGATATGAATTTTATAAAACATATGAAAAATTAGTTGGTTTTTCAGTACGCAAGTTTGCAACGATGGTTGACAGTACCACAAAGGAGAGATATTCACAACAATTTGTTTGCTCAAAGCAAGGCAAGCCGGTTGATACAACTGTTGTGAATGTTGCCAATAATGAAGAATCGTCTTCTTCAAATTTGATCAAGAGAAGGCGAAGGGCTGTGACGAAAGAAAGGTGTATGGCTCAAATATGAATGCAAAGGGATGATGACGGGAGATGGTCAATTCGTAGGTTTGTTGAAGTGCACACCCATATTTGTGTCACACCTAGAAAGCAACAATTTTTAAGATGTAATAGAACTGTCTCTGAAGCGCAAAAAAGTTTACTTAGTTCTTTCAAAGAGGCTAATATAAGAACTTCAGAGTTTATGTCCTTCATAGAAATAGAAAATGAAGGTTTCAGTAATATTAATTGTACTGAAAAAGATATTAGAAATTCGGTGCAAAGAGAGAAGGATGGTATGAGAGCTTATGATGTTGATATATTGCTGGAGCACTTGCAAGAGGAAAAAGAGATGAATCCTTCTTTCTGTTTTCATTACAAGGTTGATGAAGACAACAAATTAACTCATGTGTTATGGGTTGATGCTATTGCCAGGAAGGCTTATAAGCATTTTGGTGAAGTGCTAATTTTTGATACCACATATGATACCAATGAATACAAGTTGGTTTTTGCTCCATTTACTGGAGTTAATCATCATGGCCAATCTGTCAATTTTGGTGCGGGTTTTATAAATAAAGAGACCACCGACTCTTTTGTTTGGTTGTTTCAAAAATGGGGTGAAACAATGGGTGGGTTTCCACCAAAAGTGATCATCACAGTTCAAGATCCTGCAATGGATAATGCAATTCGCATATGTTTTCCTGGTTCGAGCCACAGGCTTTGCATGTGGCGCATTCTTAAAAAGCTTCCCGATAAGCTTGGTGGTCCGGGCCTGAATAGTGATTTTAGCATTCCATTCCATAGTTGCATCTGGGAATCAGAGACCCCGGAAGAGTTTGAGATGAGATGGAATGATGTAATGAATGCTAATGTGCAAATTGCAGGTATTACTTGTTTCAATAAATTATAGTTATGTTTGAACATTTTTTTGTACTATTAGTACTTGATACATATTACAATAACAGGTAATCCTTGGCTTTCTGACATTTATTTGCTTCGTGAGAAGTGGATACCAGCTTATGCTAAGCATATTTTTACTGCTGGAATTCGCACAACTCAGAGATCAGAAAGCATGAATGCTTTTGTAGATAAATATGTTAATAGCAAAAATTCTTTACATGAATTTATGACGAGGTCTGAAAGGACAATAAGGAAACAAAGACAAAATTAGTTAGCAGCTGACTACACCACTCTGCATACAAAACCAAAGCTACAAACAGATTTTGAAATTGAGTCCCAAATGTCTGAACTGTACACTAGAGCGAAATTTCATGTATTTCAAGCTGAACTAGTTGAAAGCTTGAATTATGCCTCTTTAATAAAATCTGACGATGGTAGTGTGCGACACTATATTGTCAGGAGAATGGGAAAGTCGGTACAATCTGATAAAACAAGAGATGTGTTCTACAAGGGAATGGATAATGTTGGGACTTGCACTTGTAGTAAATTTGAAGTGGAGGGAATTCCTTGTAGACACATCCTTGTGGTATTGAGGAATGAGTTTGTTAATTTCCTGCCTCAACTTATATTTTAAAGAGGTGGACCGCTTTGGTAACTACCGAGATTGTATATGATGATGCTGGTGATGAAATCATCGGTAGCTATGGTAGTCCACAAGATTTGGACATGGTGGAATTGTCAAATGAAATTAACAAAGTGATGAGGATCGCTCGCTCATCAAAGGAGATGCGCCAAAAGGCTAAAACATTACTAGTTGGTGTTGTTGCAGAATTGCAACAAGATATGCCCCAAGAATTACAACAAGCAACAACTAGTTCACTACCTAGAGCAGTCCATATTCATGTACCCGATATTGCAAAAACCAAAGGTAGTGGGAAGCGCATTAAAGGGGGTAAGGAGAAAGCATTGGAGAAGGCTGCGAAACCACTAAGAAAGTGTCGTTTGTGCAAGAAGCTTGTTAATCATGACAGTCGTACCTGTCCTTTAAAGGAAAGGTTAGTAATTAAATACAAAGTTTATAGTTTATTTTCTTTATATATAGTATAATCTTAATTTCATTCTGTGAATATTAATCGTGTAGCTCTACTATAAATGAGTCACAAGCTTCTACTACATTTTCAACAATGGAACCTATAACAGAGGAGGCTCCGAATATAGCATGAACTTTGTTGGTTTATTTCTGTGGATTTTGCAAGGTACGTGTCATACATGAATTAAAATAATTTCTGAACCATATCTGCCGTTATTGTACTTTAATACATTATAGCATATTTATTAAATTAACCTTTTTTTCTTCTTTGTGTGCAGGTAAAATATTGATGGAAAAAAATTGATGCTCGATAAGAAATTTAGTTCCCAAAAAGTTGGTAAAAAAAATTGGGTTTATAGTTTATAATTCCAAGTTAGTAGGAAATGATGAAAAGTTTATGCAGCTTGAATTTTGTTCTTGACCACTAGCCGGTGTGGCTTAATAAAGCAGCCCTAGTGACATATTCAAAATTCCACATTTGACTCATTTATACTTGATTTAATATGCGACAGTGATGAAAAGTTTATGCATGATTTGATACTTCATGATTATTGGATGGTGTTCAACTTCATGTTCATTTTGGGTTTGTTTTGAGCCGGGAAGCTGAAATTATTTGACACTTCATCCTTTTGTTCAAACTAAGTTGTTCTGAGCTTACCCATTTTCAATTTCATTTTGAAAATACATTTGTAACAATGGTTTTACCGGATATTAAGGTTGATGGTGGTGTTTTTCTGAGCCGGCATGATTTTTTTATCCGAGTCTACTGTTTTATGTTTTCTGTTGCACTTGTTCTGAGCCTACAAGTTTTTACCATGTTCAACATACACTCTCCAGGAACATGCCACATACGTACTTGCATTTTCTTCTATTTGATGAATCATTTGGTGCAGGAATTCAAGAGAAAGAACGAGAAGGTCGTTAGCGAAGAACCGGAGATACTTCAAGTTCTGTTTCTATTTGTTCTGGGCTTACTTCAAGTTGACAAAATTGGATACTTCATGATCTGCACTTGACAAAATTGGATACTTCAAGTTCTGTTTCTGTTTGTTCTGAGATTACAAAATTTGATACTTCATGATCTGTAACTGATTGTTCTGAGCTAACAAAATTTGTATACTTCATGGTAATTTTATGTTAGCTCTGGACTGGCAAAATTTGATACTTCATGTTCTGTTTGTGTTATTTCTGAGCTTACAATTTTTGCATACTTCATGTTCTGTTTGTGTTATTTCTGAGCTTACAAATTTTGCATACTTCATGATCTGTCTGTGTTAGTTCTGGACTGGCAAAATTTGTATACTTCATGCTCTGTTTGTGTTAGCTCTGGACTGGCAAAATTTGATACTTCATGTTCTGTTTGTGTTATTTCTGAGCTTACAAAATTTGATACTTCATGATCTGTATCTGATTGTTCTGAGCTAACAAATTTTGTATACTTCATGGTAATTTAGTGTTAGCTCTGGACTGGCAAAATTTGATACTTCATGTTCTGTTTGTGTTATTTCTGAGCTTACAAATTTTGCATACTTCATGATCTGTCTGTGTTAGTTCTGGAATGGCAAATTTTGTATACTTCATGCTCTGTTTGTGTTAGCTCTGGACTGGCAAAATTTGATACTTCATGTTCTGTTTGTGTTATTTCTGAGCTTACAAATTTTGCATACTTCATGATCTATCTGTGTTAGTTCTGGACTAGCAAAATTTGTATACTTCATGCTCTGTTTGTGTTAACTCTGCACCGGCAAAATTTGATACTTCATGTTCTGTTTGTGTTATTTCTGAGCTTACAAATTTTGCATACTTCATGATCTGTCTGTGTTAGTTCTGGACTGGCAAAATTTGTATACTTCATGCTCTGTTTGTGCTAGCTCTGGACTGGCAAAATTTGATACTTCATGTTCTGTTTGTGTTATTTCTGAGCTTACAAATTTTTCATACTTCATGCTCTGTTTGTGTTGGTTCTGGAGTGGCAAAATTTGTATACTTCATGCACTGTTTGTGTCAGCTCTGGACTGGCAAAATTTGATACTTCATGAGTTGTTTGTGTTATTTCTGAGCTTACAAATTTTTCGTACTTCATGCTCTGTTTGTGTTGGTTCTGAGCTTACTAAATTGGTATACTTCATGCTATGTTTGTGTCAGTTCTGAGCTGGCAAAATTTGATACCACATTCGCTGTTTGTGTTTGATATCAGCTTACAAAATTTGGTTCTTCTGGGTTTGTTTGTGTTATTTATGAGCTTACAAAACTTGATACTTCATGGTAATTTTGTTAGTTCTTAGCAAGTAGAAAATTTGATACTTCATGATCAGTTAGTGTTAGTTCTGAGCTGGCAAAATTTTCATACTTCATGATCTGTCTGTGTTAGTTCTGAGCTTACAAAATTTGGTTACTACATGGTCTGTTTGTGTTAGTTCTGAGCGCTTTACAAATTTGATACTTCATGATCTGTTTGTGTTAGTTCTGCGCTTACAAAATTTGATACTTCATGATCTGTATTTGTTAGTTCTGAGCTTACAAATTTGATACTTCTTGGTCTGTATACTACATGCTCTATTTGTGTTAGTTCTGAACGGTCAAATTTTGGTACTTCATGCTCGGTCTGTGTTACTTCTGAGCATGGAAATAAATTGGATACGCCATGCTGCGTAATACACCAAAACAAAGTCTGAATTTCAATCATAACATCAAAACAATAATGAACTGAATATGTGGAAGAAATTCGATCTTCATAGAATTGCCAGGTAATACTTTACAAAAACTTTACAGCGTAAGAAATGTACTTGACATCTGACACTTTACAAAGAACTGAAACATAACAAAAATTTTACAGCGTAGTACAATGTTTAATAACGTACACGTACATGAAAAAATTTACAAATACTGAAAGTATACAACTTATTGTTGCCCCTAATACATATTTTGTTTTGTATACTGTCAACAAAAACACAATTTAAGTTTGCTCCAAATATCAAATTTTCCCGTAGTCCAGTATTCAATAGCTCCAAGAAACACTTCATGCTGAAATCAACCTGAAATCAAAAGTAAACATAACTCATTTAACCTGGAAAAGACAAAATAATTAAAACAGATAGTCGGTTCAGAACGCAAAAAATTTTCAAGTAAATATGGTAGGCTCAGAAAAAAAGAGGCTGAACATGAAGTTCAAAATTTGTTGGCTCAGCAAAAACATAAACTGAGAAACAAGCAGCTTGGGAGCAAACAGAAACAGATAGTGAAGTATCAAATGTTTGTAAGCTCATAGCAAACAGAGACAAAGCATGAATTGTCAAAGTTTGTAAGCTCAGAACTAACACAAACAGATCATGAAGTGTTAAATTTTGCCCTCGCTCAGAACCAACACAAAAATAGCATGAAGTATCAAATTTTGCCAGCACATAACTAACACCAACTGATCATGAAGTATCAAATTTTGTCAAGTGCTCAGAACTAACACAAACACAGCATGTAGTATCAAAATTTTGTAAGCTCAGAACCAATACAAACAGATCATGAAGTATGAAAATTTTGCCAGCCCAGAACTAACACTAACAGATCACGAAGTGCCAAATTTTACCCTCGCTCAGAACCAACGCAATCAGAGCGTGAACTATGAAAATTTTGTAAGCTCATAAATAACACAAACAGAGTCTGAAGTATCAGATTTTGTAAGCTCATAACAAACACAAATAGAGCATGTAGTATCAAATTTGGTAAACCGAGAACAAACAGAAACATATTGATGAAGTATCAAATTTTGTTCACTCAGAACAAATATAAAATGAACTCTTTGAACCTTGACATAAAGTATCAAATTGTGTATGCTCAAGACAAACAGAAGCTTGGCATGAAGTTTGAAATTTGGTATAGTGTCAGAACAACAGACACTGAACATGTGGTTTTAATAAAATCAGTAGGCTCAGAATACACTATTCATAACTAGGGCTGCATTGCGGTGCCGCGCCAACTAGGATATGATAGATATATAATCAAGAATAAATACAACAATCTTGAAATAAATATTCAGATCATAAACTGTTTTGCATCACGGCCTACACCAACAAACAGTTGGAGAGAATCAAAGACCAAAAGGCTTAGATGAGTACCCAACACATACGCATCCAACGTCAGTTACTATAAAATCTAGTTTTCTGTTGTTTGGAGCTTACAAATTTTGATACTTCATGCTCTGTTTCTGTTGTTTTGAACTTATTATCAACTGTCTTTCATAAACAAAGAAAAAACCAGTAGGCTCAGAACACACTATTCATAACTAGGGCTGCATTGGGGTGCCGTGCCAACTAGGATATGATAGATATATAATCAAGAATAAATATAAAAAATTGAAATAATTATTCAGATCATAAAGTGTTTTGCATCACTGCCTAATATATAGTTTTTTTGTAGTGTCATGATCTGTTTGTGTTTGTTCTGAGCTGACAAAATTTGATACTTCATGTTCTGTTTGTGTTGTTCGGAGCTTATCATCAACTGTGTTATATATATAGAGTAAGTCTATTAAGAGCTTGGGAACTGAAATCCTTATCCAGAGCGGGGGTTTTTAGCCATTCGTTCGCGATTGATCGCGATGGAACGACTCATATTTGATACCGCTTATCTTCAGAATGTTTGGGGGTAAAAGGGGTAAAATCAAAAACCCCTATCTCTTATCTTCTCACAATCAATCGACCAAGCTCACATAATAGACTTACTCATGAATATATATAGACTAAAAAAAACCAGTAGGCTCAGAAAACACTAATCATAAGTAGGGCTGCATTGGAGTGCCGCGCCAACTAGGATATGATAGATATATAATCAAGAATACTTAAAACAGGATTGAAATAATTATTCAGATCATAAAGTGTTTTGCATCACTGCCTAAACCATTGTGAGTCATCGGTGCCCAAAAATTTGGTGAATTGAGCTAGTCTCAAATCTCATAAATGTAAGGTAAGTGTTGAGGGCATTGGACATTCAAACACCATACTTTCATTTCTTCACCATCTACTCTTCTGCTCATACCCCAGATGTGTATTCAACTTTGAATAATTATCATGGCACACAACCAAATACCCTTGAAAACAATAATTTCAATGCCCAAAAATTTTGTAACCAACTTATATCAAAATCAATCTCATCATTGCCTACAAACAAAACCGAATGAAAATGCAAGAAATTAAACAGAAATCATAAAAGCATTTATGAGAGTCAAACACTTCCCTCCGGAATCTGAGAGAGGCAGAACCCAATGAGCCGAGAAATCGAAACCCTTATCGCCGATGGGGTCTGATCGATTATACCCCTTTTACCCCTCGACAGATCTGAAGATAAGCGACTGGAGATCCGATCGATGGTGGAGTTGGGTTTACACAGGTGACGAAAAAAGAGAGCGGGAGAGAAGAGCTCGACTTCGCTATCTTCGATTAGGGTTTCGAAGAGAGGTGGATTAGGGTTTCGAAGATGGGGATCGGGACTAAGAGCGTGAGAAGAGAAGAGATGATAGTGATTAGGGTTGTGAAGAGAGCGGGGCGATCTTCGAGAGCGGGAGAGAGAGCGGGAGAAGATATTAGGGTTTGGAACGATAGAGAGCGGGAGAGAAGAGAGCTGTCGAAGATAAGAGATAAGGGGTATACTCAATCGATTGAGTATACCACTTTTACCCCTCACCCTATCTGAAGATAAGCGGCATTAGATCTCAGCCGTCCGATTGCGATCAAGATCGATCGGATGGCTGAGATCTCCAGCTCCCGATAAGGAGCCCAGCTTCCCAGCTCTTAATAGACTTACTCTATATATATATTGCAACTTTCAACTATCCCGACATAAATTAGCAACTTATAATATATTTACATTAACTAGTAATTTTAAATCAGTCATTTAACTTGTTACATGGATATAAATAAAAAAAACTTCGTAGAATGTTATAAATTCTCCATCTTCTCAACATATTACTCCTAAATCATCAATTTTTAATTTTTAAATGGTTAAAAATAAGTAAATAAAATAATTATGAAATTTAAAAAATTGGGTTTTTTTTCAACAAAACCGAGCCCATCGGTAGAACCGGAAACTTATCCTAACAAACCCGAAATCCATGGGGGTATAAAAAATAAAAACTGACGGGTTTGTGTGGGTTGAGTTCGAGAAAAAAGGAATGCATCGAGCTTGCAGATTGTGATAGCAGGAAAGTATATTCTACAGTATAGCAGGAAAGAATATCCTACAGTATATTCTTGGTAGTGCACATTCTAAAATGTAGATGCAGGAAATAGTAATAGTTTTATTGTCAATGGAAATATACTTTTTCTATACCTTGGTTTTGACTTTGACTACCCCTCTCATCTCAAAGAAAAATTTGCCCGTACTGACCCACTTTTTGATATTTGGCACTCCGACCCACTTTCAAAAATAATTAACGATCTGTCTCTGTTTAAGACATGTCAGCATAAACCGTTATTGAAAATAACGACATAGATTATTTACATACAGTTATTTTCAATAACGACATCTATATTTTAAAAAAGTGTCATGCCGTTATTTGGAATAACGGCATAGGTTGTTTTGTTTTTCAACAGCTTGTAATTTTCACTTAGAGAAAAATTGCAAGTGTGAAAATTTTATAATATATGTCATTATTCTAAATAACGACAACATCGATATCATATCAAAGGAAGTATCATGCAAGTCACGTGAAATAGGGAATGGGGATGACAAGCATGCATGCATGAATCATGATAAATACATCGCCCTTAATTAGCTCCACCCATGTTCTTCATTTTTTTATTTTTATTGGCTCCACTCACGTGAAGTTGGGATGCATGGCAGTAATGTAATCAAAGTTATTTTTTTATAAAATTTTTTTATAATTGATGCCGTTATTTCAAATAACGGCATCAGTTATAATTTTTTTTTTAAAAAAATCAACTTATTATTCATTCTCTCTGTTTCCAAACAACGGCAAGAGTTCATTTATATATAACTGATGTCGTTATCTCCAATAACGACATCAGTCATTCGAATGTCATTATTGGGGATAACGGCATTATTTATAAGTTTTTTTCACATTTAGAATTTTTTAAAGTTAGAAGATTCACACTTGTAAGAGAAATATACTGATGCCGTTATTCCAAATAATGGCATGGAAAAAATATATAAAATAGATGTCGTTATTGGAAATAACGGCATGTAAATAATCTATGCCATTATTTCCAATAACGATTTATGCTTGTATGTTCTAAATAGGGGCAGATCGCTAATTGTTTTCGGAAGTGGGTCGGAGCGCCAAATATTTTCAAAAAGTGGGTCAGTACGGCAAAATTTTCCATTTCAAATCTACGAGTCAATGTTTTTCCCATGTTTTCAGCAGTTAATTCAAAATCAATAGATCTGACATAAACCCTTTGTGTGTACGTATATATATATTAGCAAGAATCCAGGCTCTTCTCATCAGCAAAAAAAGTTATTAATTCTTCATAGTATACTCAGTTAAAGAAGTGTTTGGTTAAAGCAAGCGAGCGAAGATGAGCGTAGAGATTCTGGATGGAGCCACCATTCTCGAGTTTGTGCATGACAAAGAGGCCTTCGAGAACTCAATTAGGGACCGGTTCTGCTATCTCGACACCAACCATGACGGGCTACTCTCGCACTCTGAGATGGCTAACGAGCTCGCAAGCCTGAGGGTCCTTGAAACTCATTTCGGGATTGATGAAACTGGGTTGACCAAAGAAGAGCTTGTTGGGCTATACCTGGGTTTGTATGCCAAGTTTGATCATGATGGAAACGGAAGTGTTGATTTCGAGGAGTTCAAGGAGGAAATGAAGGAGATGATGCTTGCTGTGGCGAATGGGCTCGGGTTTTTGCCCGTGCAGATGGTGGTGGAAGAAGGGAGCTTTCTTAAGAAAGCTGTGGAGAGGGAGTTGGCTGCAAAGATTACTGCCTAATATTCCATATATATTTTAGAGTTGTTCAATGTCTATGATTTCTTCTTCTCTTTGATAATTGAGTTTTCTTGTATTTTTGGCAAAAGAATTTGGGTTCCTACGCAAACGGTAGAGATATAGATATAAGACGGTAGGGGTGGCATTCGGTCCGGTCTGCCCCGGGACCGGCCCGCCCCGCCCCGCCCAAAGCCGGGCTGAACCGGGGTCGGACCGCCCCAAACATGGGGCCAGTCCGGTTTACGAAAAGGCGAAAAAACCCGGTAGCGGCCCGGCCCGGACCAGCCCGCGGGCCGACCGTTGGCGGCTACTAGTTTTTTTTTCCAGAATTTTTTTTATTAAAAAAGGATATGTAAAATTACTAAAATACCCCCAACAGATTTATACTAGCTAGTTCTTAGGGGTATTTTGGGAAATTGAAGAAAAACATATTCTATATATACAACCTCATTTCATTCAATTTTCTTTACAAATTCACTCAGCTATCTCTGCTATCTCTCAACTTTCCCAATAAATCAACAACAATCAACAACATTCAATTACTCTCTTTCAAGATTCAACATCAACCACATCAACAACATTCAACTACTCTCCTTCAAGATTCAACATCAACAACAATCAACTATTCTCTTTCAAGATTCAACATCAACAACATCCAACAACAATATAAAACAACACTACAATCTCTCAACTCTCTCTATCTTCATTCTTCAATCTACATTCTACACTCATAGGTATTTTCATATTTATATAATTTTTAGAATTATCATTGTTGTTTATTATCATTTATTTCTCATAACTAAATTGGGTTTTCTTGTTCTTGTTCTTTTTCTTTTTTTTTAGATTTTTTTTGGTAAATTGGTAAACATAGAGTAGAATAATCATTTCATAGTTGTTATTTTATTTGCTTTGTAGAATAATTCTATATAACATACACTAGTTTATCTATCTTTACTTGTTTTGTAGAATTAAAATTTTAAAACATACACTACAATTAATTTTTAAAACATACATTAAAATTAATTTTTAGAACATACATTAAATTTTTTATAACATAGACTAGTTTAGATGGGTTCTAACCGATCATGTGGTAGACATAGTAGCCAAGAGTTCACTAGTAGTCGGCGTATTCCTTCCATTCCTCTTCCATATGTAGACATATAGTGAAGAAACACTTTACAATTATGATAGTATTCACGATTCCCATGAAACACACATGGATCAAGTAGAAGAAGAAGTAGAAGACATAGAACCACAACCATCGGAACAAGGCTCATCTCAAACCCGTAAAACAAGAGGGAACACATCCGAAGTACACAAATATTTTGACTATGCCCTTCACAAATTGATAAGAATGTAGGATTAAAAATTTGTAAGAAGTGTCAAACACCCTATAAGTTTAAACTATGATCGGGAATGGGTACACTTCAACGAAACTTAAGTAAATGTCAACCCGAATTTTCTAAAGACAACCTCACACAACAAAAATAAACCCTAAGACCGGCCAAATAGATAGTCATAGCTACGATCACGATATCGTTCATAGAGAAATAGCTAAGTTAGTAATTAGAGATGAATTACCTTATTCTTTGGTGAAAGTATGAATGTAGAGACCTTTGCACAAACCGCATTAAACCCCCATTATTAAAAAAAAATCCTAGAAATGTAGTAAAGGGTGATTGTAAATTAGTTTACAATGAGGCTAAAAATTTTTTAGTTGCAACATTTACGTCACTAAACACTAGAGTTTCTTTGACATCGGATGGGTGGGTAGGAGTGAATGGCGTACCAATGATGTGTGTAATGTCATTGGATAGATTCCGATTGGCTACTTTAAAAGAGTATAATTTCATTCGAATTTGTTAGGTACCCACATAAGGGTGAAATAATTGCCACATACATCATGGAAGCATGTAACAATTTTGGTATTTTTAATAAAGTTTTTGTTATTGGTTTTGATAATGCCTCTAATAATACTAAGGCAATTGTTAGTTTTCTAATTACATTTAATCCTTTAGAACTGTAAATTTTTCATGTTAGGTGTACTTGTCATATTTTAAATCTTTGTATACAAGATGCACTTAAATATGTACACGATAAAATAGAGGCAATGAGAAATTGTGTTCATTTTATTACGTTGACTGGTCCAATATATCAAGCTTTTCATGATTGGTGTCAACTTAGAGGAATTGTATTTAAACATTTTTCTAAAGATGTTAGACATCGTTGGAATTCTACTTTTGATTTATTAAGTGTTGTTCTTCACTATTATTTTAATATTAGAGAATTTTGTATTGCAATGGGTATGCAAGATTGTATGTTAGATGATGATTTATGGTTTTTTACTGATAGTTTGTACAATTTTTTAGAACCTTTTAATGATGCTACTTTACAATTTTCAAAAACATATACATCTACATCTAATGTTATTTTACTTGCAATTGTCACTATGATGAAAACAATTAAAGATTTAGTAAATGACCCTTTCATTGGAGAAATAGTTTATGCCACTTACATTAAAATTTTAAAATATTTTCTTCTGCTTCCTATGTTATATTCTGTTGCTAGTGTAATGAATCTTATGATTAAGTTAGATAACAAAAAAAATTTAATTGAGATTTTTTATACTTATGCTTCATACGAAGAAATAGATGATTTTAACGATGTTGTTTTCACTACAAAATTTGAAAATGTTTTAAATTGTTTATATGATAGTTACGATAGAATTTATTCATCTAACACTACACAAATACGCGTGTATAATAATTTCAAAAGAGTTTATCTCTCTAGATTTTCTAGAGAGAGAAGCTCCCTAAAAAAACCCAAAAAAGAAAACCCTAGATCTAGATCTGAGTTTGGAGGGGGTGGCGGCTAGGATTTCGCCGCCCCCTCCCCAGTTGCCCCTCCCCAGTTGCCCCTCCCCGCCGTCCACCCCTCCCCTTTCACCGCCACTAATCCCGCCACAACGTCCCATCAAGGACCTCTAGTCCCGTCACCCCCTCCCTGGTTGCCCCTCCCCGCCGTCCACCCCTCCCCTTTCACCGCCACTAATCCCGCCACAACGTCCCATCAAGGACCTCTAGTCCCGTCGAAGACGACGATCGAGAGGCACGCCGCTCCGTCCAGTCGAGAACCTCCAGTACTCCCGTCAAGCAACTTTTGGCGTGCTCCTCCAGTCGAGCCATGATGGAGGGCTTAAGTCGCCGCATCGTCCCGTCGAGCAGTCTGAACGCTCGACGATGGAGACTCTTCCGCCGCTCCGCCCAGTCGAGGCCCTCCAACTCCCGCCGAGCTCCTTCTGACTTGCTCCTCCAAGCTTCGGTCGAGCAATGGTGGAGGGGCCAACCAACGTCGCCGCAATGTTCATCCGCACTGTTTTGATTGTGTGAGTGTTTGATTGTGAGGGGAAGTGATTAAGATGAGATGGAAGAGTTGATTAGTGTTTGGCAGTTGTGAGATGAGATGGGAGATTGTTGATGTGCAGCACGGTAGTGGGACTTGGGCCTGAAGACGGGGTCCCCCCCATGAGATGCGCCCACTTGTTACAGCATAGTTGTGGGGCTTGGGCCCATAGACGGGGTCCCCCCATGAGCTGAGATGAGTGGTAATGTAGTATTGGAGGTGTTAGGAATTTTTGGTTGTCAGTGTGTAAGTCACACCCTGAATTCGACCTCCTTTAACCAACTGCCACAAGCTTCACGATAGTACTGCCACTACGCCCTCATTAGTGAACCTGAAATCTACAATGTCCACCGCCCGCAGGGGTGAAAGGAGATGGTGATGCTTCAGTTAGTTGTGATTTGTTATGGGTTTTTTTTTGCGTGAGAGAGAGAGAGTGTGTGAGATAATGAGATGGTGAAGATATTGCTTCTCACTACTCTATGCAGGTGTATGTTAGCGTTTATGAGAAATCACTTGAGAGAGTAAAAGCATGAGAGAGGGGAAGGTATCCTCTCCACTGCTCTCTCTTTGACTGTGCATGTGGTTAGAGTGAGTGAGAGTTTTGTTTGGTGAGAAATCGCTTGAGAGAGCAAAAGCGTGAGAGAGGTGAAAGTATTCTTTCCACGGCTCTGTTTTTGGCTTTGACTTTGATTGGGCCGAATGTGAGAGCGGTTTGGAGAGGTTAGTTGGGGAGAAGGAGTGGAGCGGCGAACTTCTAAATCCCACGTGATTCGCTTCAGGTGGGTGTGCACGTGCCAGAGAGGCGGTGCACGAAGCTTATTTGACGTACATACAATTAGTTCGCCCTTGCTTTGTAGGACGGGGTCCAGTACAATATTGGTGGAGGATGGGGTCAAGCTGTGGACGGTTCCATCTAGCCAACTGTGGGTTGCTGGTTTTTGTTAGGTTTTTTGGACGGCCCACCCTCTAAGGGTGTTGGAGTGGGCTCTAATTGTATGTACTGGTCATGTCGCTTCATATTTTATTTTCCTATTTGTAGTTTGTAATTTGGCCCAGTACACTGGGTTTGTTTGATTAATTGCTTATTAATGAAACAGGGTTGCCATATTCCATATTTTCTTCTTCTTCTTCTTCTTCTTCTTCTTCTGCAAAAAAAAAAGAAAAAAAAAACACCAAACCACACAAACACAAAAAATTAGTTCTTCTTCTTCTTCTTCTTCTTCTATGTTATCAAAGGGAAATGGTCTTGCCACTAGTAGTATTTTAAATCTCTTAAAATCAAAGAAACCAAGACCCAATTTACCAAATGAATTGAATTGGTATAATGCACAACCTCTCATTGAAGATGTAATAGATGTGTTTTCTTTTTGGAAAACTAATGAAAATATTTTTAGTATTCTTTCTCGCATGGCTAAAGATTTGCTAACTATACCAGTGTCAACCGTTGCATCGAAAAATGTTTTTTCTCTTGGTGGCAGGATTATGGGCCCGAACAAGAATCGTTTGACGTCAAAGAATTTAGAGATATTGGTATGCACCGAAGATTGGATGAAAGTGGAAGAGAGGACCCAAGATTTACAAGAATCACAAAACGGATCAACAAGTAGCGATGAGTGAAGAATTAGTAGAATTTAATTTGATAATGTATTATAAACAATTGGAAAAATTTAGGGGCATGAGATTCTATATTTAGGGTAAGTAGAAGTGCACGACAATAGTCCACTGCCTTCTCTTCAATCTAAATAGAGGTCATCTCGATCTTTAAATACAAATATTTTTCTCGTATTGTAATTTGAAATTATTTGAATGAAATGAAAATTTACTCAATTATTTGATTACCTATTACACTTTGTAATTCATAAATATAATTTTTGAATATCTCTTTTATCTATATGATTTTAGCAATTGTGAAAAAAATTTAAGAAGTTTAAAAAAGAATTTTAAAAAAATTTAAAAAGAAAATAAGCCCAAGGTGGTCCTTGCTGATTCACACGGGATTCCACGTGCCCCATGCTACTCGGGTCGGGCCAAGGGCCGGGGCCGAGGGCCGGGGCCGGGCCTCAATATTCCATTAAAATTCTGGCCCGACCCGGCCCGTCTTTAATGCCGGCCCGGCCTGTCTTTAATGCCGGCCCGGCCCGTCTTGGCCCAGGACCGGGTCAAACCCGCCGGACTTCGGCCCGGCCCGGCCCATAAATTTTTTTTAATAGCGTCGGACGGTACAACATGTACCGTCCCATAAATTTTTTTTGTTTTTTTTTTAAAAAATGAACGGCGAAGATTCGCCGGATTGAAAAAAAAAATTTTGAATTCTCGAACGGTACAACATGTACCATCCCATTTTTTTTTTAATTCAAATCAACGGCGGAGATTCGCCAGATTGAAAAAAAAAAAAGAAAAAAAAAATCTCGGGCGGTACATGTTGTACCATCCTTGAATTGGGGAATTAATTAGTGGGTAGGTTAGTTTAATTAATTAGGTTTAGTTAGTTTTTAATTAGATTTAGGTATTAATATATTATTTAGTTTATTTAATTAATATATTTTAATAGTTAATTAGTAATTAAATTTTTTAAAAAAGCGCAACGGTATATGTTATACAGTCCCACGCATTTTTTTTTTAAAATGAGAAAAATATACCAAACAACGACTGCAGAACACTTCACTATTTGCTATTACTGTAGCAGTCATTTTTAAAAAAATGAGAAACACCATTGTGGATGCTCTAAGTTGATATATCATACAACTGGATCTCTCCATTTATCATTTTAAATTCCCATGTATCGCCAACTACATGTTGGATTTTGTGTTGCATACTATTAGGTTCGATGTGAAAAGACGATGATGAATTACTAAGCCACTAAGTAAAGAATTTTTTTCAGTACTAAGCCACTTTTTGAAACTATTTCCCAAACTATGACACCTTCCAAATTTTTTTTCTAAATGAGCCAGTCGGTGTTACGTCAGCTATAGCCGCAGTTGGGAACTACGGCTACAACACTTTTGAAGCTGCAGTTGGTCTTCTTTGTATTATTTTTTGAACGCCGCAGTTGGGGCAGTTCCCAACTGCGCCTTGAGTGAAAAATCGAAAATACTTGAGACATTGTTAGGAGTTAGATTATGATTTTTTTGAGGTTTAACAATGACATTTCAGTGGAATTATAAGCATGAGAATTTGATCTTATGTTACTGCCTGAATATTAGACTTGTAAAGAACTGATTAATATGCATAGCTACTGAACTTAGAATGTATCGAGTGAATAGGCGTTGGATTCATATGAGAGTATTTTCTGGAATCCCAGAAGGAAGTGGTTATGCTTTTCCGTAGCAATGGGTAAGTGGATTTTAATGCAGACATGTGTTGGATTCATATGAGAGTATTTTCTTAAATCCCTGACGGAAGTGGTTTTGCTTTTCTGTAGCAATGGGTAAGTGGATTTTAATGCAGACATGTGTTGTGCAAATTTTTTGATAGTATATATATATATATATATATATATATATATATATATATGGGAAAAAGGGGTATGAGCAACTTGCTCATTTAGTAAATAAGCAATTGATGATGTGGCATGCATGTAATTGGAAAATCCTTAAAAGGATTAGTTATTTAATGTATCACATGCATGCCACATAATCACTTGCTCATTTACTAAATGATTATATATATATATATATATATATATATATATATTCCTCTTTCGTTGTGCACTAGCCTCCGTGTGCACTCGGCCTTCGGAACTTCGTATCGACGATCCGGACCGTTCACATTGTTCTTCTAAATTAGTCTAACTATATAAAATCAAGTCATTTGAAATTCATTTGTCCATCCATTGAAGTGTTACAAAATTGTATGGTTGAAAATCGTTTTTTATTATTTATAATGACATGATGGATGGGCAAATAAATTTCAAATAACTTGATTTTATATATTTAGACTAATTTAGACGTGTAGATCAATGTGAATGGTTCGGGTCATCGATACGAAGGCCCGAAGGCCAAATGCACACGGAGGCTAGTGCACAACGGAAGATTGACACTAATACTGATTACATGATACTGATTACATTATTCCTGATTCCTGATTCCTGATTCCTAATTTCCGATTCTTGATTCATGATTCACAATTACCTATTCGTTATACCTTACAGTCATGAATACATTATCTGACAGTTGTTATTTATATAGTACATACATCATCCAAGTAATTGTATTTCAATTTCCTATTCTTCCATATCATGTTTTACTGCCTTGTTATTGTACTGCTTGTTACTACTTCCCGTTTGATGCTTGTTTTAACAGACACTCCCCACACAACCCCATATGATGTTTATGCAGTACTAAAGATGAGTCACCAAAGGAACTTAGTGAACAAACTTTTTAGGCAATTGTGATAAAACTGCAACGTTATTTTAATTTATTTTACTTTATTTATCAGTCGCTACCATATCTAGCTTGGCGTAACGAATGTTCATTGCATTACTATTATTTCAGTTTATGTTTTCTCAGATGATGGTTATTTTTTAGGATTATTTTATTCTATTTTCATTTAATGTGATCACTTTTATTGCCTATGTAGATGTGTTTATAAATATCTTGTTGAATTTATAACTATACAGCTTATGGATGATGCTTGTAACATTCGTTGGACCTTAGTTGTGGGCCCGTAGTTCCGTATATTGGGAAGCAGAGCATGACAACATGAGAAGCACACACCTCGTCTTTATGCAAGTACAATGATTCATCATGCTTCCCACTTACTAACCTCTAAACCTGCAGTTATACACCACTCTCTACTACTAAATGTCGTCAAAAATGGTCGGGCCTTCCTATCTATATAAGATTTTCTCTTAAGTTTGGGACACGTCTTGTCTCCTACACGATAATTTGCTTACTATCATCAGTTTTCACAAGAACAGTTCCAGTTCCAATCATAGTGCAACGCTGACTGTTACTCATGATTACATCTCTGAAAAAACACTCTATGTAATCCTCAAACGCCCCCATCTTCGAAGTGCAATGAAAAGAAGAAGCTGAATCAATGCACCTATCTTGCGTGTCTAACTCTACCCTTGCTGATAAACATAATTTTTCATCATTTGTTTCCTCGGCCATCACATTGCCTTGCTTTGATTGTTCTTACTTTTTCTTCATAAGGGCCTTACAACTATGCATCATGTGGCCCCACATATAGCTATACCAACACTCAGGTCCACCACCATTGTCACTGTCTTCAGACCCACTATCGAACTCACTTTTCTGATCATTTCTCTTTCGACTTCCTTTAGATCTCCCATCTATCTCAATTGAAAGTGCTGAATTGCTAGAAGATGATGAAAACTCTTTGTTTGTCTTCCTTCTCACCTCCCCGTTCATGATGCATCTTACAACTGTAGAATTTTTCATAGTCTCTGCAATAGTATGTTCCAGTGTACCATAACTATCATGTAGAGTACATAGAAGTAACAATGCATGTTCTTTCTCTGAAATCATCAACCCTGCAACTTCTAATTGGTTGTATACCGTATAAATTTTTTCACATATTCCACTACCGAATGCCTCTCTCCAAACTTCATGCTAACCAATTACTTCAAGTGATGACTGTGATTTGATTCCGATGGATTCTCATACATATCTGAGAGAATCTTAGTTACTTCCTTCATGATCTTTGCCTTCAAGATGTGCAATAACATTTTCCTATTCAGTGTTAACTGAATTTCTCCCAAGCGGCTTCTGATCCAAACAATTACATGCCGCTAAGATCTTCCCATCATTGTCTACATCTTCTGGCTTCTTATCAAACAACAGAACGTTTAAATATTTCAGACGGAGATACGCCACCATCTGGATCTTCCACATCGCAAAATCAGTTCCATCAAAATTTTTGACTATCGACTTGTTATCGACCATCACGAAACCCTAAGCTTTGAATCCACTTCGTAGTGCCCAAAATATTCACAGAGATCTGATGCACCAATAACAAGATTTCACACAAACGCAAGATTTCACAAACACAGGAACAAAATAATAAGTAGATGTAACCAATACTTCTTACTCAAAAAAGTACAAAGATATAAGCTTTTCTTACAAGATTTTCTAACCCAAAATCTCTCGAAATAAATTAGAGAATTCTCTATAATCTCTCATTTCATCTTTTGACGAAACTCGACATTAGAAGTTGAAGAAACCCTAGCATTTACATCTATATTTATTGTAACATCCCGAAATTTTTAAAGGCATATATATAGTGATATATATATATACATACATAAAATAATAAATATGGAGTGGCATTAATGTAAATAAGGGGATAGTGAAGGGGGGCCCACACGCTGAAACACAGCAAAAGAGTGTTGTGTTGTAAAGTTGACGTCATCAAGGCGTCAGCATGGGGCCCACGGCTTCTCTTGCTGACGTGGAAAGCTTGGGGCCCACCTTTGTAGGCTTCGGCTGTACGTGCAAGTAGAGAGAAAGGTGAGATTTATTAGTTGTAACACCCTTTTTTTTACTCCAAATTCACTTCTTTCACTTTCTATATCACTTTAAACATAAACTAAGATTGTTTTATTTCAAATAAAATTTTGGCAAAATTTTCCCTGAAATTTCTGCCCCAAAACACAAGAAGCTTACGACATTCTGCTCTAAATTCCGTAGCTCACATCACAGGCAATAATATCATGGGCTCCCCAGGCCAAAATGAGCAGAATCACACAGGTAATATAAATATCATGCTCTGGGGGTCAAACTCATAATAGAATATCAATTATCAATTAAAAATCATAAATTTTCTTTGAAAACGTAGTAAAGTTTTTTGAAAAGACGTTAGAAACCACACCACAGGGCCCAGTACTCCACAATGAGATAGGTACGGGTCACAAACATATCATACCACTCCACACTATACTCATCATCATCATCTACATGCTTATACATCAAAAATACAATTTAAATCATAAATTTCACTATTCATCATACTAACTTTAAACAAATTTTTTTAAAAGTAAAAAGGCTCCACTCCATCAAATCTACAACTCACCTCTGCACTGCTGAGGACCTGTAACAGTAGGAGATCTAGGGTAGTCCTGGGACTCCCCTAACCCCCCAAACACTACCGGGTTAGCCATTTCTGGTGTGAGTATAATTTACTGATTAAGCAAATAGATTAAACTTTACAAATACAATAAAATGAACTTATGAATACCAAAAATAATAAAATTCCATCTGAAATCTGAACATATAAACACCATAAATGTGGCTTTTCATCAAGTACTCTTTGGATCATCACCTGTTTATATATATAAATATATATACACACACATGCTCACAATCTACTTATCATAGTTTTGAAATCATTCCCAAATTAATCGCTTAACACGCGACACTTTAAGCATTATACTAATATCATCTATAACTTTACTTTCCCGTATAGTTTTACATTCACACATAAATTTTACTTTATAACCAACGACATAACAATGTAATATTGTACATATATAATTCTTCTACTTTTCAAATTTAATCACATAATGCCACTACCTCATTTTCTTCATACTTATTCAATCACGTAGCAAGCTCACGGCTCATGTTCTTTCATACTTTTCTTAATTCATATACATTTTCTTTCTCATTCTCATACTACATACATCACATTCATGAGAGCAATAATATCACATACATCTCCATAGTATCTCACTACAGGTATTTATTTTTACCGCAATTTCTCCCATGTATTTAATCTCATAATATCACATTCACAACACATATTATCACATTCATTCAATCTCATAATATCATCTTTATCCATAACTTATAACACATATCATAACATCTCGTAACACATTAATTTCCACTCTCATAATAACTTATTATTTATCTTCTTTTCATTCTGACTTCATCATACAGATTATTTTAATAATCATTCTCCTTTTATCAACTATTTTACTTTACAACCCATCATACAACTTATGTTACTTCTCATTCCTATCGATAATATAACCTACTTTCATTTTCATTCACATCTCATATTTCAATTTATGTATACTTTCCTTTTATTCTTATCAAATAATACTTCGCACCCCATACTTCGGGTAAAATTACATCGCACCTCAAGGCCGATAACTTGGGTCATATCATATCACACTCCAAGCCGATGGCCCGGTTATTACTTTATTTTTTCTCATATTTATCTTACAATTTACTTTACTTTTCATTCCATCCCACAACACATCTATCATATTACAACCCATCAACCCATCTTGAGAGTTGTGCCAAGACAGGTAGTTCCTAACATTTCCAAGGAAATAGCGGACGAGTAGTTCCTCGGAACAATTCCAAGGTACAACAAACTCATCACATTAGGTTTCTCTATATTAACCATTTTCATAGCCATTCTCATATTACAATTCACTTTAACCTTCATTCTTTTCAGATAATACACCGTACCCCAAAGCCGATAGCTTGTGTAATAATTTACTTTTCATTCTCTTTATATTCTTTCTTTACATTCTTATCTTTCCTTTCATTTCACATTTATTCATTTTATTAATTTGTCGACGAGTGCACATGTCATCACACAGTTGAAGCCGATAGCTCAATCAAAACATATATCGCTGCCCACCAAGGGTCTTACACCTCTATCAAGACTAGAGCCGATAGCTCCGTCTAAATACAGATCACTGCCCACCAAGAGTCTTACGCATCACATATCGCTACCACACAGGTCTTACGCATCAAATACGCATATCGCTACCACACAAGTCTTACGCATCAAATACACATATCGCTACCACATAAGTCTTATGCATCAAATACACATATCGCTGCCACACAGGTCTTACGCATCAAATACACATATCGCTGCAATACAGGTCTTATGCATCAAATACATATATCGCTGTCATACTGGTCTTACGCATCAAATACACATATCGCTGCCATACAGGTCTTATGCATCAAATACACATATCGCTGCCATACAGGTTTTACGCATCAAATACACATATCGCTGCCACACAGGTCTTACGCATCAAATACACATATCACTGTCACACAGGTCTTACGCATTAAATACACATATCGCTGCCATACAGGTCTTACGCATCAAATACACATATCGCTGCCATATAGGTCTCACGCATACACCCTGTTATTTAGTTTATCAGGTTGTCACACCACATTATTTCATATCATGAACATACTAAATAATTTACTTTCTCACATTATAACATATTAAGAACAAGCCAAGTGAAGTAAATGATTATATCATATTATCGCCCATTCGTTTCTCTTAGAATATCACTACATTATATGCAGATTCATTCATTAATTATATTGATTGCAATATCTCAATTCATTAACCCCCATATATATATCACATGCATATTCCAAATAAATCAATACCTCATAACACCATATATATGTCATTACCATCAAGTTATGTACCCAAAATTTATAATTAAAACAATACATATAGCTATCGTTCATTATATAAACAAAAAATTATATATATATAGTCAAAATTATTCATCTATAACATATTCCTTCTATTTAATATATTACAACACCTCAACGCATCGTCTTATGCTAAATATCATGCTTCACATATCCAATTTCATTACTATCTCAAGATCTCACAAAACTCATAGCTCATTAAAAATCCGTATTTTACTTTTTAAATTAAACTTGGCCACAATTAATATTATATAGGTCGGAAAACCCCGAACTTTCTGCAACATAAAGAATATATAGTTATATCATACTCACCTGCTATCTCATGAAGACTCGAAGCACCACTACTCCATTACGTATCCGAAGTCGCTAACATCCCCTATAATCAAATTCCAAAGTAATTAGGGCTCAAAACATCCAAACCAGCCACAGGAAAATAATAATACCAATCCTAATATCACACAGACATTTTATTGAATGTCTGGGATGCACATGTGTGATGCACGTAATAGTCAAATTCCTACGGAATTTTTATCCCCATACAATTACTAAAATCACCCCCAACTTATTCTAATAGTTCAACTAAAATTCAACTACTATGAAGGAGATAATTCTCACATATTTACTTCCCTTTTTATAAATCCAAAACCCTAATTTATTTGCAAATTACAAAATCTCCAATAATTTGCTAATTTCTTAACCCTAACATCAAAATGATCCTTTAACCAACCCTATACTCCATTTATAAGTAAAAGAAATCAAAAGCATACGAAATTACACACAAAATTAAAAAGAGATATACCATCACTAAGTTCTTTCTCCAAATTAACTCCACCACTAGCTAGAGCACCCTTCACTTAGCCTTCTCCTATAATTAATTTGAAAACCATGGAGAATCGGAGTGGATTTGGGCGAGGTAAAGTTGGGGCCGAAATGGGTCGGTGGGTTTCGGTCGGGGAAACACACAGGAAAGGAAAGAAGGAAGGAGGAAAAAGTGGGGGAGGGGTTTTTTGGGAAATTAAAATAATATATATAATAATTAATAAGGTATATTAACATATAAGCCCCCAATCTCCAAAGTATTTCAAATAAACCCCCAACTCTTACACTTTAAAAATACTAACAATATATAATACACAAAATTGTCTCATAATAGTCCTCCAAAAGTAGAAAATAAAGTAAACAATATCCCTTCACATAAAATCTCAACTCTTGGCTTTACCAATCTAACACAAATATAGACACTAATATCAAAATTTAAAATAAAAATACACCAAATAAAATTCCCACCACTCCAAGAATGTAAAAATGGGTATTTTCTGTATTTTACAAATTCGAGGTGTTACATTCTACACACCTCAAAAGAAGCTCGTCCTCGAGCTAAGGAGTTCAACTGTTCAAACAATTCCGATTACTTACTCTTCACTAACTTCCCAATGTTCCAGATACAGCCATTAAAATTGACACCCCACTGAACTTTCAATAACTGAACTACTTAATGTCTTGATCGCCGCTAATCTGCATGACTCCCTTGTCGACTACACACCTCAAAAGAGGCTTATCCATTCTTGCCTGATACTAATAAACTGCCCACATTTAAGGTCATGTTGTCCTCTTCTGCTAAAGAAAAATTCAAATTGACCAAATAATTCTAGTACCGTCCACTCTGGAGACATAATAAAGGCCGATATTCTACTTCTACTTAAGACATCTGTCTCCCTATTTGCTTTCTCGTGTGGCATTTTATTTCCACATCAAAGCTATTAAGAACCTCGAGCCCTTATTGCTGCCTCATGCCAAGATCTTTTTGCAAGAATAAGTGCCTCAAACTCTTACGATCACTGAAAAGCTTAAAATATTCTCCGAACAAATAATGTCTCCACATCTCCAATTACATACACCACTACTGCCGATTCCAAATTTGTGTAAGATCACATACTCCATGAGACCACAACGACCTAGATATATAAGCCACTAGCCTGCCCTCATACATCAACTGCACCTACCTGTACCACCAGCATCAGTATATATTTGGAGAGGCACTCCCTTCTCAGGGGTATTCAAAACGAAAACTATCGTTAATTCTTCCTTTAACTCTTGAAAATGTCTTTTCACCCTGCACAGGCCATACCGACGGCACATTCTTTCTGGTAAACTGAGTCATCAATGCAGCAATAATAGAAAATCAAGGAATGAACTGCCAATAATAGACAGCCAAAACCAAGAAACTCTGAATTTCTCTCACATTTGTGGGTTATCTCCCGTCTTTTCACCTCTGTAATTTTTTCTGGATCCACCGATATGCCTTCAACAGACACAATGTGTCCTAAAATTCACACTTCTCGCCCTAAAAATGACAATTTGCAGACTTATCGTACCACTTCTGGTCCCAACGTGTCTGTTAATGCTTCTTCATACTGCGAAAATACACCAAATTATCATCTACAGATACAATCACAACCCGTCGATGTAAGGATAAAAGATCTGATTCATCCAATCCATGAAAAATACAGGGGCATTGGTCAGCCCCAACGGCATTATCGAGAACTAATACAATCCATACTGAGTACGAAAAGTAATCTCTGGGATACTTTCCTCTTTAATGATCATATGATGTTACCTGGTCTTCCACTCTAGCTGTGAAAACACTGTAACTCCCGGCAACCAATCAAGCAACTCATCTAGTCTCGGCAATAGATACCTATTCTTAATAGTCACCTTATTCAACTCCCGATAATCAATATACAATCTCAGGGAACCATCCTCTAATATATCAGGAAATTTACAAACCACATGAACAATTTGTTCCACCGAACTCAACGGTCATACTTACATCATCCAGGTCATTACATTCATTTAGAAACTGGGTTTCATCGGGCTCTCTCACCCGAATCCTCCCTGCATCATACCCCAACTATGCATAAGGCCTTCACAACCAATCCATCTCCCAGTATAGAATAATAACCACAACCACGCATTACCCCACAATCTATATGACACACACAAGATCCCAAAGGAGATCACACCTCTCGGCACACAGCAATCAATATAATCGAACTCTCCAATTGTACACTAATTCTCACCGGGGCTTCTAAAGAGAACATAACAATACCATAACACAAAACATATACATGAGCTATGAAAGTTAATGCTGACCCAAAGTCAGACAAGAGTCTAATAAAGATCACATCACCCAATAACAAAATCTCTACTAAGCAAAACACTCTCAAAGAATAAAACAAACTTCACACAACCTTCACATTCTCTACTTAGCACTAATGAACCCATACACACAATACAGGATCACTAGAAATGGGTATAACATTCCAAGTTAACCTAGGCTCTGATACCAACTGTAACACCCCCCCCCCTTTTTTTTACTACAAATTCAATTCTTTCAATTTCTATATCACTGTAAACATAAACTAAGATTGTTTTATTTCAAATAAAATTTTGATAGAGTTTCCCTTGAAATTTCTGCCCCAAAACACAAAAAGCTTACGGCATTCTGCTCTAAATTTCGTAGCTCACATCACAGGAAATAATATCATGGGCTCCCCAGGCCAAAATGAGCAGAATCACACAGGCAATATAAATATCATGCTCTGGGAGCCAAACTCACAATAGAATATCAATTATCAATTAAAAACCATAAATTTTCTCTGAAAACATAGTAAAGTTTTTAGAAAAGACATCAGAAACCACACCACAGGGCCCAGTACTCCACAACGAGATGGGTACGGGTCACAAACATATCATACCACTCCACACTATACTCATCATCATCATCTACATGCTTATACATCTAAAATACAATTTAAATCATAAATTTCAATATTCATCATACTAACTTAAACAAATTTTTTAAAAGTAAAAAGGCTCCACTCCATCAAATCTACACCTCACCTCTGCACTGCTGAGGACCTGTAACAGTAGGGGATCTAGGGTATTCCTGGGACTCCCCTAACTCCCCAAACACTAAGCGGTTAGCCATTTCTGGTGCGAGTATAATTTACTGAATAAGAAAATAGATTAAACTTTATAAATACAATAAAATAAACTTACGAATACCAAGGTAATAAAATTCCATCAAAAATCTGAACATATAAACACGATAAATGTGGCTTTTCATCAAGTACTCTTTGGATCATCACTTGTTTATATATATACATATATATACACACACATGCTCACAATCTACTTATCATAGTTTTGAAATCATTCCCAAATTAATCGCTTAACACGCAACACTTTAAGCAATATACTAATATCACCTATAACTTTACTTTCCCATATAGTTTTACATTCACACATAAACTTTACTTTATAACCAACGACATAACACTGTAACACTGTACATATATAATTCTTTTACTTTTCAAATTTAATCACATAATGCCACTACCTCGTTTTCTTCATACTTATTCAATCACATACTTCATTTACCAAGCTCATGGCTCATGCTCTTTCACACTTTTCTTAATTCATATATATTTTCTTTCTCATTCTCATACTACATACATCACATTCATATGAGCAATAATATCACATACATCTCCATAATATCTCACTACAGGTATTTATTTTTATCGCAATTTCTCCCATGTATTTAATCTCATAGTATCACATTCACAACACATATTATCACATTCATTCAATCTCATAATATCATCTTTATCCATAACTTATAACACATATCATAACATCTCGTAACACATTAATTTCCACTCTCATAATAACTTATAATTTATCTTTTTTTCATTCTGACTTCATCATACAGATTATTTTAATAATCATTCTCCTTTTATCAACTATTTTACTTTACAACCCATCATACAACTTATGTTACTTCTCATTCCTATCGATAATATAACCTATTTGCATTTTCATTCACATCTCATATTACAATTTATATATACTTTACTTTTATTCTTATCAAATAATACTTCGTGTAACACCCCGAATTTCAAATAAGGACAAATTCGAGATTCCATAGGATCTTTACTTCACTTCGTACAATTTTACAAGGAAATTTAAAACTTTGCATTCACAATACATCAGAGTTCCTTTACACTTGGTTTTTACACAGCGGAAGACTAAAAGATTACAATAATGAAACACAACTTGTATAACTTTAACATCATTTGCAACATCTTTAACTTCTAAACAGCAACAGCATATCCACTTTATAACTCCATGAATAGTCCATTACCTGCATGTCAATCTGTGGGCACGTCAGTTACTTGCAACTGACGAAATGTTATACACGGCTATCCTCTCTATGCCGGGAATAGTATAACGATCTCATACTTTAACAAATCACAAAAAGATTGAATGAACATATAAAGTGTCAAAAGTGATTCTTTTAAACATAAGTGTATGTCATGTCTTAATGCCTAATGCATACCATTCTACACTAGGATGACACTAATGCACACTTGTTCGGATTCTATGCATCTCATACTACATAGGTCCGAGGGCAAGCGCCTACGTTCTTCACAATACAGGGCTCGATCCCTCGCCATGAAAACTACCCGGTAGCAAAACAAAGTTCAGACTATTCCACGAATTTGAATCCCAGCCTTGGAGTCCACCGCCGGCTGTTATAACAGATTCCACATTGTGCGAATCGTCCCGTATGTGACCCTCTAGCCCAGTATATATATATACATTGGAGACGGTAAACACAAAAACCCATCTGTCCGACTACTCAAGATCCCGGAGTCCACCGCTGACCCGTCCTCATAGTCCCGGATTAAAATATAATAATCCGTCTCCCACGGGGCAACCTCAGTCCACCAACTGGGTCTATAGTCTTGGAGTCCACCGCTGACTATATAGAGCACCCCACTTACGTTTCCCCAAGTTTGCTACAACTTCACCTAAGTGCCTAAGTAATTTAGTTCAAGACATGAATAATTTCCACTCATAGAATTAGTTTTACCTCCTACCGGACTTAATCAACAAATACGAGATGGCTCCTTAGCTATATCTCCGAATCATTTCTCAAATCCTTTCTTTCAATAATGCCGGTACCGAGGTCTTACTAATTCTTAATCATAAACTTTCATGTACAAGAAACATGGGTACACACACCCTTTAATAATCGTGTCTTAAACTTAAATAATTTTCATGTCTCTAACTTATTCATAACTTAATCAATGTATCATTTTTGCATCACCCATGATTCATTCATTCATTCATAATTTCCCATAGAAAATAATCCTTTTTCATGAACAGAATTTTCATCCATTATCAATATTTTTAACAACTTAAGCACATATTCATAATCAACCCAAACCAAGTATGTCTTAAATCAAGTGAGTGTATAATCACATCAAGATCACATGAATGAATCAGTATTAAAATATATATATATAAAGCTCGCATCCTTTAATAATTTATTTGTGTCAAAAACTCATTAACAATTTGAACTCATATAATATGTCTCATCCATCACAAAATATTTCTTAAATCAAGTAAAAGTAAAATATCTTTCCAAGAGAATTAATTCTCTTATCAACACTTTATTTTTCTTCTAAGGATTTAAATCATGCTATTCACTAATTTATTTTAAATACAATATCTCATTATATCTCAATGTCTCTTTTATTCCTCAAGAATATACATGGAAATCTTTAGAACTATTTTTAATAGATTTTCTATAACATTTTATGAACACTATAATTTTTTCCAAATTTCTAGTTGCAATTAAACTCACTAAATCATTTGAAAAATACCCAAAAAAAAATATATAAAAGGGGATGTGGGGTTTTGATCCCGTGAACGAACAGCCAAGGCACAGATAACAGACCGAAAGCCAAGAAGTCCAAGTGGACTCTGTGTACAAAGAACACACCGAAAGTCCCTTATGCACTCTCTCATTTTTTATAATTATTTTCAAGCAAAAATTATTTTGGCCTTAACAGGTTAAAAGGAAACTAATTCTCAATAAGATTAGCATGGTAACAATTCCATGTGTAACAATTCAATTTAATCCTAGTATGGCATTATACGACTTCCATTGAAATAATAGCTTTTATTCCACTGGCTAATTATTTTGCACCTTAATGTTTCTTTTTAACTACTTCCAATGAAGTTTTTATTTGTAGAATGGCAAAATACGTATAATGGCATTATATGTTCACAACAAAAACTATGAAAATACATTATACAGAATTCCGAATAATATACTATTATTACATTCACTATTATTCTATTAACCTACTTTACTTTACAAAAACTCATTTTTAACCATAAGGGAAATCTCTCCAAATACTTTTAAAATTACTAATTTCTATATTAACAAGCTAATGAAGGTTTCTCCTTACTTTTTGTTCTCATTTCTAAGCAACATGACAATGCTTTGTTTCTTAATCAATAGAAATATTCCTACAATTTGGCATACATAAAAGCATGAATTCTAATTATCATATCAAATTTGTACTACTCATAAAGCATGCAATCCCTACAATTAGAAAGTATAGGATCACCCACCTTAATTTGAAGGTTGAAAAACTACAAGGAACGGATTCCTTCTTGCTCCTAACATCACAAGCACTTCTACCTCCTCTTCTCCTCTTAGCAATAGCCTCCAAGCACAAACTCTCACTCTTTTTTTTCTTTCTTTCTTCTCTTTTCTTTTCTCTCTTTCTTTCTTATTCTTATTTATTTTTTTTGGTGTGGACAAAAGAGAAGAGGATGGAGCTATTTATAGGATTTTGCTAGGGTTCAAATTACAAAATTACACACCTAATAAATTACTAAATTTAATTTTCCAACCCTTCACATTTTATAACTTCCCTTAACTCCTAACTTTTCATCTCCCCACTACTCTAAAATCCCAACTCCAAACCCTTCTCCTTCCTCATCCAAAACCGGCCCCTACACTGGGTATACGTCCGGGTCAGCATGTGTTTGTGAATGCACACTTGCACACAAATGTGCTGTGCATGCTCACCGTGGGCCCACCTTCACCATACCATATTTAATACATTCAAATCCATATACAGCCAACATACTCTTTTTAACATACTCTTTTCAAGACATATATATATATATATATATATATATATATATATATATATATATATCTATTATATTTAATTTCTAAATTACAGAGTGTTACACACTCCGAAATTTATTTTGAAAACAAATGTGCTTAAGTACGTTTACCGAAAACAAGTGCGTCGCACGTAAAATATCAAAATGCGAAATCGAATTTTAACAACGGAAAAATATTAAAATATAATAAGAAAAATTACTAATTATATACGTATCATGATGAAATCACTACACGTGGAAAACACGTGCATTTCACGTACAAAATCATTTTAATCAAAATTAAAAAAAATAAATTTCCGTTTTATATAATAGATTTAAATACATAAAATAAATAATTTAAACACATAGAAAGTATTGTACGTAGCGGTGGAGACACGTGCATCAAAAACACGTAAAAAGCACGTAAATCCCAGGGATTGAAATATTATATTTTAGTTGACTGAAATCAATACGGAAAATGTTTAAATAGTACGAATCCAAAATATGTAGTGAAACACATTACAAAATATACGTGCGTAACACCCAGGGGCAAAATTATAATTTTCAATTTTGCGGGGTGCTACACTTCGCACCACGTACTTTGGGTAAAATTACATCGCACCTCAAGGCCGATAACTTGGTTCATATCATATCACACTCCAAGCCGATGGCTCAGTTATTACTTTATTTTTTTCTCGTATTTATCTTACAATTTACTTTACTTTTCATTCCATCCCACAACACATCTATTATATTACAATCCATCAACCCATCTTGAGAGTTGTGCCAAGACAGGTAGTTCCCACCAATTCCAAGGAAATAGCAGACGAGTAGTTCCTCGGCACAATTCCAAGGTACAACAAACTCATCACATCAGGTTTCTCTATATTAACCATTTTCATAGCCATTCTCATATTACAATTCACTTTAACCTTCAATCTTTTCAGTTAATACACCGGACCCCAAAGCCGATAGCTTGTGTAATAATTTACTTTTCATTCTCTTTATATTCTTTCTTTACTTTCTTATCTTTCCTATCATTTCACATTTACTCATTTTATTAATTTGTCGACCAGTGCACATGTCATCACACAACTGAAGCCGATAGCTCAGTCAAAATATATATCGCTGCCCACTACGGGTCTTACACCTCCATCAAGACTAGAGCCGATAGCTCCGTCTAAATACAGATCGCCGCCCACCAAGGATCTTACGCATCACATATCGCTACCACACAGATCTTACGCATCAAATACACATATCGCTGCCACACAGGTCTTACGCATCGAATACACATATCGCTGCCATACAGGTCTTACGCATCAAATACACATATCGCTGCCATACAGGTCTTACGCATCAAATACACATATCACTGCCATACAGGTCTTATGCATCAAATACACATATCGCTGCCATACATGTCTTACGTATCAAATACACATATCGCTGCCATACAGGTCTTACGCATACACCCTGTTATTTAGTTTATCAGGTTGTCACACCACATTATTTCATATCATGAACATACTAAATAATTTACTTTCTCACATTATAACATATTCAGAACAAGCCAAGTAAAGTAAATGATTATATCATATTATTGCCCATTCGTTTTTCTTAAAATATCACTACATTATACGTAGATTCATTCATTAGTTATATTGATTGCAATATCTCAATTCATTAACCCCCATATATATATCACACACATACTCCAAATAAATCAATACCTCATAACACCATATATATGTCATTACCATCAAGTTATGTACCCAAAATTTATAATTAAAACAATACATATAGCTATCGTTCATTATATAAACAACAAATCATATATATATAGTCAAAATTATACATCTACAACATATTCCATCTATTTAATATATTACAAAACCTCTACGCATCGTCTTATGCTAAATATCATGCTTCACATATCCAATTTCATTACTATCTCAAGATCTCACAAAACTCATAGCTCATTAAAAATCCGTATTTTACTTTTTAAATTAAACTTGGCTACAATTAATATTATATAGGTCGAAAAACCCTGAACTTTCTGCAACATAAAGAATATATAGTTATATCATACTCACCTGCTATCTCACAAAGACTCGAAGCACCACTACTCCATTACGTATCCGAAGTCGCTAACATCTCCTATAATCAAATTCGAAAGCAATTATGGCTCAAAACATTCAAACCAGCCACAGGAAAATAATAATACCAATCCTAATATCACACAGGCATTTTATTGAACGTCTGGTTAGCACACGTGTGATGCACGTAATAGTCAAATTCCTACGGGATTTTTATCTCCAAACAATTACTAAAATCACCCCCAACTTATTCTAATAGTTCAACTAAAATTCAACTACTATAAGGGAGATAATTCTCACATATTTACTTCCCTTTTTATAAATCCAAAATCCTAATTTATTTGCAAATTACAAAATCTCCAATAATTTGCTAATTTCTTAGCCCTAGCATCAAAATGATCCTCTAACCAACCCTATACTCCATTTATAAGTAAAAGAAACCAAAAGCATATGAAATTACACACAAAATTAAAAAGAGATATACCATCACTAAGTCCTTTCTCCAAATTGACTCCATCACTAGCTAGAGCACCCTTCACTTAGCCTTCCCCTATAATTAATTTGAAAACCATGGAGAATTGGAGTGGATTTGGGCGTGGTAAAGTTGGGGCCGAAATGGGTCGATGGGTTTCGGTTGGGGAAACACACAGGAAAGGGAAGAAGGAAGGAGGAAGGAGGAAAAAGTGGGGGAGGGGTTTTTTGGGAAATTAAAATATTATATATAATAATTAATAAGGTATATTAACATATAAGCCCCCAATCTCCAAATTATTTCAAATAAACCCCCAACTCTTACACTTTTAAAATACTAACAATATATAATACACAAAATTGTCTTATAATAGTCCTACAAAAGTTGAAAATAAAGTAAGCAATATCCCTTCACATAAAATCTCAACTTTTGGCTCTAATATATCGATAATACCAATCTAACACAAATATAGACACCAATATCAATATTTAAAATAAAAATACACCAAATAAAATTCCCACCACTCCAAGAATGTAAAAATGGGTATTTTCGATATTTTACAAATTCGATGTGTTACATTAGTCCCATATCGAGATTAGCACTATATTAATTAACTATAAATATAATAGCCTATGATCAAGAGTCACCAATCCGGTTAACCTCTTTTTGAGATGCAGCATCTGTTGGGCAGTTGTACTATACTATAAATAATTTATTTAATAAATTGTATAAATTGTATGACCTTTGGGCAGGGGCATTACAAATGGTATTAGAGCCAACTTTTGACACCGAGTGTGGGGCATGTCTATATAGTCGGGCGGTGGATTCCGGGACTATATACCCAGTCGGGCGGTGGATTCCGGGACTGTGGTAAGCCCTCAATTAAATTCGGAAATGTGATTGATCGGACGGTGGATTCCAGGATCATGATTAGTTGGGCGGATAGGAGGGCAGCTCAATTAAATTGGGGATTATGATTGATCGAGCGGTGGATTCCAAGATCATGATTAGTCGGGCGGATAGAAGAGCAGATATTTATGCCTTCTTATCCTTAAGAAAATTCCATTAAAAACAAATATTTAATTCTAAACAAATGAGTTTATATTTACTTCATAAAAGTAGATCACGTCAACAAATTTATAATCCATTTGCACCAAAATAGAAGTCTTAAATCATCAATAAACTAAAACTAGTTCTTTGATAAAATCTCAAACTTTCAACTTTAATTTGTGATCAACAAATCACTCAAAACTTCACGTTCTTGCCAAGTATAATCATATACTTACATACCCATATCCACCCTAGGGTTTACAACCCTAGTTCACACAAAAATTCCCACACAAACACTCTAAACAACCCAACATAGTGCTGGCCAAAACCAGCACTGTGCAAACCGTACCCCTGGGTTTGCACAGTGCTTGGGTTCGACACTGTGCAACACTGGGTGGTTGCACCCGAAACCCTAGTCCCTAGGGTTGTGGTCGAAACCTTAACCCTTTGGTGGCCCGAAACTCTAGCTCCTCTTTAAACCCAATTTGTACAACCATATGTACTTCTATTTAGGTATAGCTTCTAGGATTTAAATTATAAATATTAATCCAATAAAAATTAGTGAATAAAACATCAAAATTTCATCTTTAAATTAATCAACATGGATTAAGATCTTATAACAATTTCTAATCAACTACAATAATATGCATGATCATTCAATCAACTCTATAGGTTAAAAGCTCAATCTTTTCATACCCTAACATCAAGTAATATTCAAGAATTATTCATTCATGCTCAACTCATATAAAGATTTGGTTTTTACTTCATAACAACAACTAAACTTCATATATTAATCAACTCAACAATTCATCTCATGAATAGGCCCAAAGAGGGGTCTAGCTCAAAAGACGGAGAACTACAACTGACTGTTTCCAAAGAGGGGTCCTTATACACAAACCCAATTAAGATTATCCCCATCTCACCCCTTGGAATAGATGAAGAAGATGGAGAGGATAGACTTAATCTCGATGATGACTTTGATTACTCTGAGGGAGAGTCGCTTGACTCTGAGGGACTGGCTGAAGATCTTGCGGGTATCTCACCGGAGTTTGTTCCCTCGACTTTTCCTCCTTCACAACCATTGGAGCCAGCCTACACTCTGAGCGGTCCAGGATTCAGGGTTCAAAAAGTCGCTAAGAGGGCTATTGAGAAGTCCTTAGATGACTACCTAGAGATTGCTGCAGCCGCTAAGTCGGCTAAGACAAGCGTCGGAGGTATAGGCTCTTTCATAGCTTCTATTTTTAATTTCATGACTCATACTGAGATTTTTTATCTAGCTAAAACCTATGGTCTTGCGGTTACCGATATTGATAGGAACGCCCTCCTACTTAATCAAATTAGAGGATGGGAGAACAATAGGGTTATTCTTAATTTGAACTCGATGCCCAAAACGAGTCACATTTCCTCTCCTAGCCATAGTTAATGGAGGCCCTATTCTGGAATGTTAGAGGCCTCGGTAGGCGGGACAAGCGAGAAATGGTTAAGGAAGTCATAGCCAGATCAAAGGCTAACATTGTGGGTCTTCAAGAGACCAAACTTTCACACATATCTAGACTTAACAGAGTAGGAGGAAATCGAGTCTCCGAATGGAGAATGTCCCCATCAGTTGGGGCGTCTGGGGGCATCGCTCTAGGTTTTAACCCCAACCTCTTTTGTTGTCTAGACGAGATCCACGAGCAATTTTCTTTGTCGGTATTGCTATAACAAAAATCCGACCGGTGGACTCAATCGGTTATGGTGGTCTATGGAATGCATACTTCTGCCTCTAGAACGACCTTCTGGACAGAACTAAGAGCGATCCAAGCACACTGGCCACACTCCTGGGTGGTGGGGGGCGATTTTAACATCACTAGATTCGCCTCAGAACACAGTGGCAGAGGATACAGTGACCCCGATAGGGAAGCATTTAATGAGGTCATCATGGACCTAGATTTGGTTGACATCCCCATCTCTGATAGGCTTTTCACCTGGTCAAACATGCAAGCGGTGCCCCTTCTAGCTAAGTTGGATAGGATCTTGGTCTCCACGGACTGGAAGACCAAATTTTCATTGTCATCGGCTAATTCACTCTGTAAACCAACCTTAGATCATGTGCCCATTTTCTTATCTTCCGGGAAAGATCAACCCAGAAAACCGTCGAAGTTTCGGTTCGAGAAAGCATGGTTAGAAATCCAAGGCTTCCACCACATGGTCAACGAGAGTTGGTTTCGCCCGACCAAGGGTGGTGAGGCATCCGCTATATGGTGTGGAAAAATTAGAAGACTCAGGGGCAAGCTCAGGAAATGGAATCGGACCAGATTTGTGCTGATTTGGAGAGCAAAGGAATCCCTTCTTGAAGGAATTGAGGAAATTGAGAATACTGAAGAAACTAGGGATCTGCTACAGGAAGAGCGGAATCGATTCCTCCAATTCAGACAGGAAATTGACCAGCTCTACAGGATTGAGGAAATCAAATGGCAACAACGATCCAGAATTTTGTGGCTCAAAGAGGGAGACACAAACACAGCATTCTTCCAGCGAGTTGCCAGTGCCCGGCATAGATCTAACCTCATTCACTCGATCCAATCGAATTCCGGAATGGTACAAGGCGACGTGGCTATTAAGGTGGCTTTCCAGTCCCACTTCAAGCGCCTTTTTAGGCACAAAGCATATGTGAGAGTCCCTCTCCAACACGAATTATGGCAAGACCAAGTAGACAATTCCGATCCTAGGCTGCAATCCCTCGAAGCACCCTTCACTAAGAAGGATGTCTGGAAGGCAGTCCAACAACTTGGAAAAGATAAAGTTCCAGGTCCAGATGATTTTCCAATACTATTCTATCAGATATTCTGGGAGGAAATCAAATGTGACTTGCTGAAGGTGTTCGCAGACTTCTACGAGCATAAACTCAAATTAGGGAGATTCAACTACACGGAGGTTGTGCTGATTCCTAAGAAAGAAGACTCCCGACGAGTTGGAGACTTCTGCCCCATAAGCCTCCTTAACTGCTCTGTAAAGATCAGTACCAAGACTCTCGCTAACAGACTGGAAAATATAATGGATGGCCTCATTAGTCAAGACCAGACGGGATTCATCAAAGGACGATGTATTTAGGACTGTATAACAACGGCTGAGGAGACCATCCATCAATGCCATACTTCGAATTCTAAGAGCTACCTCCTGAAGCTGGATTTCGAGAAAGCCTATGACTCTGTTGAATGGGACTATTTATTGGAAGCGCTTACTGGAAGACGTCTCGAGGACAGATGGATCAGATGGATCCACATTTTTCTTACCACCAGCAGAACGGCTATTTTGGTAAATGGGGTATTAGGCCAACCATTCTCCAGCAAACGGGGGCTCAGACAAGGAGATCCGCTCTTACCCCTTCTCTTTACCATTGTGGCAGACGTTCTAAGATCCATGATGACTAAGTGCAGTAGTGCAAGTTGGATCGTACCAGTGGCCAAGACAGTCAATCGCCAAGGGTGCTCTATACTCTAATATGCAGACGATACTCTTCTATTTGGCAATGGCAACCTAGGGAAAACTACCGTCTTCGAAGGAATTCGTATTGCTTTGAAGCTTGGACTGGCCTCAGGGTTAATTTTCACAAAAGTGCTCTCATTCCCATTGTTCTGACTCCAGAAAAGGCACTTGAACATACCACAATCCTCAATTTCTCTACCGAGAGTTTTCCCATTCAGTACCTTGGATTGCCGCTAAGACCCGGAAAACTCAAAAAGGCAGATTGGCTACCCATTATTGACCGGGTTGAGAAATGACTAGCGGGCTGGAAAGGCAAAGCCCTTTCTTTGGGAGGGAGAATCACGCTTATTAATGCATTTCTCTCAAACCTTCCTACCTATTATCTCTTCTTTGAAATGCCGCGATGGGTAATCCAGAGAATTGACCGGACTCGAAAATGTTTCTTATGGAAAGGGGCAGACCCAGACCGAGGAGGATATCACCTCATTAGATGGGAGAAGGTATGCATGAAAAAGATACATGGAGGCCTAGGTATAATTGATCTTCGAGATATGAATCTGGTGCTACTAGGTAAATGGTGGTGGAAAATGTTCCACCCTAATGGAGAAGGGTGGCAACAATTTGTTCAGGGATATATGCATGGGAATGGAACGAGAAATCTGGGCTTCAGGATAGGCCATCGGGTTTCCTGGTTCTAGAAAGGCATCACTAAGGCCTATGAACCTTTCAATAGCTGTGTGAAGTCAGCCATCGGTAACGGCAGACTCACCAGATTTTGGTGGGATAAGTGGTGTGCTGATCAGACACTTAGAACCTTGTTCTCTGATTTACATGAGCAGGCGACACAACCACACTGCACGGTGGCCGCAGCCGGGAAAAGAGGCGCCTGGAAGCCACCTCTCAAACAACTGCTTGACCTAGGTTCTCACCGTAGGCTAATGGAACTTCAGCCTACATCATCAATGCTGGAATTGGTTGCTCTCAGGATCCCGATAAGAAATCCTGGGCATTGGAGAAGAACGGCAAGTTCACGGTTCGCTCCATGTACAACCGCATCCATTTTAGGAGATGTATCCCAAAGTGGTTAGCCGTCATCTGGAGAACGAAAGCCCCACTAAAAATCAAAGCTTTCATATGGTTGGTACTAAATGATGCGATCCTGACTAGGAAAAACCTTGCTAAGCGCCAACCGAGTGTCGACTCTCAATGCGGGTTCTGCCACGCTGCCCTGGAGAATAGAGACTATCTTTTTCTACGGTTTCCTAGGAGCAAAGCGGTACTCATAGAGGTACTCAGCGTCCTAGGGACAACTCAATATCCTAATACATACGAGAACCTGTAGGTAGGTCCAAAGTTAGCGTCGGAGAGGGGTTCTAAGAGAGAAGCGTGGTATATAGCTATCGCCGCAATGACCTGGGTTCTTTGGCTAGACAGAAATAATCTTTACTTTCGTAGAACCTGTAATAGTATTTCTGGAAATTTGACTCACATTATGCATTTTATTTCATTTTGGGCTACTGTGGCCGCAGCAGGTCTCAGGAAAAGGATTGCGAGCGTATTCCAGGTTGAGGAGTTTGATGATGATGAGGAGGAGATCGAGATCGGACCGACGATCGATTGATAGCCAGCACGGCCTACTATGAGCATAGATACCCACCACCCCAGGGTTTGTTAGGGGGATATGATGTATTACTTTGCGGCTACTCTATGTTTCTTTTGTCCCACCCACCATGTTCCGAGTAGAGTTTATATACTTTTGTTTTGATTGTAGAACTTTGTAATGGGCTCAGTACTCTTAGTTTATTTTATTAATCCCTTATTAATGAAACAGAGTGGCTAGACTCCACCTTTTCTTCAAAAAAAAAAACAATTCATCTCATGACAATATGATAAATACATGCTATATACACCCATATATCCACCAATAAATTTTCTAGCATGATACTACATCATCATGAACAAAAATTATAACACATCAAGAGAGTTAGAGATGACACCCACCTCAAGAAGAATTATTGATGCAACTAGTAGCCTTCTCCTCCAAGCCAAGAAGATCAAAAAATCGAAAATCACCAAAACCCAAGCAAAAAAAGAGGAAGGCTAACTTATGCCCCTCTCTAAATAGGCCGGGATCTGAATTATTAAGGTTTTATTGCAGTTTTTGCAAATTAGTCCTCCAATAATCCCAAATTGCATATATATATATATATATATATATATATATATATATACACTCAATAAAATCAAATCAAATCAAATTAGAGGGATAAAATCTCAATATATATATATTGTTTCTGAAAGCAGCCATGACTATGGCTGAGTTAAGTGAGGGGATGGACTGAGACTCGGATCTGAAGTGCCAAACATAACTCCTGGGGGACTCCCCATCTCTTTGCTTCATGTCAAGTAGGGAGGAACTTGTCTTTTCTGTTTTACGGCTGGTGATGAAGTGCATGAGGAAGAGTTCTTCAAGTTGATCGAATAAGAAGATGGACCCTGGAGAGAGACGAGAGAACCACTCCCTTGCGGATCCCTTCAGGGTTGTTGGGAAAGTCTTACAGAGGAGGGAGTCAAATGCTTAGTGGATCATCATGAAAGTTTCAAAACTCTAAATGTGGTCTATCGGAACGGTTTCCACGTTGTATGATTCGAAGGCTGGGATCTTAAAGTTGGCCGGAACAGGAGGCTTAATAATCTTCTTTGAGAATGGGGGTGTGACCGGACATTATCTTCTTTCCTGTCTTCCTTCTTCCTGCTTCAGTAGTTCTAGACGATATTCCATTTTTTGGAGGCATTGGAGGACGGTGCCCTCTTGCTGATCGGATCTAATGGACTCCCGAGACTCCTTACATTGTGGAGGGGTAGAGTTGTGAGGACTGGTTCGTCGATTCTTGGGAGGAATTATGTCAAGAGCCTGAAGAATTTTATCTTTGAACTATCAGAGTTCTGCTCTAGTGACATGTGCTTCTTCCTCCCTCACTCATCTAGGGGCTATTTTGCTCGTTGGAGTTGGATGCCTCCTTTCTTGAGGAGTTCTTCTGTTATCCCTTGGGGAGCAGTTCTTCTTCGCCCCCTAGGAGAGGGGGATCTTCTTTACCTTCTGGGAGAGGGAGTTCTTCCGCACCCCTTAAAGAAAGAGTTCGTCTGCATTGTGGTCTCCGAGGAGAGGGATCCTCGCGTCTACTTGATGTGAAGGATGTGGCCTGCTTGAATGGCCCTTGCATTCGAACTCCTGCTGTCTGGAGTTTATGAGATGGCAGAGATCTTGTTGAGGTTGAGCCTCGGGAGGCATGGTGGAGGTGTAGAGGTATAGACTGACACTCTGTTCTCTCCAATGTGTTGCGCAGGGAGCTGATTTCTTCGGGAGCCCCCCGATGGAAGCTCCTTGGAGGGGGGGTTAAGTAGGCTACTGAGGCTGTTCTGGCTGAAGGAGTTGATCTGGCTAAAGGGTAGGGGGGACATCCTTAAAGGAAGAGATGGATGAAGAGGGTTGGTTCGTCGGCTTGAGGCTGCCGCCTTCTCTTTCCCCTTTGGAGGCATGGCTGAAAACTTATTTTTACCGGCGAAGTTTGGTCGGATTGCTTTCTCTGATTCCCACAAACGGCGCCAATCAGTTACTGCTAATTTTTGTGTGGGAGCAAACAGATGATATGAGTACTTTTAAAAACAATAAAAAGCTGACCTTTTTTACTTTCATCGGTATTGACTACTTTCAACTGATGTTGACTTCTGAATATGACTCGTTCGCACCGTTGGATCTGATCTAATGGTGATGATCGCTCCAATTGACCTGTAAAAGTCTGAAACACTGGGATTGACCCCAGTGACAGATCATTCGATGCTCAAGTCAGACATCAAGAAGAATGTAAGAGAGCTTTTATTGGAAAAACACTCATTACCTTGTTCTAGTGGAGGTAGGGGGTTATTTATAGTTACCTACGGGGTCAGTTTCAAGATAATGATATATCTCTACTTCCCTGTGTTTTTGGATTGAATTGATTATTTCTTCTTCATGAAGAGATAAGAGTAGTTGGAGTGAATGAGTTAAAACACTTCTCATGATAAGAGATATGATTTTTAAACCGTCTCTTATGGATAATTATGAGTTTAAATCATTTTTAAATAATCGTGTACTCATTTATATTGAGCTGTTATGACAAATTTTGGGTTATTGGGCTTAAGAGATGCCAAATTTCAGTTCATGGACCCGTTTCTAGTAAAATTACTGTTTTACCTTGAGAGCTTTAAGATTTGTGTCCGATTTGAGCGGTCCCAATTTGGTTCTATATTTACCCATATCATATAGTAATTAACAACAGTTAAGTAAATGAATAGTTAATATAACTCCCACTTAAAAATAAATTGTTGAGATTAGATGGTTGAATGTATGCAAATTATAGATTGTCTACAAATGACAACCCTAACTCTCCCATTATAATATTAGAGATTTATTAACTTTTTTTTCTTTTCTGGAATAAGGCCATAATTGTGCACACACTCACATTCCATAATTGAGGAATTGTGCTAGTGGAGGTTTTCCACTAGCCACTAGGCCATTAGGGCACTAAACCATGCTGCCTCATTTAATTATGGCTACACTTGCTATGAAGAAATCTGCTCAGGTTCCATGTCCAAGCTTTCTTGTTTGTGAGCAAAATAATTTTGATTAATTTTGCAAGATACAGTTATAGGCATAACAAGAAGCTTATTTATTTATAAAAACCTTTATTCGACAATACAAATTGGAAGACACAACACAATACATGGAGACCATATTGATAGATTAATTAATGCAAGATACCCCTACCCTTGAAAGTCGTAGTCATCCTTTATTATCACAACTGCTTCTTGTATTCAACTGATCTGGCGGAAGTTTTCACTTCATTAATACCCAGCTGGATAGCTACCTTTCCTTGGGTCACTTGCAGCAGTGATGCAGTTATCTTTCCTTTCACCGTCTGCAGGGAGTATAAGGAGTTGACACATATTATTCTCCCTAATTGGTTCTAGTTTATGTCCCCTCTCTTTTAGGTATTGTAGTGCCCGTTCATCAACCCTGAAGGTGTACCCTTTAGGTGTTTGCCACTGCTCATACAGGATCTTATTAGGGCAAAGCTGCACACAAGATGAATGAAATTTAGAAGTAATTCCTCCGGAAAGGAACATGAATAAGAAAAACAACATGTTTCTTTACAAGTACGTAGAAGAAATAATAACTTTTCTTGGCATGCTTCATGCAAGAAAATTTATGTGAACATGAACATTTTTTTTGGAGCAATGTTTTAGCCACTACCAATTTCACTACCATTCTCTTCACTACCTTAGGTAGCATACTTTTATTGGAGAGTTCTCCCACCTACTCTATCTTTCCCTGCCTATTAGAGTGTGCCATCTAAGGTAGTGAAGAGAAATGTAGTGAACTTGATAGTGGATGTAGAATTACTCTTTTTCTTTTGATAAAAGGATAGAGTTAATAGACTCCAGCCGCCGCACAACAAAATAAATAAAAATAATAAATAAATAAATAAATAAATAAGCATCGATCAAGTTTAGAAGAGGTAAATTTGAAAGAAATAAAGAAAGAATAGAAAAGAATGTGAACGTGAACATTGTATATCTTTCCTTAATGTGCAAATGAAAGAACAAATCAGCAACAATGTCCATCCTAAAAAATCAACATATCTAATTATATCATATATAGTAAGGTGCAGGCCAAAAGCTTCATAATTGTAACAAAATATCATATATAGATTGAAAATTTAGCTTCACTTATGTTTAAAACGTTATATTTTTTACTACCTTGCAAATGGATCACAAAATTTCATTGATGTGACGAAAGAAATAAGTCAAAATTAAGTATGCAGTTGAATCTATCCAAATTATGTTAATATATATATATGTCTATATAGAAATAGTGGTAGGGCAGTATGCAATGTTAAAATATCTGGTGAAGTAAGATATATGATAGCAGAAGTTATTTCTGTTCTTGAAACATAGATCAGCTGGTTTTTCTCTTTACGTACCTCATGAAAAATCCTTGGATACATGACAGAAGACATAACATCCTTTTTCTTGGCTAAATGATTTAGGACAACTTGAGCGGTTCCGGCAGTGATTTTGAATCCCCCACTTGAACCCACTACAGCCTTCAGTTTACCATTCTGTGAATCATAAGAAAGTTATTAGAGCTGGAAAATTAAAAAGTAAGTTCTTATGAAAAAGCAAGATTGATATGAGTTGTGTTACTTAAAGTTACTTCCAATATGCATGCATTAATTGTGATCTTCGTCAAAAGAAATGTATTAATTAATTGTGATGGTTATCCTATTTTTCCTTATAACATTTTTCTCATATTTCATTACTTGCATTCATGTGATCATATGTATTAATCCAAGTATTCAAAAATAAGCCTGTACTATCTTTAATTAATATATCTGTTTAGAAGCTAAAAAGAACCTTCCTCATTTTCATGTATGTGTAGTGTCTTTCTCTGCTGATTTAAACCTCATTACCATTTGCAATTTTCTTTACTCCTAAAGTTCAATTCGACTCCATGTTTTGTTGCACTTGATTAAACATAGTACGTACCTTGAAAACAAGTGTTGGTGCCATGGATGACAATGGCCTTTTGTGGGGCTTGATGCGATTAGCAATTGGTTGACGTGGTGCTCTGTTGCGAGGGGGCGGCTGGAAATCACCCATTTGGTCGTTGAGTAATATTCCAGTACTCGGGGATAAAAATCGAGACCCAAAGTACCAGTTAACTGAACTAGTTAGTGCAACTACATTTCTGTCCTTATCAGCGATACTCATGTGACTGGTTCCATGATCTTTAACCACTGCCGAGTCATCTTCAACGGGTATGTGCCACCTTACAATTATTTGCATATAAATTTGACAAATATTAAACCCGAAACAAAAATGTGAATCTGATTGATTAATTTATAGGAAACTAATTACTAAAATAAAATAATTTATATGATCAATTTCAAAGGAGGTCGGAAACATAATTTGAAATCAGATTGTTTCCTACTTTCTAATTAGACATTGAACAACTAACCTTTTTAAGGATTTTTCAATCACATGCATGCCACATCATCAATTGCTCATACCCCTTTTTCCCTTCTAATTATTATAGAGATTATATTAATTGACACTACAACTTTGTAGACTTCCTGAGTGACTCAGGCTCCGTTTGACAGCGCTTAGGCTTTAAAAGAACTTTTCGATCAACTCAATAAAGGTGTTTCATAAATTTAATTAAAACGTGTTTTCTGCCAAAAGCACTTTAAAAAAAAAATGCAGTTTTGTAACTAGTTCTGACAACACTTCAAGAGGTGCTCTTAGCACACTATGAAAAGTTTGCAGTTAAATATATTTTTTGTTGATTGAACTTTTGCTAACATGAATTTTTAGCGAAAAACCTCTCTTTCACAACAATACAAAATAGAGTTTTTAATATTCGTGCTTTTTTAAAAAAAAAATAGCACTACAAAATGGAGCCTGAAATATTCGTGGTCTTTAATAATTTTTCTAAAATAATTTAGTACTAATTTTGTGCATAGATATCAATATAAGTAATAACCTACAATAGAATCAAATTAACTTGAAAGACTGATACGGATTCTATGGGTCTCCAACTCTGGCCTACCAATTTTTGTTGTCTAAACAAATAAATTTTTAGTTAAGACCAGGTTCCATTTGTTAATACTAAGAAGTAACAACATGAACACACTCATAAGGACATGATGTGAACAAAACATTTTGAAATACTATATTGAATGAAGGAGGTAGTGGCATGCTAGCACAGGACTCCCATATATGGCTCCGTAACCTTGCGTTTGACATTGTTGTGGGTCAAATGTATTGTGAATGAAGTGGCCTAAAAGTGCAGTGTGCAAAAAGTATTTTTCATGAACCAGAGCTGTTTGCCAACAACAGTTCTAAAAACCGATATCTGAATAATATAAGTGTTTTTTATATGTAAATAACTGTTTAGTAATTGTTTCTTAGAAAACTGGAGTGACGTTTTGAAAAATTTTTATAAAAAAAACTAAAAAAACTCTTGTAAAAGAGTTTGACATGTTAATTTAAAATTTATTAAGTGTACTTTTTCAATTTTAATATTTCTAAGTTATTGCATAAATTTAACAATTAATTTTTCTATATTTTAATCACATAAGAAAATTGAAATATTGACTTTGGCATCTTGAATTGAATTATAAAATTTGTGTAAATCTAAAAAGAATTTATGAGAAGAAAATAAAACGAGAAAATATTTCTTCTTATTTATTTCCGAACCAAACTATTTATTTTTATATTTTAGTGTGGTTTATGGTTAAAAAGAGTTCTTTCTTTAGTAAACATTATGACGTAATATGGACTCAAACCTGAGACATCCCTTTAGAAAAGATCTTTTTTAGAATGATGTGGTGGAATCTTGGAGAGAAAATGAAATTTTTGAAAATCTCTTTGGCTCAAATGAGTTTTTAATTTTTTTTCTTTTTCCAAACCCCTAATTTTTAATCCAAACCACATTTTAGAGTTTAAAAGAGCTTTTGGGCTCTCCAAAAGTAATGCCAAAAGGGAGCCTATATTGATTGAAGTAGTTAATGTCGTACTAGTACAAGACTTTCATATAGAAGTATTTTTGCATCATAAAAGTTGATGCATATTTTGTTGAAATATTAACTTGATTTGGGTCATAGCCCAAATAGATATGTTATCTTATGTATTTAATGTAATAGGCCCAACTTCTAGAAACTTACACTAGAGAAATCTTATCTAGAAGTTTTTTCTAGATAAGTCTTAGGAGTTATCTAGAAGATAAGGATAACCTTAGACTTGTGGAGAAAATTCTAGAGAGATAATTACAGCCATTAGATTAGAGTTGTGTTGGCAAAATCCTAACCATTGGTTGGGTAATGCCACTAGTATAAATAGGGGTGGTGTCTTTGTGTTTGTATCAAGCCAAAAATTAGAAACACTCAATAATACAAGTAGTATTCCTTTTTCTAAAATCTCTAATCTCTCCCATTTTTAAACACTTGCTCCAACCACCTAAAATTTCCTTCCAACAAAGTGGTATCAGAGCTTGAAGATCCTCCTAGAGATGGCGAATAGCAGTGTTCCCTTCCAAGTCCCGATGCTCACCAAGAGCAACTATGACAATTGGAGCTTAAGGATAATTGCTCTCCTTGGAGCACACGACGTGTGGGAGATGGTTGAGAAAGGTCTCACCGAACCGGAGAATGAAGGTAGTCTATCTCAAGCTGAAAGGGATAGTTTGAGAGACTCAAGGAAGAGAGACAAGAAAGCTCTCTGTCTAATCTATCAAGGATTAGACGAAGATATGTTTGAGAAGGTTTCGGGAGCAAAGTCGGCCAAGGAAGCATGGGAAAAGCTTTGAACCTCATACAAGGGAGCCGATCAAGTCAAGAAAGTACGTCTTCAAACTTTAAGAGGAGAGTTTGAAGCTTTGCATATGAAAGAAGGTGAGCTTGTCTCCGATTACTTCTCAAGAATTTTAACGGTTACTAATAACCTAAAAAGAAACGGAGAGAAGTTAGATGATGTGAGAATTATGGAGAAGATTCTTAGATCTTTAGATCCAAAGTTCGAACACATTGTCGCCATCATCGAAGAGACAAAAGACTTGGAGGCCATGAAAATGGAGCAAATTCTCGGCTCGTTGCAAGCTTATGAAGAAAAGAAAAGAAAGAAGGAAGAGATCGTGGAGCAAGTACTCAAGACGCGGGTTGATTCAACAAAAGAAGAAAGCGGTCGAAGCCAACAAAGACGAGGTTGCGGTCGAGAACGAGGTCGTGGACATAGACACGGACGAGGTTGGAGGCCCAATGACGACAGCGACAACAACAACAACCAAAGAGGAGAAAGCTCAAGAAGAGGTCATGGGAGAGGAAATTCAAAATCAAGGTATGACAAGTCACGCGTCAAATGCTACAATTGTGAGAAGTTTGGACATTATGCTTCGGAATGTGGAGCTCCTAGCAACAATAGAGTCGAAGAGAAGGCCAACTACGTTGAAGAAAGAAGTCAAGAAGATGGTACCTTATTGTTGGCTTACAAGGATAATGGAAGAGGCGATAAGAATCAATGGTACCTAGACAGCGGTGCAAGCAACCATATGTGCGGAAGAAAAAGCATGTTCGTGGAGCTTGATGAATCGGTCAAGGACAATGTAGCTTTCGGAGATGAATCAAAGGTGGCGGTGAAAGGTAAAGGAAATGTTCTAATCCGATTGAAGAATGGAGAGCACCAATTCATTTCAAATGTTTACTACGTGCCAAACATGAAGAGTAACATCTTGAGCCTAGGACAACTATCAGAGAAAGGTTATGATATTCGATTGAAAGATAGTAACCTTTCTATAAAAGACAATGCAAGCAACTTCATTGCTAAGGTGCCGATGTCAAGAAATAGAATGTTCGTGCTCAACATTCAAAATGATGTCGCACAATGTCTCAAGATGTGTTACAAAGATGTGTCTTGGCTTTGGCATCTTCGATTTGGGCATCTCAATTTCGGAGGATTAGAGTTGTTATCCAAGAAGGAAATGGTAAGAGGATTACCTTGCATCAACCACCCCGATCAAGTGTGCGAAGGATGTCTACTTGGAAAGCAATTCAAAATGAGCTTTCCAAAGGAGTCGAACTCTAGAGCTTGAAAGCTGTTGGAACTCATACACACGGACGTGTGTGGTCCGATCAAGCCAAGATCACTTGGTAAGAGTAACTATTTCCTTCTCTTTATCGATGATTTTTCAAGAAAAACATGGGTATATTTTTTGAAGGAGAAATCAGAGGTGTTCGAGAACTTCAAGAAGTTCAAAGCTCATGTTGAGAAGGAAAGTGGCCTTGTGGTCAAAGCCATGAGATCCGACTGTGGAGGAGAGTTCACATCAAAAGAATTCCAAAAATTTTGTGAAGATAATGGAATTCGATGACAACTGACGGTGCCAAGGTCCCCCCAACAAAATGGTGTAGCAGAAAGGAAGAATAGGACAATCCTTGAGATGGCGAGGAGCATGCTCAAAAGCAAGAAGCTGCCAAAGGAAAAGCAAGAAGCTGCCAAAGGAATTTTGGGCGGAAGCGGTTGCGTGCGCGGTTTACCTATCAAACCGATCTCCGACAAGAAGCGTATGGAAAAAAACACCACAAGAAACATGGAGTGGAAGGAAGCCCGGCATTTCCCACCTAAGAGTCTTTGGAAGCATAGCACACGTACACATACCGGACGAGAAGCGAAGCAAATTAGATGATACAAGTGAGAAGTATATTTTCATTGGCTACGACACCAACTCCAAAGGCTACAAGCTCTACAGTCCTGATACGGGGAAGACAATCAGCAGTCGAGATGTCGTGTTCGATGAAGAAGGAGAATGGGATTGGAGCACACATAATGAAGACTACAACTTCTTTCCACATTTTGAAGAAGAAGACATGGAGCAATAGAACAACCAAGAGAGGAGCCTGCTACCCCACCAGCTTCACCAGCCGCGAGTTCTCAAGGAGATGAAAGCTCAAGTGAAAGGACTCCGCACTTTAGAAGCCTACAAGAACTTTACGAGGTAACTGAAAATCAAGACAATCTTGCTCTCCTTTGCCTATTTGCGGATTGTGAGCCTATGAACTTCCAAGAAGCTATGGAAGAAGAGTTGGAGAAATGCTATGGATGAAGAGATAAAGGCAATCAAGAAGAATGACGCATGGGAGTTAGCTTCACTTCCAAAAGGGCACAAGGCAATCGGTGTGAAGTGGGTGTACAAAGCAAAGAAGAATGCCAAAGAAGAAGTAGAAAGATACAAGGCGAGATTGGTGGCAAAAGGCTACAGTCAAAGAGCGGGCATCGACTATGACGAGGTATTTGCTCCGGTTGCTCGACTAGAAACTGTTAGAATAATAATTTCATTGGCAGCTCAAAACAATTGGAGGATACATCAAATGGATGTCAAATCTGCATTCTTAAATGGAGTCCTCGAAGAAGAAGTCTACATTGAGCAACCACAAGGCTACGAAGTGAAGGGAGAAGAAGGCAAGGTATTGAAGCTGAAAAAGGCACTCTATGGGTTGAATCAAGCTCCAAGAGCTTGGAATGCTCGAATTGACAAATACTTCCAAGGGAGAAACTTCACCAAGTGTCCATACGAGCATGCACTCTATATCAAAATCCAGAACAATGATATATTGATTGTATGCTTGTATGTAGATGACTTGATCTTCACATGTAGCAATCCAAGCATGTTTGGCAAATTTAAGAAAGAGATGACGAAGGAGTTCGAGATGACGGATATTGGGTTCATGTCTTACTACCTCGGCATAGAAGTGAAGCAAGAAGACAAAGGCATCCTAATCACTCAAGAAGGCTATGCTAAAAAGATACTCAAGAAGTTCAAGATGGATTACTCTAACCCGGTTGGCACGCCAATGGAATGTGGAATCGAGTTGTCAAAACACGAGGAAGGAGAAAGGGTGGATCCAACACTCTTTAAGAGCTTGGTCGGAAGTCTGCGATATTTAACTTGCACAAGACCCGATATTCTATATGCAGTTGGAGTTGTCAGTCGATACATGGAGAATCCAACAATAACTCATTTGAAGGCGGCAAAGAGGATTGTTCGCTATGTCAAAGGTACAACAAACTTTGGCTTGTACTATTCTATTTCTAACAATTACAAGCTTGTTGGATATAGGGATAGCGATTGGAGTGGAGATATGGATGACCGCAAGAGCACAAGTGGCTTCGTGTTCTACATGGGAGACACGGCCTTCACATGGATGTCAAAGAAGCAGCCAATTGTCACTCTTTCCACATGCGAAGCGGAGTACGTAGCTGCTACTTCATGTGTTTGTCATGCAGTTTGGTTACGAAACCTGTTGAAGGAGTTGAGTTTGCCACAAGAGGAGCCGACCAAGATTTTTGTGGACAACAAGTCAGCAATAGCTTTGGCCAAGAACCCAGTCTTCCATGATCGAAGTAAGCACATTGATACACGCTATCACTATATTAGAGAGTGCATCACCAGAAAGGACATACAACTGGAGTACGTGAAGTCTCATGATCAAGTTGCTGATATCTTCACCAAGCCTCTCAAGCGCGAAGACTTCATAAGGTTAAGAAGTTTGATTTGAGTAAAAAATCAAGTTTAAGGGGGGGTGTTGAAATATTAACTTGATTTGGGTCTTAGCCCAAATAGATATGTTATCTTATGTATCTACTACTATAATGGGAGAAGGCCTTAGTGTAATTTGTCCTTAACCCAACCCGTGCAACGCACGTGCTGGTAGATTTTTTTTTACCCTTTTCATTCCCCCAATTTTCTCCACGTGCACAGCACGTGTATAATACTAGTTTAATGTAATAGGTCCAACTTCTAAAAACTTACTCTAGAGAAATCTTATCTAGAAGTTTTTTCTAGATAAGTCTTAGGAGTTATCTAGAAGATAAGGATAACCTTAGACTTGTGGAGAAAATTTTAGAGAGATAATTATAGCCATTAGATTAGAGTTGTGTTGGTAAAATCCTAACCATTGGTTGGGTAATGCCACTAGTATAAATAGGGGTGGTATTTTTGTGTTTGTATCAAGCCAAAAATGAAACACTCAATAATACAAGTAGTCTTCCTTTTTCTAAAATCTCTAATCTCTCCCATTTTTAAACACTTCCTCCAACCACCTAAAATTTCCTTCCAACATATTTAACTAACTAAATTATTAAATATTGAATAGCTATAAAATTACTGGACAAATTAGTAACCTAGCTATTTTAAGATCGATGCAGAATTGGGGAGATCCTTACTTTCCACCATATTTAGTAACATCATCCAGTGTTCGATCATCACGTATTGTCCGCTTTAATTCGCCAGCAAATTCCTCAGATAGCATATCAGCAAGAACTTCCTTTGTAGGATCAAAATCGGGATCTCCAAGATGTGATCTTACAGCTATCATGTGCTTACATGCTTCAATAAATCGATGCATTTGCTGAAAGTCATTGGAGCAATATGCAGCAGGTCCATATTGCTCGAGGATCCGCAAAATCTGTGACACCAATATGATATAAAATGTCAAACTTTCTGTTATGCATGCTGATAGTTAAAAGAAGATCGACCATGAAAATGTAAGAATAATCAAATTATCTACTTACAAGTATCATTCCCGCACCACCGGATGCAGGTGGGGGCATGGTTAGAAAATCCATATCCATGACCCTCGCAGATATGGGCTCCCTCAATTTCACTCTGTAGTTTTTCATGTCATGCATTGTGAGTATGCCATTAGCTCTTGCAACATCTTGGACTATTTTAGCTGCTACTTCGCCACAGTAAAATTCGTCTGCGCCATGATCAGCAATAGCTCTTAGTGTCTCTGCCAGTTTTTCATTCGTGCAAATATCTCCTGGCTTCAGCAGATTGTATCCATCTGACGTATATATAGCACGCATTCCTGGATCCTCACGGATACCATCTGCGGCATGTAGCATTTGTGTGTAGGCATAAGGAGATATCGTGAATCCGTCTTCGGCATAACGGATAGCTGGTTCAACTAGCGTCTTCCATTCTTTTGAGCCAAACATCTTCCAAGCTTCGTAAAGACCTTTAAGTTCGCCTGGAACCGCAATAGAAAGAGGCCCCCTCCACATTTTCTGTGGATCTTTTTCATACATGGTCTATTACCAAAATGAAGATTATTAAAACTTTAATAATTATACAAGCTCTATCATATTAGTTAAGTATGAATAATAAAATAATTAAAAGAATTTTTTTTTTTCGTAATGACACTCGGACATATTTGATAATTCTAACAAAACACATTTAGTTTATATATTTTCAAAATAGCAACTGTAAGTATTCGAAATATTTCAAAAAATCACCCGACGTTACTAGAACCGTTAAGTTAATGAAATATTCGTAAAATATTCTTCTCATCTCTAATCTCTTATCTCTAATATTATAATGGAAGAGCTGGAGTTGTCATTTCTAAACAACCTGTAATTTGTGGACAACCAACTATCTAATCTCAACCATTTATTCTTAAGTGAGAGTTATATTAACCAGTTATTTACTCAACTGTTGTTAGTTACCATAATACCCTCATAGTTCAAATTTATTTACGACATAATTATTTACAAAAGTGTCACTCATATAAAATAAAAGTTGATGTCACTAAAGGTAATTTGTAATGAGTATGTGATGAATAAAAAGGGAGGTTTCAAGTTTGAGGCCATATTATGTCTTAGTATTTACTTTAAAAAGAAAAGAAAATTATTAGGACGTGCATTGCACGTGTAGATTACTTGTTATGTTTAAACCCAGTAAGCAGCTTGTAAAATGTCGAAAGTACCATATGTTTCCTCTTTAAATATTTCTCTGATCATCCGAATCTTATTTACTCAATTCAATCGAAATACCCATAAATGGTTTTAGTTCTTTCTCCTCTTTCTAGTGACTTTCTTTGGTTATTGACAGGGGCAGATCCAGTTGAAATGTGAGGAGGGCTGGAAAAAAAATTTCACACAAGATTTAAACCGTCAATAGGATCCGGCACTTTTTTACTAAAAAATTGAGAATGGAGGGTGAAATTTGTTTCCTTTTTGCATTCATCATATCATCGGAACACCTAGCCTGCTTTAGAAGAAAAAAAAAACTACTAAGCATTATAGTCTGATAGTTAAATTATTTGTTTTAACTAGCACGTAGGCCGATAGTTAAACTAAACAGGAAAGTTAACCCAACCTGAACTCTAATCTAATAATAGCGTAAACACCAAATTTGGAGATACAACGAATTTATAATGGACAATTAATCAAACTTCTAATGAAAAAATTTTAGCGCGAAGGTTCATCCAAGTTTTTCAATTCCACCTACAACTAAGATAAACTTTTCTAAAACATATAATAATTTAAAACATATAAAAAAAAGACGGCTAAGGAAGAGGTGGTTGTAAGTTTTATTAGGGGGGGTGTAGCATATAGCCCCCCAAATATTCCTATATATATATATATATATATATAAATTTAATAGGACTACAAATTTTAAGGGGGGCTGTAGCATAACACCCCCCCCCCCCCTCCCCCCCCCCCCCCCCCCCCCCCCCCGGCGGGGATCCGCTCCTAGTTTTTTAGCTTTCCTGATAGTCTTTTGTCTCTGCCTTTCTTCTTCTTGCTTTCCTCCCTTTCTTCTTTCTCTCTCTCTCTAAGGGTAGACTATGATTTCAGTCATTTTTTGTTCTTCTCAAATTTTTAGAAAAACCCAAACTTAAATTTATTCAATTTCTACTCATCTTCAACCCACCGTCCCTTGTTCTTATTCTCTTTGAAAATCTTCTTTAAACCCCTAAACCTACTTAAGAGAGAAGGGAAAGAATGAGTTAGCAAAGAAGTGACAAGATAAGTCTAAAATAGTCATTTTAACTCATTTTCGTCCAAAAATTAACACCGAGTAACGTCGGGTGGTTTTTTTAAAAATATCAAAATCTTATAGTTGTTATATTAGAATGAAAACTACATATACTATTTTGGAAATATCAAATCTTTCGAGTGTCATTATAGATAAAAACCCTAAAATAAAGGGTAATGACTAAAATTCACACATAGGACTACTTTAATTGTACACACGGCCTTGGTCTCTTGGACTACCATGATGTCAATGTATTCAAGGTCAGAGCGTTTGATTTTAGTGTCGAGAATGGATACGATAATTACTAAACGTGGCAATTGGCCCGAACCCAATCGGGGCCTACTAAGATCTGACCCGATAATTAGCGGGCTTGGGCTAAAATTTCTCATTAAGGGTCCGGTTCGGGCTCAAATTTTTAGGCCCGAGGAAAATTCGGGCCGGGCTCGGGCCCAAGTGCTTAGGCCCGATGAGCCCGAATCAAATTTTTAAATGTGCATGTGTATGTTTATGTATACATCATATATATGAGGTTTTTTTAAGAGAATATTCATGTAAGTAAGTTGAAATGAGTGTTCAAGTTTATAAATAGAAAAATTATGCCTTGTATATAAAATTAAATGAAAATAGACAAATTTGATGTGAATTACTCAAAAGTTTGTAGTAATCCTATTATTGTTATTTTTGTATCGTATATTATTCTTAATATAGTTTTATTTTATGAGAAAATCATATATTAGAATATGTATAAGTAGTTCGGATCAAGGCCCGAACCTATTTTCCAACCTAATTCGGGCCCAGGCTCGAGCCTAATTTTTTTAACCCGAAGAAAAGTCAGGTCGGATTTTGGCCTTATATGTTTTTAACTTCAGGTTCGGACCCAGCCCAAACTCGGCCCGTTGCCGGCCCTAATACTTACAAGTGTTTTTTTTAATTTGGTCCCTCAATTAATGAATATTTACAATTTAGTACCCAAATAATAGTATTTTCTATTTGGTCCCTTAAATAATGGGCCGGTATCTGTTGTTTGGTCTCAAGATTTGAATGACTTTACCAATTTAGTCCCCAATTTTAACTATTTGAATGAATCAAAACCCTTTGATGAGCACAATTTTGGTTAAGATCCAATGGCTCCTATCACTTAAAAAGTCAAAATAATGTACTGTTGGTTGGTGGAAGATCTCGCCAAGGTGGAGATTGTAGGATAATGGCTCGATTCTGGTTCAGATTGTTTTGGAGTATCTGCAGCAAAAGAAAGTTACAGCATAAGTCGACTGATAGAAGGATCAGGCGACTGTCCAGAGAGTTTTCGAAGGCTAAAGATACAAGCAGCAGCAGAGGATCAGTCGACTGATCGGTCGACTGCCAGATGGAGTGCCAGTCGACTGGTAAGTCGACCAGTCGACTGTCGACGGGATTTTGAACTAGATCAGGCCCAATTTGAAAAGGCCCAATAGTTTCCCTATAAATACACTTGTTAGGGTTTTGTAATAAGAGACGAAAATTAGAGATCCCTATTTCGGTTTTGCAGCCGTCATTATTTGTAAGGGTTTGTTTTCGCCCATTGGTGATAATTTGAAGAAGAAGAAATCCCAACCGCCCCGTGGATGTAGGCATGAATTTTGCCGAACCACATTAAATCTGTGCGTCCTTTTGTGTTGGTTTGTTTTGTGTTTTCTCGCTGGTTCTCTCTTTGTATTCCGCATTGATTCTTGTTGGTTTGATTCGTATTTGCGCACAACAAGTGGTATCAGAGCTGTTGGTTCGACCTAGAGAGAGATGGCGGGTGATGCAGATGCAACCAAGGAAGTTGTGGGATCAAGTTCATCAAGAACAACGATTCACAACGCAAAATTTGAAGTTGAAAAATTTGATGGGACAAACAATTTCGGGATGTGGCAATGTGAGGTTTTGGATGTTCTTGTTCAACAAGAACAAGATGTTGCTTTGGAAGTTGAAAAACCTAAGGATATGTCCGAAGCAGATTGGAAGAAGTTGAATCGAGTTGCGTGTGGGACTATTCGGCTCTTTATTGAGAAGGCTCAGAAGTATGATTTGATGAGGGATACCATTGCTGCGGTGTTGTGGAAGAAGCTCGAAGACAAATACATGAGGAAAAGTTTGGAGAATCGGTTGTATTTGAAGAAGAGACTTTTTCGCTTCACCTATACGGAAGGTATGTCTATGAATGCTCATGTGGAATCATTTAATAAATTATTGGCTGATTTGTTAAATTTGGATGAGCAAATTAAGGATGAAGATAAAGCCCTAATTCTGTTGAATTCATTACCTGAAAGTTATGATCATTTAGCAACTACTTTATTATATGGAAAAGATACTGTGAAATATGAAGATGTTGCAAATGCTTTGTTGAATAATGAAACTAGGAGAAGGGATAAGATGGTTGATAGAGAAACTTCTGAAGCGTTGGTTGTAAGGGGCAGGACTGAGACTAGATCTGAGTCCAAATCTGGGAAAAAGGGAAACAAATCTCGTTCCAAATCGAGAGGAGTTTCAAAGGACAGGAAAATACCGGCCAAAGATGAATGTGCTTTCTGTCATGAAAGGGGGCATTGGAAAAAGGATTGTCCAAAGCTACGAAATAAAGGAAATTCGACGGCAAATGTGACTGTTGATAATTTAGAAAGTGGCGAGGATTTTTCTTTTGCACTTGCTTCTAGTCCCTCACTTTATCAAGAAGTATGGTTTCTTGATACAGCAGCCTCCTATCATATGACTTGGAAAAAGGAGTGGTTTACTTCTTTGGAGTATATGGATGGTGGTGTAGTTTTGATGGGAAATGATGCACCTTGTAAGAAGGTAGGAGTCGGGAAGATTGAATTGCTAATGCACGATGGTCTTATTAGGGAGCTTTCAGATGTATGGTATGTTCCAGATTTGAAAAAGAATCTGATTTCACTAGGTGCTTTGGAGGCCAGTGGTTTGAAATTTGCTAGTGAAGGTGGCATTCTGAAGGTGACTAGCGGATCACTCGTGGTGATGAAAGGGCAAAGAAAGAGGAACTTATTTTTCTTGCAGGGAAAAACATATTTGGGTCAGGCTGCCAGTGTAACTGAGAAGCCTAAACAGTTTGTTCCCGACTCTACCATGTTGTGGCATATGCGACTCGGGCATGCAGGAGAAAAGGCCTTGCAGGGGCTTGTGAAGCAAGGGTTGCTTAAAGATGCTAAAGGGTGCAAGTTGGAATTTTGTGAACATTGTGTTTTGGGTAAGCAAACTAGGGTGAAATTTGGTACAGCTGTACATCAGACAAAGGGTATCCTCGATTATGTGCACACAGATGTTTGGGGCCCTACTCAGACACCTTCTATGAGTGGTAGACACTGGTTTGTTACTTTTGTTGATGATTACTCCAGACGAGTTTGGGTATATACCATGAAGCACAAAGATGAAGTTTTGACATTGTTCACAAGTTGGAAGAAGAAAGTTGAAAATCAGACTGGTAGGAAGATTAAGGTTCTGAGGTCAGATAATGGAGGGGAATACAAGAACGATCCGTTTCTGAAGTTGTGTGAAGATGAAGGGATCCAAAGGCACTTCACAGTTAGGAAGACTCCACAGCAAAATGGGGTTGCAGAAAGGATGAACAGAACCTTACTTGAGAAGGTAAGATGTATGTTAGCACAGTCTGGGTTGAAGAAGACATTTTGGGCAGAAGCTGTTATATATGCAAGCCACATCGTCAACCGTTTACCATCAGCAGCACTTGAAGGCAAAACGCCTATTGAGGTATGGAGTGGTAAACCTGCATCTGATTATAGTTTTTTGCATATATTTGGTTGTCCTGCTTATTTTCATATAACTGAAACTAAACTTGATGCAAGAGCCAAGAAGGCTATATTTGTTGGTTTTAGTACTGGTGTCAAAGGTTACAGGTTGTGGTGTCCAGAACAGAAGAAGTTAGTAATCAGCAGAGATGTGACTTTTGATGAGACCAGCATGATTAGCTCGGGACAGTCGACTGGTGGTATATGTCAGTCGACTGGTGAGCAGCAGAAGAGTGGGACAGTTCTTCAACAGGTGAGTAGAAGAAGTTCGGGACAGTCGACTGATGAACAGGAGCAGTCGACTGATGGTCCAAAACAGCAGAATTGTGGGAGCTCGGGACAGTCGACTGGTGGCAATAACCAGTCGACTGGTAGGAGAGTTTTTCAACAGGTGGAGTTAGAAAAGTTGTCAGTTGAAAATCCTGTTCCTGTCCAAGATGATGATGATGTGGTTGATACTGAGAATGATGAAGAAGTTCCTATCCAGCAGGAAGAATCAATTGCAGTAAGAAGGCAAAGAAGAGATATCAAACGACCGTCTCGTTTTACAGATACAGTTGCATTTGCTCTTCCCATTGTGGATGATGAAGTTCCCTCCAACTTCAAAGAAGCCACTAGAAGTTCAGAAAATGCAGATTGGAAAGTTGCTATGGATGAAGAGATGAACTCTCTTCATAAGAATAAGACTTGGGATCTAGTGCAACTACCAAAGGGGAAGAAAGCAATTGGTTGCAAGTGGGTGTATACGAAGAAAGAAGGTCCAAAAGGCAGTGTTCGGTTCAAGGCAAGACTAGTTGCAAAGGGGTATGCTCAACAGGAAGGTATTGACTATAATGAAGTGTTCTCTCCGGTTGTGAAGCATCCTTCTATTCGGATTTTGTTAGCATTGGTAGCACAGTTTGATCTTGAATTGACACAGATGAATGTGAAGACTGCGTTCTTACATGGGGATTTAGATGAAGAAATTTATATGTTACAGCCAGATGGGTTCAAGACAGCTGGGAAGGAAAATTGTGTTTGCAGGTTGAAGAAGTCTCTCTATGGGTTGAAGCAATCTCCAAGGCAGTGGTATTTGAGGTTTGATAAGTTTATGAAGATGCAAAGATATTCCAGAAGTGAGTTTGATCATTGTGTTTACTTCAGGAAGTTGCAGGATGGCTCTTTCATATATCTGTTATTATATGTGGATGACATGTTGATTGCCTCTAAGAATGCTAAGGAGATTCAAAATTTGAAAAATCAGTTGAGTTCTGAATTCGAGATGAAGGATCTTGGCGAAGCCAAGAAGATACTTGGGATGGAGATAGCTAGAGACAGGGCAAAGGGCATAGTGAGTTTGACACAGAAGCAATATCTTTTGAAGGTGCTGAAACGGTTCGGTTTAGATGAGAAGACTAAACCAGTAAGTACACCCTTAGCCAGTCATTTCAGAATTAGTGCTTCTCAGTCTCCAAGTACAGATGAGGAGAGACAGTATATGGCAAATGTACCTTACACTAGTGTAGTTGGCAGTTTGATGTATGCCATGGTTTGTACTCGACCAGACATCTCTCAGGCGGTGAGTATGGTTAGTCGATATATGCATGATCCAGGCAAAGAGCATTGGCAAGCAGCTAAATGGATTCTAAGGTACATAAGTGGCACCACAGATGTGGGTTTGAAATTTGAAAGGGATGACAATATTAGCAGGTTATTAGTTGGATATGTTGATTCAGACTATGCAGGTGATCTAGATAAGAGGCGGTCTACTACAGGCTATTTGTTTACGATGGCTAGAGCACCTATAAGTTGGAGGTCAAATTTGCAGTCCACTGTAGCGTTGTCTACTACTGAGGCTGAATACATGGCGGTTGCTGAGGCCATGAAGGAAGCCATTTGGATACATGGACTTTTGAAGAGCTTGGGGATTCATCGGGAGAAGGTGGAGGTACACTGTGACAGTCAGAGTGCTATTCATTTAGCGAAGAACCAAGTTCATCATTCGAGGACCAAACATATTGATGTCCGTTATCATTTTGTGCGTGATTTGATAAAGGATGGTGATATTCATTTGGTGAAGATTGGGACAGCTGATAATCCTGCTGATATGTTGACCAAAGTTGTTGGAGCAGCCAAGTTCAAGCATTGCATGAACCTGGCTAATATTTTGCATGTTTGATGATTTGGAATGGGGGGTTGGAATAGTGCTTCGCTATTTGTTCGCCTAGTATGTGATATCATACTAAGGTGGAGTTTGGATTTGTTGTTACATTTGATGATGAGCATTTGGAGTATTTGTGGAGATTGCTTGGGCTACTTGGAAGATCTTGCCAAGGTGGAGATTGTTGGTTGGTGGAAGATCTCGCCAAGGTGGAGATTGTAGGATAATGGCTCGATTCTGGTTCAGATTGTTTTGGAGTATCTGCAGCAAAAGAAAGTTACAGCATAAGTCGACTGATAGAAGGATCAGGCGACTGTCCAGAGAGTTTTCGAAGGCTAAAGATACAAGCAGCAGCAGAGGATCAGTCGACTGATCGGTCGACTGCCAGATGGAGTGCCAGTCGACTGGTAAGTCGACCAGTCGACTGTCGACGGGATTTTGAACTAGATCAGGCCCAATTTGAAAAGGCCCAATAGTTTCCCTATAAATACACTTGTTAGGGTTTTGTAATAAGAGACGAAAATTAGAGATCCCTATTTCGGTTTTGCAGCCGTCATTATTTGTAAGGGTTTGTTTTCGCCCATTGGTGATAATTTGAAGAAGAAGAAACCCCAACCGCCCCGTGGATGTAGGCATGAATTTTGCCGAACCACATTAAATCTGTGCGTCCTTTTGTGTTGGTTTGTTTTGTGTTTTCTCGCTGGTTCTCTCTTTGTATTCCGCATTGATTCTTGTTGGTTTGATTCGTATTCGCGCACAACATGTACTACATTGATTAAGTCATAAACTAAGGGACCAAACAACAAATACCAATTAATTCATATATCAAATCGGAAATACAATAATTTGGAGGGTTAAATTGCAAATACTCATTAATAGAGAGAGAGGAAGAGAAAAAATCCTTACTTGCAAAAAAATGATGCCCTTATGTAAGGATGTCAATTTTATCTGATAACCCGATCCAGATTCAACCCGAATTTTAGGGTATGAATCATTCAAAACATATATGTTTGTTTAACGATAGGGCAGGGATCCTAAAAATTTAAAAATAGATTCATTTCTTATAGGATTCAGATACGACTCTTTGAGAAATTTTAGGGTATAGATCCTCCAAAACATATATGTTAGCTTAACGGGTAGGGATCCTAAAAATAGATTTAAAATTTTGGATTCAAATATGAATCTTTGAGGATCAGAACCCAATAATCCGATGGATAATCCGAAATATATTTATTGATATATGATAATTTAATTATACATTTCTAAATGCATATAGAATAATATTTAGATATTCTATTTTATCTTTTTCTAACCCAAAAGAAATTATTCCTTTGAAATAGACAATACAAACATTAATATATATGCAGCAAAAATAGTTTTAGTAAAGGTGAAAATTGTGCATAGCTATCGGGATAGGAAATTATTTGGTCATTTACTTATTGGTTATATATTTATTTCAATATTTTGAATATATAGTTAGAAACTTTCTATTAATTATATGTACAAATTGTAATTATTTTCATAATAATTTTACTATAATTGTGAAACAAATATGAAGTTAGATAATCCAAAATCTGAATTCTAATCCAAAACTTTAGTGGGTTTGGATCCTAAATGGGCCTACAAACTCTTAGTGAATTTTGTGGGATCCAACCAAACCGTTGCCACCTGTACCCCAAACCTTAAGAGCATCAACAGTTGTTTGTTATTTATGCATAATATGCATATTTAGCTCAAAAACGCTACAGTCGTTTACTATTTATTCATATTTTGATAATTTAGCGACAGTAGATTGCTATTTATGAGAGCGGATATAAGAAAAATGCATATTATACAGGACGGATCTTCCGTCTGACGAATAAAAAAATAATTTTTTATTCGTCAGACGGAACTAGACAATCCGTCTGACCTTTATTTTAATAATAATAAAAAAAAATTTGTTTTAGGCTGAATCCCCTTCCGTCCAAGTGAAGGGGGGCCCTTTTTTTTTTTCAACTAAAAAAATCGTTTTAATTATTAAAAATTCAAAAAGAATTATTTAAAAATCGTGGGACGGATTTTCAAAGTCCGTCTGTCGTTTTTTTGGTTTTTTTTTCTTCCTTCCGACGGATCTTCAAGATCCGTCTAACGAATTTTTTTTATTAAATAATTCATTATATATATATTTCTCCCTATGACGGATCTACAAAGTCCGTCTGATATTTTTTTAATATTAAATTGCTATAAAATAGCATTGAACGACTGCAACAAACGCTCAATAGGCTATATGTAAATATGCATTTAGCCATTTTTTGACCATCACGACTGTGGATGCTCTAAGGCGGGTATTGATTTTTACTTCTTTTCACTTTTTTTTATTCATCTTCAGCATATGGAAATTAATGACTATGGGAACTAGGAAGCATCGAGTGTGAGTGCTGGGATGGAACATGTGCAGGTGTGCTCCTGTAAATCCAAATATATAAATCAGTATAACCTCCATTGCATTGGCCGGAGCAGTCTCCCTCATATCAAAACCTTGGACCCTTCCATCATTCATCCTTACGAGCATGAAAGCACCACCACCAATACCACTGGACCCTTGGTTGATGACACCCAAGACCAGTGCAACTGCCACTGCTGCATCCACTGCATTCCCACCGCTTTTCAGTATTTCTCTGCCCACAGCTGAGCTCCTCCCATCATCCGAGTCCACAACACCATACTTTGCTTCGACCACTGAATGAACACAAAATATATGTAAGAAAGTTTATATATTTGATAAAAGAAAGGTAACTATATTTCAAAAGAATTTCAAATGATTTTATTTTACATATTTAGACTAATTTAAACGTGTAGATCAATATGAACGGTTCCCATCATCGATACAAAGATATGAAGGCCGAGTACCCAACATAGCTAGTGCATATATATATATATGAGAAATTGATGAAGTGACATAGTTGTGATTGAGAAATTCTAAAAAGATTTAGTTGCACAATAATTATAATATTTTATCGATTGCTCATTTATTAAATGAGCCAGTAGTATATATATATATATATATATATATATATATATATTAAAGAAATAATTCTCATACCGCTAGACATGTTAATATTCTGTTGAACAATAACGCTTCTGTATATGTAAGTTGAGGGGTTGCTATGAGTTGCATGTATCCGGCTCCTTTTATAGCCTGATAGGCACAGCCTTTTACCAAAATATCTAATGGTAGGCTCATAATGTGCAATGAACACACATTGCTATCGGCGAATTCGGATGCTCTACCTACTTTTGTTGAAGACGGGAGAAACCATAGAAGCGGAATCTACTTTAGGTAGTCTATGTATATCCTAATGAATTGATGTGGTGAGATGGACAAAATGAAATGGAGTTAGGTCTTCAAACTTGAAATATTAGTAACACCGAATCAATCAGATGCAGTAAAATATAGGCGATAACAAATTAATAGGAAAAAGTATATGATACCATGACTACATAGGTCAATTCAATTGCATCTTTTTATCCCGAAGAATCACTAAACGAAGAAATTCGAACTGTCTGGGCGGTGATCCGGAAAGATCTATATATATATGTATACTACCATGCATCTTTATATATATATATAATTTGAAGAAATTTATAAATATTATCCCTAGCGTAATTACTGAAATCTTCATTATCATCCTCATATAAGCAGATGGTTAAGAGAATCACTATCAAACATAATATTATCCAATTGAATATTACTAAAGCTAAAAAATGCATGCAATAAAAAAAGCCGCAAATTGAATTAATTTATGTTAACAGGTATATTACAACATCATTAACTTTCAGATCATGCATTATAACAAATGTTAGGGTAAGATGATAAACTAATAAAATCATATACAAATAATTTTATGAATTGTGTTTGCTTAAAAATCTAATTCTAAGATAGGGGATGGCCGGGGATGGGTTTGGAAAAATACGTGAGATTTTGTGAGATTGAGAAAATGGAAGGGGAAGAGACTGTGTTTAAGAGATCGAGGTTTTTGTTTTGTTTGAGTTTTTAAATAAAATTGTACGTAGTGCACGTGTTAGTTAAATAGGAATCTCTATTTTTCCTCACATTTCTCTATATTTTAAAATAGAGAAAGGATAGAGCGGGTAGACTCTCTCTCCTATATATATATCTATATATATATATACAACAACAATAACAAAGCCTTTTTGATATGGCTAAAAATGGAATTAAATCGGGACCGTTCAAATCGGGCACGAATCTTAAAGCTCTCAGGGGTAAAATAGTAATTTCACCTACAAACAGGTCAGAATTGGGAACTGGGTCTTTCTTCAAAGCCCAATAACCCATAAACGGATCTGTCATACTGGGTAAGGGTCACTACCTGTTACAAATCAGTTCAGAAGAATAAAGAAGAATTCAGATTTATAATTATCCCTAAGAGGTGGTTTTAACCACTTCTATCCATCCACACCGGGAAGTAGAGATTTGTTTTTATCTCGAAACGGATCCCTAGGGTGACTATAAAAACCCCTCTCCCCCCACCAAAAGAAGGTAATCAGTATTTTTCTACATAAAGCTCTTTCATAATCTTCCTGATTATTGACAAGAGCATCGGAGGGTGCGTTGCCGGGATCCATCGCGATGTATTGCACTTTTTGCAGGTTCGCGGTAGCAGCAAGAAATAAGTCAACACAATTGGTGAAGGTCAATGGGTCAACAGGTTTGCCTTATTCGTTTTCTCAAGAATCCACAAATTCATCTATTTGCTCCTACACTAAAATCAGCAGCAACAGATTGACGCCATCTGTGGGAAACGAAAAATGCAACCCAACCTAACTTCATCAGTGAAAGTAGTTTCAAGCCATGCATCCAAAAGAGAAGGGGAAGGCAGCAGTCTCCAGCCGAAGAACCACTCGTCTTCCTCCTCCTCCTCCTCCTGATCAAGATGTTCTTCTTCAACAGCCCCCTCCTCAGCAAGCCCCTTCAGGGTCTCGGGGGGCTGCCCAAGGGGGCTCCTGTCGGAGTCGTCCAAAGCAACATCCTCCTCATGACCATGTCCCGGTTCCTAATCATTCAGTTGACTCTATGGCTTCTCAAAGCCCTCCGGGGCAGGATCTCCGTCAAGTGATCGTCAACCGCCAAAAGGGGGTCGACCCCCGAACTCACCTGAATGGATAGCGAGCCCTTGGGGGAGTCCATCAACCTGAGCACCAAGGGGCCTCAAGAGTCCAGACCCCCCGCAGACCAAGGACCAGAAGATCCCCTCCCCTGAGGAGGCAGAGAGAGTCCCCTCAACGTCATCGGTGGAGAAGTCATTCTCTAGTAAGCCGAGCCACATATAGGGACCGCCAAGCTGGAGGGGCACCAGTCATAAGAGCGGAGTTCCAAGATCTTCAAGAGGCCGTTCTGCGGGCCCTTAATGTCGCTCCCAACTACGAGCAACGGGCACCTAGTCCTCAACCTGCCCCAAGCCGCCGCCACCGCACTCCTAGTCCCCTTTCGCATGGGACAGAGTCTAAGGGCTCAGCAGGATATGATCGAAAGGAAGACTCGGTCTACCGCCGTCTCTACGAGATGGAGAGGTGCCTTGGCCGACTTGACAGAGAAGAGGAACAACGGGCGAGAAATTTCCGCCCGAGCAGGCCCCCGTTCTCCCGAGCCATCATGGAAGCCCCAGTCCCGCAAATTTTCAAGCCCCCTAACTTTGAGTCATACAAAGGGGAGTCGGACCCCACCGACCACATCGAGAGTTTTAAAACTCTTATGATGATCCACCAGGCTTCGTATGCGCTCCTTTGCAAGACCTTCCCTGCCACGCTGAAAGGGCCTGTAAGAGAATGGTGTTGATTCTTGATTTTAATGACTACAACACAATGCAAAGTTGTGCTATCACTTATATACTGCAGGGTGTATCAAGATCAATACCATGGTGTAATACACAAAGGCAAAGTTGATTCAATGAAGCTTTCAAAGAGAATTAATCAAGCCACAAAGAACTTAGTTCCAGCCACAGTGATCAAGCAAGCTTCAAGATATAAAGACATTGGCTCAAGCTCTAGTCAAAGACTTAAGTTCAAGATAAGACTCAAGTGCTTCAAATGTGTCATATTAAGTGTCTTGTAACAATTGTAACTTTTTATTCTTTGAGTCTTAGAATGCTGTAAATAGCATTGTCACACACACACTCACACATATTTTTTTAATAATTGAGTGTTTTACAAACTTAAAAAGATCAAAACAAGCTTGAATAAGTTCAGCTGTTAAGTACCAGTCGATCGCTATTTGGCACCAGTCGACTGTCCTAGCACGAAACTTTCTGAACTCATTCAAACTCTGGCCAGTCAACTCAATATGGCAACCTAGTCGACTGTTCAAGTCGTTTCGACAGTTTTCTGATTTCAAAACTTGTTTTTCAAATTCAAAACAATTTCTATACTTTTTAATTCAGTTTTAGGAACTGTTCTTCAACGTTTCTATGATTCCTATAAATAGAGCATATGAATCTCCATGAAAAGGTTCCAAGCACTTTCTTAAGTTTTAAGCTTTTGTTTTTAAAAAAGAACAAGTTTCCTAAAAAGCATTCATAATCTCTAAGTCTTGGTTCTCTGAAAATCAGTCTAGTATAACATCGAATTAATTTTAGACTGATTTCAGAAGTTGACCTATTAGCCACCATACAAAAATCACAAATCACAAACAAGGCTATAGGTTGTTGTAACTCTTTTATTGTTGTTTTTCACTCTCGGGTTGTGAGAGTGGTCCTCTCGGTTGGAGAGTAGAGCTCTAGGTTGTAAAGTCGGATTTTCACTCTAGGTTGTAGAGTGGGTATGCTCTCTCTAGTGGTGAGAGAGGTCTACGGGTTTGGCAAGGTTGTTGTCAAACGTCGTAGGATATTCTTATATTTTTTTCAAGAATAGTGGAAAATCTCAAGTGGGTTGCTTGGGGACTGAATGTAGGTCGGGAGGACCGAACCAGGATACATCTGTAATACCCCGTATTTCTGAAAATAATATATATATATAATAAATGAATTTGGGGGTGGTCCTATAGAATTATTCTATAGGATGGTTGTATAAAAATCCGGTATTTGAAATAAAAAGAAGCCCACGGTTGTATACTGTTGGTATTAGTTGGTTTGAGATTTGAATATGGATGCTGATGTCATCCAAGAGAAGATAGATTGGTAATTTGATTTGGTATTGTATACAGTGGGTATTGGAGATTGTTAAGATATAGTTCGGTATTGATATGGTATGCTCCGGTTTGGGATTTGTACGGGATTGATTCGGGATTTGAGAAAGAGATTGAGAATAATAGTCCCATATTGGATGTGTATAAAAATAATTGCCTATGATCAAGAGTCACCTAATTGGTTAACCACCTTTTGAGAGGCAGCCTGTGGTGGGCAGTTGTACTACATATTATCTAATTTGTCTTCTAAAAATAATAAAATTGTCTGAGTATTGGGGCGGGACGTTACAACATCGTTGTGTTCTTTATGGTTGACTCTCTCTGTGGATGTATTTTCTTCACTTGCATTTCAATTTTTCTGTGTTTTATTCGAAAACAAGTCTGGCAAGTCGACCGAGTCTCCTCTATAAGCCGACTGATTAGACTTGTATAAAATACTCTTCGAACACTTGTCTGGTAAGTCAACTGATTTTCCGCTATAAGTCGACAGATCAGACTTGTATAAAATACTCTTCTTATCTGACGCCCCAGACAACTGTATTATCTTTTTAAGTCGACTGGACAGAACAAAAAGTTCAATTTCTTTTTTTTTTTATGCAACACTATTCAACCCCCCCCCCCCTCTAGTGTTATTTTCCTTGCCTACATGATCCAACAAATGGTACTCTCGACTCGCCTCAGCCTCCATCTTCTCATTCGATTAGTTCAAAGGGCTCTTCCTTACTCATTTTGTGAGTAGCCGCCGAGCCGAGAAAACAAGCATATCTTTGGTGACCCTCCGCCAAAGAAAGGGTGAATGCCTAAGAGCTGAAGCCCGGTCTATTGCCTTCCTCAACCAATCAATAGCCTCTGCAGCATTCGGGCACAACGTCACCAACGCCGGCCTCAAGGTGTCCCTTGCCAAGAAGACTCATCGGGACTTCTCAGAACTCCAGCATAGGAGTGAGACGTACATCCGAGTGGAAGAGGCTTTCAACCCCCCCACTCTCGGGGAACCATCTTCCGGGAACAAACGGAAGAATACGGGCAAAGAAGGGTCCCAAAAATTCCAGAGGGACGACAATAGTCAACGCCTCCCAGCTCCTCGTTTTGAGAAGTTCACCTCCCTCACTGCTAGTATATCAGCAGTTCTTATGGAGGTGGATAAGGAAGGGCTACTCCGCGCTCCCCCTAGAATGAATACCCCTGGCAAGAAAAGAAACAGGGATAAGTGGTGCCGCTTTCACAGGGACCACGACCACGACACGGATGATAGTCGGGCTCTTAAAGAGGAGATCGAAGAACTCATACAATGGGGACACCTAGCCAAGTTCGTTCGAAGAGACGGGGCCGATCTTCCACCCCGAGGAGCCTACAAGCAAACAGAGAGGTCCGCCGAGTTCCAAGATTCCGAACCTGGGTTCGTCCACCGTCCAATGGGGGGAGAACCAAAATCCTCCCAAGAGGCCCTCATCCTATTATAGAAGTTGGTTTTCAGTTTTTTCAATAAGGCCGATGCTTGTAACACGGCCAAGAAGCATGTAATAATGGCTCGCCCAATTGAAGCGGCCACTTAGTTCATCTCAATAAAGCCTAGCTTTTTTCTATTGAAAATTATTGCACTTGCCTCACTTTTATCTCTCTGAGTCACGTCTACGATTCGTCAAACGATAAGTTCGGAGCCCAGCTTGTCCTACAGAGCTGCTCCCACAACTTACTAAGCTCAAAAGACGAGTTTGGAGTCCGACACTTGGTTCGACGTTGCCTTGGCCGCTTGCATACAAGCAAGTGCGGGACAGATTACCATTCGGAATTGCTCCTACAACTCGTTAACTCTCTTAACAACAAGTACGGAGTCCAATACTTGGTTCGACATTGCTTTAGCTACTTGCAAACAAGCAAGTGCAGAGTAACTCACCGTTCGGAATTGCTCCCACAACTGTTGAACCTCTTCTCAACAAGTTCAGAGCTAAAACTCTCCCCTAGAGTTGCTCCTCAAACTTGTCTCCCAAATGGCTCTCTCCTAGAGCCAAGCTCTCCGCTCTGCTCGCCTCTAGAGCGGACCTCTTCTCAACAAGTTCAGAGCTAAAACTCTCCCCAAAAGTTGCTCCTCAAACTTGTCTCCCAAACGGCTCTCTCCTAGAGCCAAGTTCTCCGCTTCACTCGCCTCTAGAGTGGACCTCTCCTCAACAAGTTTAGAGCCAAAACTCTCCCCTAGAGTTGCTCCTCAAACTTGTTTCCCAAATGGCTCTCTCCTAGAGCCAAGATCTCCGCTCCGCTCGCCTCTAGAGTGGACCTCTCCTCAACAAGTTTAGAGCTGAAACTCTCCCTTAAAGTTGCTCCTCAAGCTTGTCTCCCAAACGGCTCTCTCCTAGAGCCAAGCTCTCCGCTCCGCTCGTCTCCACAGTGGACCTCTTCTCAACAAGTTCAGAGCTAAAACTCTCCCTTAGAGTTTCTCCTCAAAATTGTCTCCCAAACGGCTCTCTCACCTCCAGAACGGACATCTTCTCAACGAGTTCGGAGCATAACTCTCTCCTAGATTCGTTCCTCAAACCCACCTCCAAGAATGGATCTTCTCAAGAGTCATACAAAGCTCAACTCAACCGTTCACCAGACAGTGCCTATCATTCGCCACGTTCGCCAGCACGCACCGGACATACGTGTTTCCGAACGAAAAAAGGAGCAAAACACTGTTGACCAGTCAACGCCGCCAGTGCCACGTGTCGTTCCCTAGTCGTTCTTCACGTTCGACGGTTCACTCGACACGTTCGCCGCTGGTTGTCAAACATACGTGATTCCGAACATAAAATGAGTAAAATGCGTTGACCAGTCAACTCTGCCAGTGCCACATGTCACTGTCCAGTCATTCGCCACGTTCGACGGTCGTTCGACACGTTCAGTGCTGGTTGTCAAACAGACGTGATTCCGAACGTAAAATAAGCAAAATACGTTGACCAGTCAACTCTGCCAATGCCACGTATCGCTCTCCAGTCGTTCACCGCATTCGACGGCTCGTTCGACACGTTCGCCGCTGGTCGTCAAACAGACGTGTTCCCGAACGTATTGTGAGCAAAAGACGTTGACCAGTCACGGCCCTGTGACACGTGTCACTCCCCTGTTGTTTGCCACGTCCGACGCATTTGCCGCCACTTGTCGAACAAACGTGGTCTCGAACAAAAAAGGGGGAACAGGAAGCCCACGCTCGCCGTTAGATCACCTCAAAATCCGTGCTCAAATCTGGATCAATGGCTCAGATTCGCCCACAACAAACAAAAGACAAATAAAGAGAGCGGAGTAACGGCTTAACGGGTCGGACCCATTATGGACCCAAACCCATTACCCCTCCTCCCTCTCTTCCAAGTTTCCCGCAAAAAAGCCTTCGACAGTTCCCTCTCCACCTCAAGCTCAAGCTTAGTGACGAAGCTCAAAACCCACAGGAGATCCTTCAACCTCCAAACCATCTCTCCTCCCCGACGAGCCGCACATCACCATCTCTCCCCACTTTGTCGAACCCCACCGTCGAGCCATCCAACTGGCAAACCCCCACCTCGAAGAGTTCGTTCACCGAGCTCGCCGACCTCCGTCTCTCATGCCAAAGCTCCGCCGAACGTCTCCTTCCTTTGCCAACTCCTCCATGGCCGAGCTCGAGCCTCGCCCCGTTCGCCGAGCTCGCTCGACCCCTAGCTTCGAGCTCCCATCTATTCGCCAACCGTCTCCTTCACTAACCCCTTTCAACATCGAGATCTACGCCGAACGTCTCCTTCGTTCACCAACTCCTCCATGGCCGAGCTCGAGCCTCGCCGCGTTCGCCACTCCCTCTTCGTCGAGCAGCACACTCGTTCGACTAGCTCGCCACCTCGAAGAGTTCGTTCGCCTCGCTCGCCTCGTTTGCCGAGCTAGCCGACCTCTGTCTCTCATGCCGAAGCTCCGCCGAATGTCTCCTTCGTTTGCCAACTCCTCCATGGCCGAGCTCGAGCATCGCCACGTTCGCCACTCTCTCTTCATTGAGCAGCACACTCGTTCGACGAGCTCGCCACCTCGAAGAGTTCGTTCGCCTCGCTCGCCTCGTTCGCCGAGCTCACCGACCTCCATTTCTCATGCCGAAGCTCTGCCGAATGTCTCCTTCATTCGCTAACTTCTCCATGGCCTAGCTCGAGCCTCCCACGTTGACCACTCCCTCTTTGTCGAGCAGCACACTCGTTCGACAAGCTCGCCACCTTGAAGAGTTCGTTTGCCTCGCTCGCCTCGTTCGCCGAGCTCGCCGACCTCCGTCTCTCATGCCGAAGCTCCGCTGAACGTATCCTTCGTTCGCCAACTCCTCCATGGCCGAGCTCGAGCCTCGCCACGTTCGCCACTCCCTCTTTGTTGAGCAACACGCTCGTTCGCCGAGCTCCACCTCAAGCTCGCCTCCACGTCGCGAGCTCCTCGACCAAACTCCTCCCCTCGCCAAACTCTGCCTCTGCCGTTCCGTTGAGCTTCATCTCCCGCGAAGACGACGTCAAAGGGGTGAGGTCGAACGAAGAAAGGGTCGAAGAAAGAAGAGGCACAGGCGGGGAGAAGAAAAAAAAAGTCAATGGGCCCCCGTTGACCATCGCGTTCGCCACGTTCGCCTCAGATGTCGAACAAAGCTGTTTCCGAACGTGAGATGAGGAAAATTTTGCCACTTTGCGATGCGTGCTCCCTGATCTTGATTAACACGCAGGACTGTGCCATGTTATCAGGTATTAATTTATTTATTTATTTATTTAATTAGTCGAATTAATTATTTAAAAAATCTGAAAATATTTAAAAATCGGGAAAAAATAATTAAAATATTCTAAAATAATTATTAATTTTGAAAATAATTTAAAATTTCTGAAAATAATAATTATTAAATTAGAATAATTAATTAAATTTTTTGATAATTAATTATTTAATTCGGAAATTGAAAAAAAATTCAAAAAATATGGAAAAATCACAAAAAATCCAGAAAAATCTAAGAATAATTTTGGGTATTTTAAAAGCTCAGAATAACACTGTTACACTCCCCCGAGAACTACGATAAAATTCCATATGCCATTAGAACAACAAACTACTCCTCAAAAGCTGTTAAACTCAGTCTTCAAGAGTGGGGGCTCGTGATATGGCTAAAAATGAGATTAAATCGGGACCGTTCAAATTGGACACGAATCTTAAAGCTCTCAGGAGTAAAATGGTAATTTCACCTATAAACGGGTCAGAAATGGGAACTGGGTCTTTCTTCAAAGCCCAATAACCCATAAACGGATCTGTCCTATTGGGTAAGGGTCCCAACCCGTTACAAACCAGTTCAGAAGGATAAAGAAGAATTCATATTCATAATTATTCCTAAGAGGTGGTTTTAACCACTTCTATCCATCCACACCGGGAAGTAGAGATTTATTCTTATCTCGAAACGGATCCCGAAGGCGACTATAAAAACCCCTCTCCCCCATAATAAGAAGGTAATCAATATTTTTCTACATAAAGCTCTTTCATAATCTTCCTGATTACTGACAAGAGCGTCGGAGGGTGCGTCGCCGGGATCCATTCCGGTGTATCACACTTTTTGTAGGTTCGCGACAGCAGCAAGAAACAAGTCAACACGATTGGTGATGGTCAACAGGTTTGCCTTATTCGTTTTCTCAAGAATCCAAAAATTCATCTGTTTGCTCCCACACCAAAATCAGAAGCAACACTTTTGTCCCTCTATCTTCTACAAGGTCACAAGCTATCATATATTTTCTACCGTTTTCACCCAAGTAAGTTTAGGTCTTCCCCTACCCCTAACTCTATCCCCAATACTTATCAAATCACTCTTTTTAACAGGAAACTAATTGGTCTACGAGTGACATGTCAGAATCACCTGAGGTAATTTTCTCTTAACTTATCTTGGATAGGAGCTACCTTTAGCATGTCTTGTATATCCTCGTTTCTAATTCTATCCATCATGATTTTACGACATATCCATCTTAACATCCTCATCTCTGCTACATTCATTTTTTGGACATGTTATTTCTTTGTTGCTCAACACTCTGCTCCATACATCATTGTTGGTCTAACAACCGTCCTATACAATTTTTCCTTCAACTTCAAAGGTATATGTTTGTCGCACAAAACACCGTTGACACTTCTCTACTTAAGCCATCCTGCTTGGATCCTATGTATAATACCTTCACAAATCTCTCCATCTCTTTGTATAATTGAGTTTGGATATCGAAAATGGTCTTTCTTAGGTACCTATTGACCATTGAGCTTCATTACTTCCTCAGTTGTCTTCTGAATATCACTAAAATTGCACTCCATGTACTCTGTTTTAGTTCTACTTACGCTAAAACACTTCCGATCCAAGAATTTTTCTAATTTTTTTCTTTTTTAAAACAAAAAAAGGAGAATAAATGTAGGAGACAACCTCACACTCTTTCTCCATCCAAATTTTAAAGTGCAATTCTATCCCTTAATCAAACCTTAAAAAATGCGCAATATCGTATAAATGTTATTATTAGAGTTTTATTTTTCAAAGATAGTTTTGCTATTTTCTAACTTTTTAAAAATTATGAGCAATATATTGCAGGGTTATACACACACACACACACACACACTACCATGCATCTTTTGCTATATATACATTTCAGTTACTGCCTAACTTAAATTAAGTTTATCTATATTTCTACAACTGTATGGAAGCCTGACATGATATGGATAAGGTACGAAGCCATGTAGGGGTAAGGGGGCAAATGCACCCTCAACTTTGCAGAAAACCTCCTACATTTTTAGATTTTCACCCTTTTAGCCCCCCTCAATATTTCTACAAAACCCCCTATTATATCAAAAATAGCATCTACCTTCCTTCAAATCTACAATTTATTACTTGGTCTCACTCCCACCTTTAATTTATAGATGATCAATGCAAAATGATATATATATATATATATATATATACACTAGGTGCACCTGGTTTGATTATATAAAATAGTTTTAGAGATCCAGTAGTTTAATTGAAGTAGGAAACATATTATATAAGGACGCAGAATATCTACCTTTAAGCTCCACCATCGCCATCTTGATCCTTAGCTTGAACTTACCTGGAATGCATATAGTTTGTTAGAAACATTGCATAATTTTTTTTTTAACTTCAGCATCACTTTTAGATACAATGGTAACCCAAGTCTAGGTGTGAAGGTATCCACAATACCAATAATCGAAATATTTATTTGTCTGAGACCCAGTTTGCAATTGAAATACCTCTTATTATTATTTCAACCAAAATGTAATACATGAAATTCTCAAAACTCTAATCCAAGCTAATCATTTCTTTTATCTCCACTTTGTCACCTCATTGCACCTTTATAAAAAAAATGGATCAATAACAAATTTACTTTAGCTGCCTTTCTTGAGTGGAGAGTTTGCACACTTCACTAGTAAACTCCAGTCATTCCAATTCTGTATATCCAAACATACACTAAAAGTTCTTATATGTTATGTTATCCATGGTTTCTAATAACCAGTGAAGGGAACACTTCACGATAGTATATTCCCTTGTAGTAAAGAAATTAATGTTGCATATTTGCCAAGTTATTTTAGGTTGCTGATCAGCTTACCTGTCCTGCTATGGTTTGGAAGCCCAAATTGGGGCCACCAAAAAATGCATCTCGCTTGTGTACACCTTAAATCAAAGTCACTAAAAAAATCATCAAATAAAATCCCAAATTAAAAATTTTTAAACCCAAAAATAAAACAATCATACATCTCTGAACTTAGATCTCATATACACAAAAAAATCGAGTCAGCAAAAAATTGAATAATCCTCTGCACACACAAAATAAAAAAATTAGAATGAGAATTCAGTTAATGAGATGAAATTAGAGTCGCCGCATCGCATGTAGAGGCTCTCGATTCGGTTGAGGGGAGTCGCCGATACAGAGTCGCTTGATATTCATGCTCGATTTGGTGGAGGGGAGTTGCCGATACAGAATCAGCAGCGGATCAGATATCGGCGATGACCTCTTGATTTGGGTTCGACACTGGATTTGGATTTGGATTTGCTTTGAGGTTCGGGCTTGAGAGGACGATGGAGGCTTCGCCAATGGAATGGAAGCGAAGGTTTAAGAAAATGATTTTAGGATTTGGAGTTAGCGGCTTAAAAACCCTAGGGGAGAAAGTGAGAGAAATTGGAGCTATCTGGTTTGGGAAATAGAGGGAGCAAACTGATGTGAACAGGACAGGAGATTGAGAGAGAGAGAGAGAAAGAGAGAGAGAAAGAGAGAGAAAGAGAGAGAGAGAGAGAGAAATAATTAAATAAATAAAGGAGTTGTTTGGGGGGGGATTTGAATTTAAGTTTTGAGGGAAAACTTTGGGGGGGGGGGGGAGAATGTCTTTTGGAAGCTTAGATCTGGATCAATGATTTCCTTACTATTGAAGGAGAGCCAATTGATAGCTTTTCTTTGTGTTTTACTATATAGATATACTGGGTTTGCCCATTAACAACGTGCCTACGGCACGTCTTCGAAATGGTGCACCTGATTTGATTATATAAAATAGTTTTGGAGGTCCAGCAAATTAATTGAAGTAGCAAATATATTATATGAGGAAACAGTATATCTACCTTTAAGCTCTACCATCACTTTCTTGTTCATTAGCTTGAACTTACCTGAAATCCATATAGTTTGTTAGAAACACTGCATATAGTTTTTTTTAACTTCAGCATTACTTTTAGATGTTTGTAATCATTATGCAAGGACATTGTCATATAGGTTTATAGAGCTTACTCTCATCTCATAACCGTTATGAGCATGTCTAAAAACAATTGTACCGCCCCGAATTCCAAATACAACTGAATTCGAGATGTTCTACAGGATCTTTCCACTTCCTTTAGTACAATTTTACAAGGAAATTTGAACTTTTCACTTTACAACAGAGTTTACATAAAACATTACACTTTTCATTGCATAGCAGAAGTAAAATTTACAACAATTAAATAAATGTACAACAACATTGTATAATCTTTAAGCATCTGTTCCTCTTTAATCTTTATCATGTCATTTACCTGCATATAAGACTGTGGGTACGTCAGTTTATTCAACCGACGAACATTATACACGGTCATCCTCTCTATGCCGGAAATAGTATAACTTATTTTTCATATTTAACAAACACAAACTTGTCACATATCAAACTAAAGGGACTACCCTATTGATGTCGTGTTGTGATTGTGCACTTAGTCCTTAATGCAATTATTTATATTAGATGACACTAATGCACACTTGTTCGGATTATATGCATCCTATACTACATAGGTCCGAGGGCAAGCCTCTTAATCGTTCTTCATCTTTGTAGGGTTCAATCCCTCGCCATGACTTAATCTACTACTATAACTACGATGAGTATCCTAGATGATCTATGAGTACAAGCACGTGCACCGGACCCTGGAGGGGAATTCCACGCCATGTCTTGACTCATCAAGCATGCATTCTGTGGCAATTCAGCCTCCTCCCTGAACACGATCCTCTTGCAGTCACCAAACATCCCACAAGCGTGGCTAAAGTCCGATCATTACTGAGTTGTGCCCACGCCATGTCTTGACTCATTAAGCATGCATTCTGTGGCTCACACACCCGCACCGTAAACTCTAGTTCTCATACTCATGTTTTCTCTCACTTTCATCACGTCTCCACTATGCACTATTCTTAATTTAATAGAATCATGAATAAAATCAAATCTCTAGAGTTAGCCTCTCCACTAAATCGGACTTATTCATTTATTCAAACATGACCAACCTTGGTCTTTCATTTCAATATTTCATTTCATTTCTTTCCAAATGTCGGGGGAGACTTAGCTACTCTTTTGTTTCAATTCCAATTCACAATTTCTAAATTGAGCATTTCCAACTCATAAATTCATTTTCATAATCATTACAGATTTCTTTTTCTTATAGCATGATCTCTGAATTGTTCAATAGTCCATAATCATACATGGAATTATATACTTCATCAATTATCAACTTCACATCAAAATTCACATCACTATGAATATTCACACTTAATATCTTTCACACTATTCACATATGAGAATAATTCACATCCATCACATAATATAATTTCTTACATTAACCTTCCAATCCTTCATTTCAAGTTCTTTTTGCAAGTTATAATTTTCACACAAAAAAAATATCTATAACTATTATAATGGGAGAGATGGGGTTGGAAACAAATAAACAATTTTTTATTCTTTTTTGTATGTGTGTCAACACGTGCAGCGCACGTGTTGGTAGTTTTTTTTTTGTCCTTTCCATTCCCCTCCATGTGCATCGCACGTGCATGATACTAGTACATATAGAACCATAGTTCTATTTACACATTTTATTCTAAAATCATACTTTATTTCATGCAAATAATTCCCAGATTATTTTTATAAAGTCCTACATATTTTTAGAAGAATGGTCATATTTTTCTCATAATTTTTTGATAACTAAAACACCCCAAAATATATTTTTTTCAATCTTGCCGAGGGCAAGATTCGAACCCAGTACCACAGAGAACACAGCCGAAGCACAGACCACTAGACCGAAGGCTGCTGTCGTTAGAAGAAAGCGCTAAGAGCACTAAATGCTCTCGGCCGCTATTCTTTCATTTCGTGTCAAAAATACAAAAAAGTATGATACTAAGGGGATTCGAACCAGTGACTCACCGACCCACTGTAGCGATTAGGATCGTGCCGACCACTTGAGCTATACGCTCATGTTGTCGTAATTCCAACAGTAGTCTAGTTAAACCTGTTCTCTTTGTTATTTAAAACATTTCGATGTTCAACGAATTTTCATTTCAATTTGCTTTTATAGAATTTACTGTAAATTTTCAGATTGGCTATTCTCAACATAAATTATACTCCAGTATAATAAAGAATAATTTTTTCAATAATTAATACATATTTTCATACAACTAATTCGAAATATGAACTATCACTACCACATTTTCTTCTCTTTTCGACATTTCTTAGCAATTAGCATTCTAATCTCTTTATCAACAAATTTCACATTAATTCTCTGTCTTTAATCATTTACCTAACATACAAACTCATATTTTAAATTATTCATGCCCACATTAACACAAAAGATCTATTTAACACATGAAATAGCATTATCAATCTACTAACTTTTGTATGTAATTCTTGATGGTAATAAATGTGTTTTCTTCAATCAATCCATGATCCTAATCAATTCACATACAACTTAAATAATAGAACCACATACAAATTTGCATATCCACATTTCAATCATTCAATAGGTTATTTTTCCTAATTAAAGTGCACTCTTCTTAACCTTTTTCATGCTTCATTCATTCATTTCTAACATGCATTTCTAATTTAGAAATATGGAGAAGTTACCCACCTTATTGGAGAGAAAAATACAACTAGCAACCTCCTAGACGAATGTCCTTGCAAACGAATGCTCCTCCTCCTTGTACACGCGCGCACAAGCCTCCAAGCACACAACCGAGAGCTCCCCTTCTTGATGAAACCGGCCTCCCCTCCTTGTTGCAAGCACACTCCCACATACAACTCAAACTTTTAACTCACAAAATAACTACTAGATAAAGTATTTTAGACTATAGATTTGGAGGAATTATTTAGCACAAGAATAACTAGCCATGGAGGGGGGTATTTATACTAAAAATCAAGGAGAATGGATGGCTAAGATTGAAGTAGGAGTTAGGATTAAATGGTTGAGATTTAAGGGGGAGTTATACTAACCACCCATAATCAAGTAACCACCACACCATGATCCCACTCAAATTTTTGGGTTTCCCTCCAAAGAAGCAATCCGGCCAAGCATGGGGAGTACACTTTGCACGTGTACGTGCAATGCACGTGCATGCATTTGCCTCCAAAAATTTGTACATTTTATTTGATATAAAAATAAACTTTAATTTTGTATTCTACATTACAAGTCATATTTCCCAGGATGATACTTGATCTCAGGTCGCATGTCCTCGAGCACTTCCAACCATCTCCGCTGCCTCAGATTCAGATCCCTCTGCTGATATATGTACTTCAAACTCTTGTGGTCCGTGTACATGTTCAACTTCTCACCGTACACGTAGTGCCTCCATTGCTTCAAGGCAAAGATAATCGCAGCCAACTCCAGATCATGAGTCGGGTAATTCTTCTCATGCGGTCGTAGTTGCCTAGACCCATAAGCGATTACTCTTTCCTCTTGCATTAAGACACAACCAAGCCCACGATGTGAAGCATCGCTGTAAATGTCATACTCAATACCTGCTCTAGGCAATGCCAAAATAGGTGCAGTAGTCAGCTTCTCTTTCAACTCCTGAAAGCTTGCCTCACATTGCTCAGTCCACTTGAAGTTCACATTCTTCTTGGTCAGTCCAGTAAGCGGCACGGCTATCTCAGCATAACCTTGAATGAATCTCATGTAGTATCCAGTCATCCCAAGAAAACTTCTGACTTCCTTTACTGTAGTAGGCCTAGCCCAATCTCTCACTACCTCTATCCTCTGAGGGTCAGTTGCCACTCCCTCCTTAGAAAGGATGTGACCTGAGAATGCCATTTCAGATTTTCAAAAATCACACTTGGATAACTTGGCATACAACTTCTGCTCTTCCAGCTTCTTCAAAACTGCTGCCAGATGCTCGGTGTGCTCCTCTTCTGACTTGGAGTACACGAGGATATCATCGATAAACACCACAACGAAAGAATCAATGAACGGCCTCAGAACTCTGTTCATCAAATCCATGAAGATTGCGGGTGCATTCGTCACTCCAAATGGCATAACTAAGAATTCGTAATGCCCATGTCGAGTTCTAAATGCAGTTTTATACACATCTTTAGTTTTAACTCGAACTTGGTGATATCCTGATCGAAGATCTATTTTGGAGAAAACAGCTGCTCCTTGTAGACGATCGAACAAGTCATCAATTCGAGGAATAGGATACTTATTCTGAACAGTGACCTTATTTAGCTCCCGGTAATCGATACACATTCTGTAGAACCCCGTATTTTCAAATATTATTTTTATATTTGAAAATGAATTTAAATTGATTTTTGGAGATTTAATTAATATTTTCTAAAAAGATTTATCTTTTTACACGTGCAAAACACGTGCAAATGACTTTTGAGAAGTTTGAAAATTTAGTTTTCTTTATGAAAAGTCTTTATTTAATATTTGAGATTTAATTAGTATTTTTCCAGATTTTTTAGAAATTAATTGGAACTATTTGCAATTTTTGAGAAAAGAAGGACCTTTTTGCAAAATTGACATTTTTAGGGGCTAAAGTGCAAAATGTATATTCTGGACACTTTGAACAGTACTGATTGAGATTTAGAATGAAAATTTTCTTTTAAATCCTAATTTAAATGGATTTTGATGGAATTTCCAAAGATAGAACTATATATGTAAATTGTATTTAGGAAGGGTTTATTTTGCAAAAGTAGGGTAAAACCCTAATATTCATCCCGGATATTTAAGGGATTTTCTCCAGCCGTCATTGTTGATAATATACCGAATTTTGGAGATTTGTTTGGTGGAGAAAGGAGCTTTTGGATCTAGCAAAGAGAAGAACTTTTTCGTGGACTTTTCCCAATTCAAGGTGAGAGATATAGAAATTGTTTTGTTGTTTGATTCATGTGAGATATATAACAAAATTGTTTTGTTGTTTGATTCATGTGAGTGATCTTGTTTGTTTGTTCGACCTTGTGAATAGTATAATTCGTCATGTTGTTGATCTATATGTGCAAGTATCATTGATGTGTTGATTTGATGTGTGGACAATATAGATCTTGTTTTATGGTATGAATCATGTAGAAATGGTGGATGAAATGGTGGATCCTTATTATTAAAGATTGTTTGCTCAAAGCATGTTGAGATTTGTGTATGAACACCTGGACATTAGATTCATAATTCAGATTTGATTTAGATTTGTGAAAGAAACTTAGATCTTGTAAAACCCTAATGAAAGAATTTGTGATAGAGAATATGAGAACTTAAATCTTGACACATTGATGTTTTGAGTGTTATATACATATACCTGATGAAGATTCGTTGAGATCTATTATTTTTCCTGAATACGAACTATTTTCATAACATTGATCATTAGAAAGCTTCAGAATTTGATTTTTGTAATCAGACCAAATTTTGAAAATCTGTAGGCCGACAGTCGACTGGCCAACTGTGCAGTCGACTGGTACGAGCCTGACATTTTATTTTAGAATCATTGAAAAGTTGTTCTGGACAGTCGACTTAGCTCATAGGCCGTCGACTGGTCCACTGAAGGAAAATTATTTTTGTAAAAATTATTAGTCCTTCTGGACAGTCGACCCATAACCCTTTAAGTTGACTTGTATACTTAGAATATTTTTGACAAGAATATTGGAATTTACCTTGGGTAAGTCGACTGGTACCTTTTCTTAAGTCGACTGTTATATGACTTAGTTTATTTTTGTAAAATGTTGGAATTTCGTCTTCTGGACAGTCGACTTACTAAAGTATAAGTCGACTGCTACTGAAGGATCTTTGTAAAGTTTAGTGCTATTTCGAACGATTGTTTCCTCCAGATAATTCAGTATATACTTGATCTTCAGTTTAGTATATGATTTAAGATATTCAGTTGAGCCACTCTTGTTTAGTGGAACTTTGGTTTGGACTTTTTGAGTTTGAGTCTCTAGTGGTGTGTGACCCTAGTATACCGGTATTGAGTTATTTGTTAAGGCCCAGTGAGGCATTACAGTATTTAGTTTGGAATTTAGGCCGGTAGGGTATTCCACTCTAGGAGATTCGTTAAGTAATTAATTAACCCAAAATATTAAGGACAGGCACTAGTGGTGATATGATGAACGGGAACATGAGTCAAGAACCTCAGTATGGCTTTCGGTGTGGGATTTAATCTCCAGAATTATCACAGTAGATTATTAGTGGTGTGGGATATGTCTCCGGAATTATCACAGTCTTGTGGTGTGGGACAATCTCCGGAATTATCACAGTAACTATTTGTGGTGTGGGATTAATCTCCGGAATTATCGGAGTCGAGTGAAGCACATGTGGTATTCGTGTGGGGACGTGTCAATGTTTCGGTGTGGGATGATCTCCGGAATTATTCAAGTGAAATATCTTGGGTGTGGGATCCATCTCCGGAATTATCGGGCATGAGATACTATCCATAGTTTATCTTTATCTCGTAGTAGTCATCGTGTTAGGATTAGTTCATAGCGCGGGGATTGAACCCTATGAAGAGAAGACTTTAAGGGCTTGCACCGAACCTATGTAGAATGGGATGCATAGACTTCGACAAGTACGCATTAGAGAGTCTGCATATAGAACTTGTGTTTTCTTGGCTTGGTTTTATGAATGTGGTTTTCTTGTTTTCTACACATGACACTTAGCTTAGTATCACTTGATGTTTTATGTTATCTGTCATTTCGTATTTCTCATATTCCTATTTAGTACTTGTTGTTTAAAAATTTATGAGGCATGATCTTTATGATGTTTGTTTGTTTATTTTTATATCTCTCACACCATTTATGGCTGACCCCGTTAGTTTTGGGGGTTAGGGATCATCTCTAGCCTCACATGTTGCAGGTAGTTGCCTAGTGATGGAGATTTGGATGCTAGAGGCTTGTTTGAGATAATTTGATTCTTAAGTGTTTGTGTAAAATTGTAATATCAGTTTTGAGATAAATTTGTAGTTGAGATATTTGAATTCCGCTGTGCAATGTAAGGTTTTGTTGTAATAAATGTTGAAAATTTTAGTGGTGTTGATTATGCTTAATATTGTATTGAAGTGGATTGCTGGGAATGTGCCACATATTTTCTAAGATATCTTATTAGAAATTTGAGGCGCTATAGAGATTGGTATCAGAGCGACGCTTCAATAGTAATACTAAACATGACATAAAAATAACCTAGGTGTGGACACTAGAGTGTGAGTACCTAGGTGTGGACATTAAAGAGTGAGTATCACATAGAATTGAATATGATGTTTTACCTTTGGGATTCAATTGAGATTTTGCTAAAGGATATCGATGTGAATTTGAATTATGTGTGTGATGCTCTAACTTTTCCCTCGTTTTGCAGTATTCAAAATGGTTGCACCTAGGGACAGGAATGGTGGCAACAATGAGGATGGATATGGTAGTTCCCGAGGAAATGGGATCGACCTTGAGGCTGAATTCGCCAAGGTGTACCAGACGCTGAACACGCTGATGGCATTCAACGTGGCGCAGCAGCAAGCGCAGCAGCAGAATCCGCAGCCGAATCATGGAGCTGGACATGGATTGGTGAACGCCGATCCTATTAAGCAGATTGAATCCTTTAAGAGGATGAGGTCGCCAGTCTTTGAGGGGCAAGCTGATCCAACTACAGCAGATGATTGGATTCGGAAGATGGAGACGATCTTCGAGGTATCGGAGACTCCAGCAGCCAGCAAGGTGAAGTTAGCTTCGATGCAGCTTGAGAATGACGCTGGTGTCTGGTGGGAGTCAGTGAAAAGGGCTTTGGGAGACCAGCCGTAGACTTGGGAAGCTTTTCTGGAGGAGTTCAGAGATCGCTTCTTTCCCCTAGATATTCAGGAGAAGAAGGCGACTGAGTTCTTGAACCTTCAGCAGGGCAGCATGACTGTGCGGGAGTATGAGACCAAATTTGCTCAGCTTTCGAGGTATGCACCAGAATTAGTTGTTGATGAGGCGAAGAAGGCCAAAAAGTTTGAGCAGGGCTTGAGGCCAAACTTGAGATCGAGGATGATCCCGTTGGGTATCAGACGTTTCGACAAGCTGGTCAGGAGAGCAGCCATGACTGAGGAGGATATGGACCAGTTCCAGAAGAAGCAAGATACATGGAACCGGAAAAAGAGGCCAGCATCAGGCCAGAGTGGGAAGGGATTCCCTGCGAAGCAGGCCAAATTCAGTGACCCAGTGCAGAAGGCACCTGTAGCTCAAGGGGTGACCTGTTATTACTGCAAGGAGGCAGGACATTACAGGTCAGCATGTCTGAAGTTGGCAAAGCAGGTTTGTTCCCAGTGTGGGCAGGCAGGACATTCTCAGTCTCATTGTCCACAATCGAAGAAGGATGGTTCTGGTGGGAGCAAATTTCAGAAGAGGCAAGGGCGAGTATTTGCATTAACCGAGGAAGACGCTCGTAACTTGGAAAATGTAATACAGGGTATGCAAGAATGAATTTTTATTTTGAATCAATGTAATAAGTAAAACCTTTATTTGAGAACAATATAAGATTGAGTATCATTCTTATTGTAACAGGATTTATTTTAATTAATGGAATAAAGGCCAAGGTTTTATTTGACACTGGTTCATCGCATACTTTTGTATCGCCAAGTTTGCAAAGATCTTAGGTGTGGAACCTAAGTTGTTTCCAGGCAGGGTTTTGTCGGTGGCAACGCCGTCAGGTGAAGAGTTGATTACAGATCGATATTACGAGAGCTGTGATATCGAGATTGGTGGGAGGTTGTTCGGTATTGATATGATCGAGCTGAAAGTATTGGGTGTGGATGTCATCGTGGGCATTGATTGGATGGCAATATATGATGCCACAATCGAATGCTAGCAGAAAGAGGTATTGGTGAAAGCACCAGGTGGACCTGCAGTGACTTTCCAAGGGAAGAAGAAGATTCTGAAGGTAGCTGCAATGGTATCTAAGATGGCTATTCCAGATGAAGTCAAGGGCATTTCGGTTGTCAGGGATTTTCCTAAGGTGTTCTTGGATGATTTTCCAGGATTACCGCCGCAGAGAGATGTGGAGTTTTGCATCAATATTCAGCCGGGGAGTGCACCGATTTCCAAGGCTCCGTACAGGATGGCACCTGTAGAGCAAGATGAAGTGAAGAAGCAGATTGAGGAGCTGTTGAGCAAAGAGCTTATCAGGCCGAGTTCTTCTCCGTGGGGAGCGCTAGTATTGTTGGTCAAGAAGAAGGATGGGTCAATGATGATGTGCATTGACTATCGGGAGTTGAATAGGGTGACTATTCAGAACAAGTATCCACTGCCGCGGATTGATGATTTATTCGACAAGCTTCGAGGAGCAGCTGTGTTTTCGAAGATTGACTTGAGGTCAGGGTATCATCAGGTACGAGTCAAGGAGGAAGATGTGAGTAAGACAGCCTTCAAGATTCGTCATGGACTGTATGAGTTTCTGGTAATGCCATTCGGATTGACGAATGCGCCAGCCGTTTTCATGGATATGATGAATCCGGTTTTGAGGCCATTTATTGACTCCTTCGTGGTAGTATTCATCGATGATATTTTAGTGTATTCGAAGTCGGAGGAGGAGCATTCTACGCACTTGACAGCGGTATTACAGAAGTTGCAGGAGCATAGCTTGTATGCCAAGTTGTCGAAGTGTGAGTTTTGGAAGTCTGAGGTAGCTTTCCTTGGTCATATTCTTTCTAAGGAGGGAGTAGCTACTGATCCTCAGAAAGTTGAAGCAGTGAAGGATTGGCCCAGGCCAACGTCTGTGAAGGAAGTCAGAAGTTTCTTGGGTTTAGCTGGATACTACAGGAGATTCATCCAGGGTTATTCTCAGATTGTAGTTCCTTTGACAGGTTTGACCCAGAAGAGTGTGGCATTTGTGTGGACAGATAAGTGTGAGGAGAGTTTCCTTGAGTTAAAGGAAAGGTTGACTACTGCACCTATCTTAGCTTTGCCGCAAGCTGGGAAGGATTATGATATCTACAGTGATGCATCTCTCAGAGGTTTGGGTTGTGTCTTGATGCAAGAAGGCAAGGTTATTGCTTATGGTTCGAGGCAATTGCGTCCGCATGAGAAGAATTATCCGACGCATGATTTGGAGCTAGCAGCTATCATTTATGCCTTGAAGCTGTGGAGGCATTATGTCTATGGTGAGAAGGTTAATATGTACACCGACCACAAGAGCCTGAAGTACATTTATCAACAGATGGATCTTAATCTTCGGCAGAGAAGGTGGTTGGAGGTATTGGAAGACATTCGTCCTGAGATCAAGTATCATCCGGGCAAAGCGAATGTGGTGGCTGATGGACTTAGCAGGAAGAGTAGTTTATCAAGTTTGATCACTACTCGAAGAGAGTAGGCCACAGAGATCGATCAGGCAGGTATCGAGGTGGTACTGCAAGGTTTAGGGGCATCTTTGGCCCAGTTGAGGCTGCAGCCGTCCTTGAGAGAGAGGATTGTGGAAGGTCAGAGATCAGATTCAGAGATTCAGAAGATGTTGCAACAGGTTTCAGAAGGCAAGCTATTGGAGTTTCGTGTCCAAGATGGAGTTCTTTGGATGGGTGAGAGGTTGTGTGTTCCAGATAATACATATCGGAGAGAGAGTATCTTGCAGGAAGTACACAGTACATTGTTGTCAGTTCATCGAGGAGGCACGAAGATGTACAAGGACATCAAACAGCATTTTTGGTGGTCTGGTATGAAGCTGGATGTAGAAGATTTTGTGGCAAGGTGTCTGACTTGTCAGCAGATCAAAGCAGAAAATCAGAGACCTGGAGGTTTGTTGCAGCCGTTACCCATTCCGGAGTGGAAGTGGGAGAATATCAGTATGGATTTCATCACAGGTTTGCCGAGGAGTTCGAAGGGCAATGACTCGATTTGGGTTGTTGTGGACCGTTTGACTAAGTCGGCTCACTTTCTAGCCATGAAGATTACTTGGTCGATGGAGAAATTGGCTGAGTTGTACATTGGGGAAATTGTGAAACTTCATGGAGTTCCTGTGTCGATTGTTTCCGACAGAGATGCAAGGTTTACTTCAAGGTTTTGGAAGAGCCTACAAGCAGCTTTAGGCACCAGAACCAATTTCAGTACAGCTTTTCATCCACAGACCGATGGTCAGACTGAGAGGGTGAATCGAGTGCTGGAAGATATGTTGAGAGCTTGTGTTATGGATTTTGGTGGTAGTTGGGAGAGATACTTGGCATTGGTTGAGTTTGCTTATAACAACAGTTACCATGCAAGTATTGGGATGGCACCGTATGAGGCTTTGTACGGGAGGAGGTGCAGAACACCTGTTTGTTGGTATGAGGTTGGCGAGAGGCAGATGTATGGTCCCGAGATCGTGTAGCAGACGTCAGAACAGATTGAGCTGATTCGCAAGAGATTGGTTGAAGCTCAAAGTCGGCAGAAGAGTTATGCTGATACACGACGAAGAGACTTGGATTTTGAAGTTGGGGATGCAGTTTTTCTCAAGATTTCTCCGACCAAAGGAGTGATCAGGTTCAGTAAGGGAGGAAAGTTGGCGCCAAGGTACATTGGTCCATACAGGATCATGGAACGGATTGGAAAGACCGCTTATAGACTGAAGCTTCCAGAAGAGTTGGCACAAGTGCATGACGTATTTCATGTGTCATTGTTGAGGAAGTATGTGCCAGATCAGAATCATCAGTTGGTAGAGATTCCTGAAGGGATACAGGTGAACTTGAGTTATAAGGAACGGCCTGTTGAGATCGTTGATCGTAGGGAGAAAGTTCTCAGACGCAAGGCGATACCTATGGTCAAGGTATTGTGGAGGAATCAGCAGTTTGAGGAGGCTACTTGGGAGCCTGAGGACCGCATGCAGAAGGATTTTCCTGAACTTTTTGCATGAGTGTATTTCTGTTATGAGATTGTAATTCTTTGGATGATAGTACTTTGATTTGAGTTGTAATTCTTCTATTTTGATTGAGTTGTCTTATGCAAATGTTTGAATTATGTTCACATTTATGAGATGTTGATTCTTTGATGATATGTTGTTTGACTCATTAGTAGTAGTTCTGAGGACAGAACTCTTCTAAGGAGGGAGTGATGTAGAACCCCGTATTTTCAAATATTATTTTTATATTTGAAAATGAATTTAAATTGATTTTTGGAGATTTAATTAATATTTTCTAAAAAGATTTATCTTTTTACACGTGCAAAACACGTGCAAATGACTTTTGAGAAGTTTGAAAATTTAGTTTTCTTTATGAAAAATCTTTATTTAATATTTGAGATTTAATTAGTATTTTTCCAGATTTTTCAGAAATTAATTGGAACTATTTGCAATTTTTGAGAAAAGAATGACCTTTTTGCAAAATTGACATTTTTAGGGGCTAAAGTGCAAAATGTATATTCTGGACACTTTGAACAGTACTGATTGAGATTTAGAATGAAAATTTTCTTTTAAATCCTAATTTAAATGGATTTTGATGGAATTTCCAAAGATAGAACTATATATGTAAATTGTATTTAGGAAGGGTTTATTTTGCAAAAGTAGGGTAAAACCCTAATATTCATCCCGGATATTTAAGGGATTTTCTCCAGCCGTCATTGTTGATAATATACCGAATTTTGGAGATTTGTTTGGTGGAGAAAGGAGCTTTTGGATCTAGCAAAGAGGAGAACTTTTTCGTGGACTTTTCCCAATTCAAGGTGAGAGATATAGAAATTGTTTTGTTGTTTGATTCATGTGAGATATATAAAAAAATTGTTTTGTTGTTTGATTCATGTGAGTGATCTTGTTTGTTTGTTCGACCTTGTGAATAGTATAATTCGTCATGTTGTTGATCTATATGTGCAACTATCATTGATGTGTTGATTTGATGTGTGGACAATATAGATCTTGTTTTGTGGTATGAATCATGTAGAAATGGTGGATGAAATGGTAGATCCTTATTATTAAAGATTGTTTGCTCAAAGCATGTTGAGATTTTTGTATGAACACCTGGACATTAGATTCATAATTCAGATTTGATTTAGATTTGTGAAAGAAACTTAGATCTTGTAAAACCCTAATGAAAGAATTTGTGATAGAGAATATGAGAACTTAAATCTTGACACATTGATGTTTTGAGTGTTATATACATATACCTAATGAAGATTCGTTGAGATCTATTATTTTTCCTGAATACGAACTATTTTCATAACATTGATCATTAGAAAGCTTCAGAATTTGATTTTTGTAATCAGACCTAATTTTGAAAATCTGTAGGCCGACAGTCGACTGGCCAACTGTGCAGTCGACTGGTACGAGCCTGACATTTTATTTTAGAATATTGAAAAGTTGTTCTGGACAGTCGACTTAGCTCATAGGCAGTCGACTGGTCCACTGAAGGAAAATTATTTTTGTAAAAATTATTAGTCCTTCTGGACAGTCGACCCATAACCCTTTAAGTCGACTTGTTTACTTAGAATATTTTTGACAAGAATATTGGAATTTACCTCGGGTAAGTCGACTGGTACCTTTTCTTAAGTCGACTGTTATATGACTTAGTTTATTTTTGTAAAATGTTGGAATTTCGTCTTCTGGACAGTCGACTTACTAAAGTATAAGTCGACTGGTACTGAAGGATCTTTGTAAACTTTAGTGCTATTTCGAACGATTGTTTCCTCCAGATAATTCAGTATATACTTAACCGTCAGTTTAGTATATGATTTAAGATATTCAGTTGAGCCACTCTTGTTTAGTGGAACTTTGGTTTGGACTTTTTGAGTTTGAGTCTCTAGTGGTGTGTGACCCTAGTATACCGGTATTGAGTTATTTGTTGAGGCCCAGTGAGGCATTACAGTATTTAGTTTAGAATTTAGGCCGGTAGGGTATTCCACTCTAGGAGATTCGTTAAGTAATTAATTAACCCAAAATATTAAGGACAGGCACTAGTGGTGATATGATGAACGGGAACATGAGTCAAGAACCTCAGTATGGCTTTCGGTGTGGGATTTAATCTCCGGAATTATCACAGTAGATTATTAGTGGTGTGGGATATGTCTCCGGAATTATCACAGTCTTGTGGTGTGGGACAATCTCCGGAATTATCACGGTAACTATTTGTGGTGTGGAATTGATCTCCGGAATTATCAGAGTCGAGGTGAAGCACATGTGGTATTCATGTGGGGACGTGTCAATGTTTCGGTGTGGGATGATCTCCGGAATTATTCAAGTGAAATATCTTGGGTGTGGGATCCATCTCCGGAATTATCGGGCATGAGATACTATCCATAGTTTATCTTTATCTCGTAGTAGTCATCGTGTTAGGATTAGTTCATAGCGCGGGGATTGAACCCTATGAAGAGAAGACGTTAAGGGCTTGCACCGAACCTATGTAGAATGGGATGCATAGACTTCGACAAGTACGCATTAGAGAGTCTGCATATAGAACTTGTGTTTTCTTGGCTTGGTTTTATGAATGTGGTTTTCTTGTTTTCTACACATGACACTTAGCTTAGTATCACTTGATGTTTTATGTTATCTGTCATTTCGTATTTCCCATATTCCTATTTAGTACTTGTTGTTTAAGAATTTATGAGGCATGATCTTTATGATGTTTGTTTGTTTATTTTTATATCTCTCACACCATTTATGGCTGACCCCGTTAGTTTTGGGAGTTAGGGATCATCTCTAGCATCACATGTTGCAGGTAGTTGTCTAGTGATGGAGATTTGGATGCTAGAGGCTTGTTTGAGATAATTTGATTCTTAAGTGTTTGTGTAAAATTGTAATATCAGTTTTGAGATAAATTTGTAGTTGAGATATTTGAATTCCGCTGTGCAATGTAAGGTTTTGTTGTAATAAATGTTGAAAATTTTAGTGGTGTTGATTATGCTTAATATTGTATTGAAGTGGATCGCTGGGAATGTGCCACGTATTTTCTAAGATATCTTATTAGAAATTCGGGGCACTACACATTCTCATCGATCCATCCTTCTTCTTTACCAAAAGCACTGGTGCTCCCCAAGGTGACGCACTAGGTTGAATAAAGCCTTTCTCCAATAGTTCCTCAATCTGCCGTTTCACCTCATCCTATTCCACTGGAGCCATCCAATATGGTGCCTTAGAAATGGGTGCACTTCCCGGTTGAACAGTGATGCTGAACTCTACATCACGATGCGGCGGTAACCTAGGAAAATCTTCCAAGAACACAGTCGGATAGTCCCGAACCACAAGTTTCCCTTGCACTTCCACAGGAGTCTCTTCCTTGCGGATAGTTGCCACCAGCTTAGAACATTTCTACTTCCTTGGAAAGTGACTTCAGGTCCACCTGGAGCCTTCACTGTTACCGTCTTGGTCTTGCACTCGATGCTTGCACTGTACACCGACATCCAATCAATGTCAATGATAACATCGACTCCCAAGATAGTCAGCTCGATCAGATCAATCCCAAAGGTTCGATCTCCAATCACAATCTCGCAATCAGCATATTACCGATCAGTGGTTAAAGTTTCTCCTGATGGAGTAGCTACTGCTAAGATCTTGCCTGGAAAAATTTTTGGTTCAACTCCCAACACTTTAGCAAATTTAGGAGATACAAAAGTATAAGAAGATCCAGTATCGAACAACACAACAGCTTTCATTCCATTCAAATTCTGATGCAAAAGATCCATTAAATTCGAAGTTTGAAATATGAACTTTCAAATCAATATTTCCATTTCATTGAATTTCAAACTTTATACATTCGAATTGAAAAACATTTCTTGACATCAGAATGAAAACAATAGAAGCTACAACAGTTTAACTCCTACGGTTCCTCTTCGCTTCTCGAAGTTCTCCCCGTAGTTCATCAACTTCATCCTTCAGCACATCAGTCAGATTCTTCCTCTTCTCGAGTTCCCATACCCGATGACTGAGAACTGCAAAGTCGTCCTTGCGCTTTGCTAGCTGAGCCTCCAAGAATCCGACTCTCTCCCGCAGTGTTTCTTCCTGCCTCTGAAGAGAAGTCACAAGACTATTCGGAACTGGTTCTTCTTCTTCGTCAGAAGAGTCATCAGATGAATCCGGAGGTGGGGTAACCTCTCGGGATTCAGGCCATTCTTCTCCGTCAGAATCTGCTTGCCCTGGATAGTACTCGTCCTCGAAATCTGCCTGTCCAGGATGGTACTCTTCCTCGATGATATGCCAGTCGTCGCCTCCAGCAGGGTCGAAGTGGTCAGCCATCTTAGAAATAGAGAGGAAGAAGCATAAGTCATAGAGCAACACAAATGTAAGCCACTTACATTTAAATCTCTAGACTCAAACACACACTTTAATGTCCACTTCTAGGGTGTCGTTTCATATAAATTTGTACAAGTGCGAAAGCATGGCTCTGATACCACTTTGTAACGCCCTGAATCCCAAATACAACTGAATTCGAGATGTTCTACAGGATCTTTCCACTTCCTTTAGTACAATTTTACAAGGAAATTTGAACTTTTCACTTTACATCAGACTTTACATAAAACATTACACTTTTCATTGCACAGCGGAAGTAAAATTTACAACAATTAAATAAATGTACAATAACATTGTATAATCTTTAAGCATCTGTTCCTCTTTAATCTTTATCATGTCATTTACCTGCATATAAGACTGTGGGTACGTCAGTTTATTCAACCGACGAACATTATACACGGTCATCCTCTCTATGCCGGAAATAGTATAACTTATTTTCCATATTTAACAAACACAAACTTGTCACATATCAAACTAAAGGGACTACCCTATTGATGTCGTGTTGTGATTGTGCACTTAGTCCTTAATGCAATTATTTATATTAGATAACACTAATGCGTACTTGCTCGGATTCTATGCATCCCATACTACATAGGTCCGAGGGCAAGCCTCTTAATCGTTCTTCATCTTTGTAGGGTCCAATTCCTCGCCATGACTTAATCTACTACTGTAACTACGATGAGTATCCTAGATGATCTATGAGTACAAGCACATGCACCGGACCCTGGAGGAGAATTCCACGCCATGTCTTGACTCATCAAGCATGCATTCTGTGGTAATTCAGCCTCCTCCCTGAACACGATCCTCTTGCAGTCACCAAACATCCCACAAGCGTGGCTAAAGTCCGATCATTACTGAGTTGTGCCCACGCTATGTCTTGACTCATCAAGCATGCATTCTGTGGCTCACACACCCACACCGTAAACTCTAGTTCTCATACTCGTGTTTTCTCTCACTTTCATCACGTCTTCAATATGCACTATTCTTAATTTAATAGAATCATGAATAAAATCAAAGCTCTAGAGTTAGCCTCTCCACTAAACCGGACTTATTCATTTATTCAAACATGACCAACCTTGGTCTTTCATTTCAATATTTCATTTCATTTCTTTCGAAATGCCGGGGGAGACTTAGCTACTCTTTTGTTTCATTTCCAATTCACAATTTCTAAATTGAGCATGTCCAACTCATAAATTCATTTTCATAATCATTACAGATTTCTTTTTCTTATAGCATGATCTCTGAATTGTTCAATAGTCCATAATCATACATGGAATTATATACTTCATCAATTATCAACTTCACATTAAAATTCACATCACTACGAATATTCACACTTAATATCTTTCACACTATTCACATATGAGAATAATTCACATCCATCACATAATTTAATTTCTAACATTAACCTTCCAATCCTTCATTTCAAGTTCTTTTTGCAAGTTATAATTTTCACACAAAAAAAATATACATATAGAATCATAGTTCTATTTACACATTTTCTTCTCAAATCATACTTTATTTCATGCAAATAATTCCCAGATTATTTTTATAAAGTCCTACATATTTTTAGAAGAATAGTCATATTTTTCTCATAATTTTTTGATGACTAAAACACCCAAAAATATATTTTTTTCAATCTTGCCGAGGGCAAGATTCGAACCCAGTACCACAGAGAACACAGCCGAAGCACAGACCACTAGACCGAAGGCTGCTGTCGTTAGAAGAAAGCACTAAGAGCACTAAATGCTCTCGGCCGCTATTCTTTCATTTCGTGTCAAAAATACAAAAAAGTATGATACTAAGGGGATTCGAACCAGTGACTCACCGACCCACTGTAGCGATTAGGATCGTGCCGACCACTTGAGCTATATGCTCATGTTGTCGTAATTCCAACAGTAGTCTAGTTAAATCTATTCTCTTTGTTATTTAAAACATTTCGATGTTCAACGAATTTTCATTTCAATTTGCTTTTATAGAATTTACTGTAAATTTCCAGATTGGCTATTCTCAACATAAATTATACTCCAGTATAATAAAGAATAATTTTTTCAATAATTAATTCATATTTTCATACAACTAATTCGAAATATGAACTATCACTACCACATTTGCTTCTCTTTTCGACATTTCTTAGCAATTAGCATTCTAATCTCTTTATCAACAAATTTCACATTAATTCTCTGTCTTTAATCATTTATCCAACATACAAACTCATATTTTAAATTATTCATGCCCACATTAACACAAAAGATCTATTTAACACATGAAATAGCATTATCAATCTACTAACTTTTGTATGTAATTCTTGATGGTAATAAATGTGTTTTCTTCAATCAATCCATGATCCTAATCAATTCATATACAACTTAAATAATAGAACCACATACAAATTTGCATATCCACATTTCAATCATTCAATAGGTTATTTTTCCTAATTAAAGTGCACTCTTCTTAACCTTTTTCATGCTTCATTCATTCATTTCTAACATGCATTTCTAATTTAGAAATATGGAGAATTTACCCACCTTATTGGAGAGAAAAATACAACTAGCAACCTCCTAGATGAATGTCCTTGCAAAAGAATGCTCCTCCTCCTTGTACACGCGTGCACAAGCCTCCAAGCACACAACCGAGAGCTCCCCTTCTTGATGAAACCGGCCTCCCCTCCTTGTTGCAAGCACACTCCCACACACAACTCAAACTTTTAACTCACAAAATAACTACTAGATAAAGTATTTTAGACTATAGATTTGGAGGAATTATTTAGCACAAGAATAACTAGCCATGGAGGGGGGTAATTATACTAAAAATCAAGGAGAATGGATGGCTAAGATTGAAGTAGGAGTTAGAATTAAATGGTTGAGATTTAAGGGGGAGTTATACTAACCACCCATAATCAAGTAACCACCACACCATGATCCCACTCAAATTTTTGGGTTTCCCTCCAAAGAAGCAATCCGGCCAAGCATGGGGAGTGCACTTTGCACGTGTACGTGCATGCATTTGCCTCCAAAAAATTGTACATTTTATTTGATATAAAAATAAACTTTAATTTTGTATTCTACATTACAAGTCATATTTAAAAAAATAAATTAACTCATGGGCTTTAGTTTATGGGCCAAAATAAATTAAATTAACTTTGTGCTTTTAAAAGAAAAGGCTTTTTGTCTAATTGAAAGAAGGCTTTGTAAAAATAATTAAAAACACATATTTAAAAAAAAATCTAAACTCATCATGATGAAAATATTTACCAAAAATATTGCACGTGCACACTACGTGCAAAATAAATAATTTTTCATAAATTGAAAAATCAGGGCATTACAACAATGGTAACGCAAGTGCAGGTGTGAAGGTATCTACTGTAATATCCCGCAAAATAGCATATGGCTATTTTGCACTGTAACCCGTGCATTGATTAAGTATTGCACACGATTATATTTTTCCTAGAAATTATCAGTTAAATTGAGGAATTTCAGACATCCAAGCTGTTCTGAACCCGATGAGATAAACTCGGGATATCTTCTCAATTAAACTGTAGTTTCGTCCCGATTATTTTGACCAGACAATTGTCAGGAGGAAGCTATAATTTCTACAAAACCTATATTTTATAGATTTTAATATATGGGTAACTTTCAATTAAGGCTAGTGCCTGGATTAAATATGAATTGTATTTGTACACTAGGGTTAGAATAGGAATATGGTGACCTAGGGTACCTTGACCTAATCTATGGTTAGGAACCCTAGCATCACATCATGGCTTGGATCTTGAAGAGATCCAATGGTGGGATTAATTCACCATGTGATAGTTGACTCATGAAGAAGGAAATTTCCTAGGAGCTTCAAGGAAGTTTCCAAGAAGCTCCTAGCTTGGATGTGTTGGCACCCATCCCACCCTTCATCACTTCACCCATCCTACTCTCCATCTCATCCCTACACCTCACCACCATCCATCCCACACCCACACTTCATCAACCGGCCATATAATCCCCCTCCCATTCTCACCTCACTCCATTTTCAAACTCCATTTCATTCTCCTCCTAAGCTTTCTCCATTCCTCCTTATTCAAAAAAATATATACATATACATATATATGTATATGTAGGAAAAAGGAAGAAGTCTACTAGAATAGAAGGAGTAGTAGAGAAGGAGAAAAAGAAGTGTAGGCCAAGGTACACAAGCACAAGGAGCAAAGACAAGCAAGAAAGCAAAGCTAGGAGCCAAGCTACTAGGAGATTTTGCAAACTTCAAGTGGGCGATCTTTTGAACTCTTATGGTATTTATTTTTTTTTGGTATGAATGGATGTGTAGTAGTGATAGGTATGATTTTGTTACCATGTTTGAGTATGAGAAGTACTAGGGAAAGATAAATTGTATGGTAGAGAATTACTCTTTTTGAGTTTTGATTAAGTAGCATGATTGTGAGGGTATGTTGGGGAATTTCTTATGCCCAAAAGGTTTGGGATCTTGAGCTAAAACTTTGGGATATTGTTTTTCTATGTATTTAGAGTATCCATGATTTTTTTCATAATATTTGGATGCATTTTAGTAGCCCAAACAGCGGGTCCAAGTCCGGACAGTAAGCAGCCCGAATAGCTGCTGGCTGCGAGAATTTTTGTGTCTTTCCGATTTTGTATCTCGGAAATGACAGGGTATTTTGAGCTGGAAATTTTTGTGGACGCTCTTGTATGTATTTAAAACCATATTCTTAAATTTCGTAATTTTCCGAGGTCTTTTGATTCCCCGAAAAAATAGTAGAATGCGACTGGTCCGTAGGTGTCGGCTGAAGCTGACTGTGCTTTGGGCTGAAGTTCAAAAAGACATAACTTCGTGTACATTTATTATTTTGCTACGAAATTTTGGGAGTAGCTTGGGGTATGAGTCTATTTGATGATTATCAAATTTTAGAATTTTTAGAAGTCATTTGATGAGGTTTCAAAGGTAATTAGTGAGGGGCAGTAAATACCCTGCTGAAAAAGAACAGCTGAAAATCGGGTTATGTTTGAGGAGTCGTAGATCGTTGTGTGAAATGAATTTGAATGTAAATTTTGGACACGATGAAATGGTATATGTGTGGATAGAGAATCTCAAATTTCAGGAACATTGGACTTAGGGTTGATTTATTACTGAATTTTAAAGTTGGATACGTTCAGCCTAGTACGAGTTGTCTAGTTCGTGGGGATAGATATTCCTAGACTTATTTGTTAAGAATTTGGGCGACTGGCCAACTAGAGATTTGCAGTAGGAAATCATAACTCTCTAACCCAATTAGGATTTTGTAATTTCAGGTTGTAGGTTGGAAGCTATAACCTTCCAAAGTGGACAGATTCGGCATTGTCAATGAAATGTTTGCTAGAAAAATCAACCTTTCCCTTGTTATGCACCCAATGGAAATTGGTATCTTTAAGAACCTTAAGAATTGAATCTGAGGGCGTGTCCAATTAGGAAGTTAAAGTAGACAATTCCACCTTCCCATAGGACCCGGAATCGGGTAATTCCGATAACTAAGTGAACTCTGATGATATCGGACAAGTGCAGCAAGTGTGAAAAGGAACATACTACTAAGAGTATATAAGGGTCATTGGATGACAAGACAATTGAATTTGAGGAAATAGTCAACTGGAAAGTTATAGACTAGGGTCTTACCTTTCCAGAATGGGAGATACCAAGCAATTCTAACTTGTGTGCTGGAATTTATGGACATTATGAGTTTAGCAACCTATTATCTAGTCTGACTTCAAGCTTTGAGTTAACTCGGGAAATTGAGTCCCTTAAAAGGAAATTGAGGGAATCATCGACTAAGGGGATGGCAACGGATCTCCTTACCCTTCTAGGAAATCCTGAGTGTATTGGTTTCCGATGAGTGTAGCTTGGGTCACAGCTACTGGTATTTCTTGACTGTTCCATCAGACAATTGACGAAGAACTCTCTGCCTACCGCAATATGGTGATCGTGAGCTATCAGATTTAAAAGATGAGTTTTAGCATTTCATTCGGAACTTAGGCAAATTCCTGTGCATGTACTCATGGTGGACATGAGTGAGTTGGGATATAGCTCTGTTGGATTGTATTGGGTGTCTCGATGCCTGAGTCTATCAATAGTCAAGAATGAATAATTATATGCGTGCTTACCTTCACTAAATTGTATTACACCATCAAGGCGCTGTTAGACCACTCGCTGAGGGTCACGGGCCGGGATTATTTTGGGTCGCTGACCTATGAAGGTATTGGGAATCAGTGGATGTGATTCCGGAATGGTTGTTACTTTGACAGACCAGTCAGGCTCGACTTTGTTGATCGACACCGAGTGTGGTTGAATAACAACACATTTTCAGTAAACTGCATTGATTAGGTTTTCTTTTATTGTTTTGCTTGAAGACTGAATTGGTGTTAGGGGTGATTCCCTATAATCCAACTCGTTCTGAGAGTTAGCACTAAGTGGTGATACTGGTTGTCTCTTCCTGTCATTAGGGATACGCGCTGCGGCGCATATCTTGCACTGTTAATTCCTGAAGTACCATGGTAAGAACGGGATGCTAATATCCTGGCAAATCGGGGGTATTTTAGGACCTCCGAGGTAGTCATGTTCTATGTTGGTGGACACGAACGGATCATAAAGGATCTTTGCGCAATGGATATACTGCGGTATATCTGTAAGTTCGTCACAGCTTTCGAGGATGGTTCGACGCAGTAATTATTGGTGACTTCGGGGTAGCGCCCCGCATTACTTCTTTTATTTTTACCTCCTCAACCATGTCATACTATCAGGAACAAGAAGTAGACCAAATTAGAATGCACTGCATAGCGAGGGTTTAAATCCCTGAACTGGAGAAACGGCTTGATCTGGGGCACATGTAGTATGGAATGCATGTGTGTCCAGAGTCTTGCTGACATTAGATTAGGTGTATCTGTTCTGTACCTTGTGTTTGAATAGACTTTAGGTCATGGCATACACGAACACTAGGAAATCAGGATGCACGTTGAATTTTCCATTCAAGATGAATTTGTGAGTGTGATAGTTTGAGGATTGCTGTTTCCTTATCAGCATTGCGTCAGTAGAATTACTGACGTACCCCACCTTTTAGGTACATGGATATCAGGTCACAAGTATAGGAGAGCCCAAGATTAGAAGGGCATCCAAGTAGTGGCAGTATGCACGTCTACCCTTCAAGCGGGTGCAGAATTATCAGAGTCGCGTAGCAGAAGGCTCAACCCGAGGGGCAGGTCCCAGAGGGGGCAGATAGACCACTCAACGGAGTTTCGGCAGTTACCAAGGAATTGCCGATCTGAAAGACAGCCAATGGCTTCACAAGAATGTTTAAGTATTCTTATAGTCAGTTGTAATAAAGTTATGTAATTTGTATTCCTGGTCCAAGAACAATTTGATATTTGTAATTATTAATGTAACAACTCTGATGGCAATAAAAATGTTTAAATTTCCACGTTATTTACTGTGTTGAGATGCATTTGAAGGCAATGATCTTGGTGATGTCACGGATGTCCGATAACGGGGATCCGGGGCGTTACATCTACAATACCAATAATCTAAATATTTGTTTGTCTGAGACACAGTTTGCAATTAAAATACCTTTTATTATTGTTTCAACCAAAATATAATACATGAAGTTTGCAAAACTTTAATCCAAGCTAATCATTTCTTTTATTTCCATTTTGTCTCTCCATTGCACCTTTATAAAAAAAATCAAAATGGATAAATAACAAATTTACTTTAGCTGTCTTTCTTAAGTGGAGAGTTTGCACCCTTCACTGGTAAACTTCAGTCATCCCAATCCTATATATCTAAACATACACTAAAAGTTCTTATATGTTATATTATCTATGGTTTCTAATTAATAACCAGTGAAGGGAACACTTCGCGATAGTATTTTCTCATGTAGTAAAGAAATTAATGTTGCATATTTGCCAAGTTATTTTAGGTTGCTGGTCAGCTTACCTGTCCTGCTATGTTTGGAAGCCCAAATTGAGGCCACCAAATAATCCATCTCACTTGCGTATACCTTAAATCAAAACCAATAAAAAACTCATCAAATAAATCACTAAATTAAATTTTTTTAAACCCAAAAATAAAACAATCATACCTCTATGAACTTAGATCCCATGCACAAACAAAATTCGAGTCAGCAAAAAACTGAGTAATTCCCTACACACACAAAATTAAAAATTAGAATAAGAATTCGGTTAATGAGATGAAATTAGAGTCGTCGCATCGCATATAAAGGCTCTCGATTCGGTGGAGGGGAGTCGCCAATACAGAGTCTCTTGATATTCGCGCTCGATTTGACGGGGGGGAGTCATCGATACGGAATCAGCAGTGGATCAAATATCGGCGACGACCTCTTGATTGGAGTTCGACATTGGATTTGGATTTGGATTTGCTTTGAAAATTTAAAATTTTCAAAATTACAAAATTTTAAATATTAAACTTTTAAAATTTTTAAAATGTAAAAATTTTTTATTTTAAAAATTTTAAAATTTTAATTTTTTTTATTTTAAATTTTTTAAAATTTTAAATATTTTTAAATATTTTTAATTTTTTAAAATTTTTAAAATTTTTTATAAGTTTTTTAATATTTTTGATATTTTTGAAGGATTTTTAAATTTTTTAAATTTTTAAATTTTTTAGTTTTTTAGTTTTTTTTAGTTTTTTTATTTTTTTATTTTTAAAATTTTTAAAAAATTTAACTTCTTAATTTTTTTAATAGGAGAGAGAGAGAGAGAGAGAGAATTAAATAAATAAATGAGTTGTTTTGGATGAGGGGATTTGAATTTGAGTATTGGGTACCAGTATAATAATATATACATACCCTCTTCTCCTTCCCCCATTCACTTTATCTCTCTCTTCGGAATCAACTTAAAGTTGTTGTTATTGGGAATAGCGCCATCAATAGTAAGATGTTTTCACACTTACAATTTTTTCTCAAGTCAGAGAGCTCCTAATTGAATCCAAAATATACCTATGCCGTTATTTCCAATAGCTACATCTGGAAAAAAAATTACAGGTGCCGCTATTGGTAGCAACGTAAGCAAAATAACATTTTCCGTTATTCCAATAGCATTTTATGCTGACGCATCCAAAACTAAGCCCATTTAGTACATATTTTCGAAAGTGGATTAGTTTAGTAATTATTGTCAAAAAGTGGGTCAGTACGGAAAAATTTCCCATTCTACTCTTCTCCCAAATTGGGACCCGCACCACCACCTTACTCTTGTTCCTTGTACATTGTCTTTTGACCCTAATTCCCGAATTTATGAGTCTTTAATATCAAGTATGAAGAGAGATTATTTATGTCACACATTTCATTTATGGTTTTATGGAAAATTATAATAACACATTCATGCTATTCATGCTATTTGAATATTTAATATATTCATGCATGTGCTGTCAAGTTAAATGATTGTATGTGAATCATGTGTGATGAGGATCGTGCATGGTAGATACTAGTTGTATCTCTTTGTGATTGACAAGATTGTTCACAGTTTGATGATAGTGATAAATTATCCAGATACCATCATGTCATCTTAACTCCAGGTTAGTAGAGTAGAAAAATTGGACAAAATTTGTGGTGTTTGGTCAATGATTAATCTTCTAGTGCTGACATGAATGTACATTACTTCCACCGTGAGAATATCCTCAAGTACTATGAGTTGTTGTTACCATAGTTTGTTGGCTTGAACCCCAATGGATTGTTGGACAGTTAATTATGACATCTTGAATAGATCGTGTAAAGGACAATACACGCTATCCTAGTGGGGGATTGGGCTTTATGTAAGATTAGGTGATAATCTACCAGCAATTTAGATACTGTCCATGTTGGAGACAGTTCACTACAAAAGATACTGGTTTTATCGGCGATTATTTCTCGGCGTTTTACTAGTAGCGTCGGGGTAGGAAGCGAATAGGAATTGGGCGTCAGATGGGATGGTCATGCACCGGCGGTCGATTGAAAACGCCGGCGTATGTTAGTATTCACCGGCGTTTTACTTAAAAACGCCGGTGAAGTTTATTATTCACCGGCGTTTTTATTGTAAACGCCGGCGAATATACGGAAAGATTCACCGGCGTGTCTAATTAAAACGCCGGTGAATAACTGCGATAAAACCCGCGAACCCTAATCTTTCGCTCGCCATTTTCCCAAATCCCCAACCCCAAAAAAAAAAAAAAGGGAAGGGGCGCTTCGTTTCCCTCCTTCCTCGCTCTACTTTCCGCGCGTTTGCCTCCGCCGCTTCGTCCTCTTCGACGGCCTTCGACCTTTCGAAATCGTCCCTTCTTCCCTTCGACCTTTTCGATTTCCCTCTTCCCTCTCTCTATTTGGAGGTGAATCGGCAGTCGCCCCGCTCTCTCTCTCTCTCCTACGCCCCCGCCCTCGTCGCCCCGTTCCCTCTCTCTCTTCGGTATTATCTCTTGATTTCCCTTATTTTTCAAAAAAAACAGCTTTTTTCAGTTTATTCATCTTGATTTTCTTAACATGAATGGTTTAGCTGAGATGAAGAATTAATAGAAAAATATATGCTTAGATAATGGAAATTTTCATCTTCTTTTACTGTTAATGAAGCTGATTTCATGCATCTGATTGTCTTCATGGCATGTTTGTTTTTTTACCCAAGATGGGTTCACTGTGAACTGAGGATGCTCTAGGTACGTATGCCAATATCCTCCGGCCGGATATGCACAACAATTGAATTTTAGATTTAGTTGGGCACAGTGAATTAGTAGAGCAACATATAAGCTCACATAATGGGAAATTTTCATTTTCAGATACTGTTAAAGTAACCTGATTGCAATCTTTGGCATGGTTTTTTAACACAAAATGGGTTCACTTCCAAACTAAGTATGCTGCATAGCATCCCCATTTTCTTTCACTGTTAATGAAGCTGATTTCATGCATCTGATTGTCTTCTTGGCATGCATGTTTTTTTACCCAAAATGGGTTCACTGTGAACTGAGGATGCTATAGGTACTTATGCCAAAATCCTCCAGCCGGATATGCACAACAATTGGATTTTAGATTTAGTTGGGCTAAAGAAGTAGTAGAACAACATATAAGCTCAGATAATGGGAAATTTTCATTTTCAGATACTGTTAAAGTAACCTGATTGCAATCTTTGGCATGGTTTTTTAACACAAAATGGGTTCACTTCCAAACTAAGTATGCTGCATAGCATCCCCATTTTCTTTCACTGTTAATGAAGCTGATTTCATGCATCTGATTGTCTTCTTGGCATGCATGTTTTTTTTACCTAAAATGGGTTCACTGTGAACTGAGTATGCTATAGGTACGCATGCCAAAATTCTCCGACCGGATATGCACAACAATTGGATTTTAGATTTAGTTGGGCTAAAGAAGTAGTAGAGCAACATATAAGCTCAGATAATGGAAATTTTCATTCTCAGATACTTTTAATGAAGCTGATTGCCATCTTTGGCATGATTTTTTAACAAAAAATGGGTTCACTTCCAAACTAAGTATGTTGCTAGCATCCTCATTTTCTTTTATGGTTAATGAAGCTTATTTTCATGCATCTGATTGTCATCTTGACATGTTTTTTTTGACCAAAATGGGTTCACTGTGAACTGAGGATGGTATAGGTACGTATACCAAAATCCTCTGGCCGGATATGCACAACAATTGGGTTTTAGATTTAGTTGGGCTGAAGAAGTAGTAGAGCAACATATAAGCTCAGATAATGGAAAATTTTTCATTATCAAATACTGTTAAAGTAACCTGATTGCAATCTTTGGCATGGTTTTTTAACACAAAATGGGTTAACTTCCAATCTAAGTATGCTGCTAGCATCCCCATTTTCTTATTTTGTTGTTAGTGAAGCTTATTTTCATGCATCTGATTGTCATCTTGGCATGTTTTTTTTACCAAAATGGGTTCACTGTGAACTGAGGATGGTATAGGTACGTATGCCAAAATCCTCCGGCCGGATATGCACAACAATTGGGTTTTAGATTTAGTTGGGCTGAAGAAGTAGTAGAGCAACATATAAGCTCAGATGAGGGGAAATTTTTCATTTTCAGATACTGTTAATGAAGCTGATTGCCATCCTTGGCATGGTTTTTTAACAAAATGGGTTCACTTCCAAACTAAGTATGCTGCTAGCATCTTCATTTTCTTTCAATGTTAATGAATTGAAGCTTATCCCATGCATCTGATTGTCATTTTGGCATGTTTTTTTGACCAAAATGGGTTCACTGTGAACTGAGGATGCTATAGCTGTATGCCAAAATCCTCCGGCTATGTACAACAATTGGTACACTCTGAAAATATATGCTTACATACTGGACATTTTTATTTTTCTTTTACTGTTTCTTTTGTTTAGTATTATTATTATTATTATTATTATTATTATTATTATTATTATTATTATTATGAGATAAGTGATTATTAGTAGTCATGAACAGAATAGTTCATGAGTCATCAGATCTTCTTGTTACCGTAGTTACACCACGACACGCTCATTATTCGGCCGATTCCTCTTCATCAGCAAAATACCCTTTACCATCATCATCTCGTTGAACGGAAAGCCAAATACAGGGGAGACTATAGTCGATTTTTTTTATGCTCGAACACAGGGTGTGCGATAAAATACCACTAAGGTGGTTGTGATCATTTCCACAAAAGGTCGTTTAGGGTTTGGTGAATAGAGTAGATTGTGTTAAGATATAGTTTTTTTTTGTACATTTTTTGGAGCCATAATTTCTTTATTTTTCAGTTAAAGATTATATCGTTTATTTATTTGCAGCTATGGATGGTTTTCAAATAGGTGAAATTTAATATACAAAATGCCTTTTACTGTTATTACTATTTAATATATCAAATTTTAATTTCAGACTGTGTGCTATTGATATAATGGATAGAAGTTGGATTAGTAAACCACGATTATCCAAGGAGTACCGTGATGGTATTAAAGATTTTATTATCTTTGCCAAACGACATTCCCGTGATCCCAACCTAATCCTTTGTCCATGCCTTCGCTGTACAAATTGTATGCTGAGGACATGTGACGTAGTAGATACACACTTGGCTGTCAACGGTTTTCTTCAAGGGTACACAAGGTGGTTTTGTCATGGAGAGGATCATACGGCAGCTCCTGTTCGTCCGGTTGTATTCGAAAATGAGGCTGAGCCCTTAGTGAACGAAGACTTAAGCGTTCCCGATGAGATGCATGCTTTGTTACAAGATGCCATGGGGAATCATAATGTTCCTTTCCACACCAATGACCCAACAACCGAAGTTAACAATGAGTCAATAGAAACAAACCAGATTGGTGGTGGAGTGGACGAGGAAATGTCTGGCCCCACCCATGAAAATAATAAGCAGCAAGAATCCTTCGCTAAGTTACTTGAAGATGCTAGTATCCCGTTGTACCGCGACTGCACCAAATTTTCTAAGTTCTCATTCATTGTCAGACTATTTCAGATTAAATGTTTAAACGGGTGGTCTGCTAAGTCCTTCACTATGCTACTTGAATTGTTGAATGAAGCATTTCCTGAAATCTGTATTCCAAACTCAGCCTATAAAATTAAAGAATTCTTAAGTTCTCTCGATCTAGGATATGAGAAGATAGCAGCATGTCCAAATGACTGTACGCTTTTCACGAGTGGTAAGAAAAGTCTGGAGAATTGCGAAGTGTGTGGTTCTTCGAAATGGAAAGAAAGACCAAATCAAGACGAGGGAGCCAGTGGATCTACTAAGCGAAGTAGGAAAAAGAAGCCTGCCAAAATATTGCGTTACTTTTCTCTGATTCCTAGGCTACAAAGGTTGTTTATGTCTACGAAAACTTCTTCTGATATGAAATGGCATGCTGAAGGTTGCACTAATGATGGGATTCTTAGACATCCTGCTGATTCTCAATCTTGGAAAAAATTTAATGAAAGATATCCTGATTTTGCGGAAGATCCTCGAAATGTGAGACTTGGACTAGCTAGTGATGGTTTCAACCCTTTCAGGCAAATGAGTAGTACATACAGCATATGGCCGGTTGTGTTGATACCATACAATTTGCCGCCTTGGAAATGCATGAAGCAGTCCTCATTTATTTTGTCCATGATAGTTCCTGGACCGAAAGGTCCAGGAAATAATATAGATGTGTACCTATAACCGTTAATAGATGAACTTCAGAAGTTGTGGGTGGGTGTTCCAACCTATGATGCTGTGGCTAAAGAAATACTTTCTCTTCGTGCCGTGTTGTCTTGGACAATCAATGATTTTCCAGCATATGCAAATTTATCTGGATATAGTACTAAAGGACGTTATGCATATCCATGTTGTGCTGACCAAACTAGTTCAGGGTGGTTGTACAATGGTAGAAAGTTTTGCTATATGGGTCATAGGAGATGGTTGCCTGACACACATATATTTCGGACAGAGGCAGCGACATTTGATGGCACCGACGAGTGGGAACATGCTCCTGGGTCTTCTTCTGGTTCAGATATTTTGAGGCGGGTAGATGGTCATCAATTCAAATATGGAAAAGAACCAGAAGTCAGGACAAAGGGCAAGAAAAGGGCAAGGCCGGAGCAAGGTGAGGAGACCGATCTATATGGCGAAGATGAGGATCAAAACTTGACGAGTTTAGGTGCATGGAAGAAGAAGAGTATTTTCTTCAAGTTGCCGTATTGGGAATTCAACTTACTGCGACATAATTTAGATGTGATGCATATCGGAAAAAATATTGGTGAGAATTGTATAGGAACAGTTATGGGAGATGATCGGAAGACAAAGGACAATCTCAAGAGCCGACTTGATTTGAAGTCAATGGGCATCCGACATGAGTTGCACCCAGAAGAATTGTCGAACGAGAAAGTACTCCTACCTGCTGCAATCTATTCAATGTCAAAATCGGAGTTGGAATTATTTTGCAAAGTACTACTTGAACTTAAAGTCCCCGATGGCTATTCTTCTAACATGGCAAGATGTGTCAACTTTAAAGAGAAGAGGCTTCAGGGTCTAATGTCACACGACTACCACATCCTAATGCAGGATCTCCTTCCTGTGGCCCTAAGGTCTTCAATATGTGAGCAAGTCACTAATGTCCTGAAAGATCTTTGTAGCATATATACAGGTATTTTCTCAAGAATGCTTCATGTTGAAGATCTGGACCAATTGGAGCAGCAGGCGGCACTGACACTTAGTAAAATAGAGATGATATTTCCTCCATCGTGCTTCACTATTATGATTCACTTGATAATCCACCTTGCTGGTGAAGCCAAAATCGGCGGTCCTGTTCACTATCGGTGGATGTACCCCATTGAGAGGTAAAATAATTCATTCATCTTACGAAATTGAATTTTCAAAAGCTCATTTCTTTTAATCCCCTAATCCGCTCTAGTTTATTAATTGTACATGTTCAGGTACCTATACCGGCTAAAGGGTTATGTGAAAAATAGAGCATATCCTGAAGGGTCAATAGCCCAGGGATATCTATCAGAGGAGTGCTCACATTTTTTTTCCAGGTATTTGCCTGGTGTGGAGACATCTTCCAGTAGACCACGTAGAAATCCAGACATTTCCAACCTTGATGGTGCTCAATATCCTTTTGATACCGCTGGCACTACTGTTGGTAAAGTTGATGCATTTGAGCTCGATAGCTTAGCGTGGGAACAGGCACATCGATATGTGCTAGACCATCATGCATCAGTGGAACCATTTCGAATGTTAGTTGCTTTTGAATTTAAATCGAATACTGTGAAAACCGTGGAGTTCGATATTTTTGATACTTTTGTTATTCCTAATTTCAATTGTTTGTTTTTTAGCGAATTTGTTAGGGACATCAAACGAAGGGCTAAACCAAGAAGACTACCACCACGTGAACAAAACAAGCTGATGAATGAAAAATTTCATAAGTGGTTTGAATCTCATGTAGGTGTATTACAGTTAGGCAAGTTAATCTTTATTATATCTACATTTTCTATGGTGCTGATACGATTTGCGCAAAATTAATAGGTACATTCTTTGGGTCCTGAAGGTGCGTCATCTGAAATACAAGTACTTGCCAAAGGTCCCTATCAGATGGTTAAAAGATACGGAGGATACATATTCAATGGTTTTAGATTTCGTACTAAGGATCGTGAATGTAATTTGAAGTCTCAAAATAGTGGAATGGTAGTGACGTCTAAGACTAGAAGTTATGCTTCCAAATCGGACACGAGGCCTGTAGATGGAGATCTCGACTACTATGGAGTGCTCACGGATATCATTGAGTTGAATTATTTTGGCCATTTCCGTGTTGTCTTATTTCGTGGGGATTGGGCTGAGTTTGATAGAAATTTTGCTAACAACAAGGACAAGCTTGGCTTCACAGTTGTAAACTTCTCAAAATTGATTCACATCGGTACACACATTAGCCATAAGCCATTTGTGTTTCCATCCCAAGTGCAACAAGTGTTCTATATTGAAGATCCAACCCTGCCAAAATCGTATGTGGCTATCCCTATGCAGCCAAGAGATGTATTCCAACTGGGCGATACTTCAGACGATGAAGACGGTGAAGACATGAACAGTTACATTGCTTCTGAGTTTCCTGTGTTTGATGTAAACACAACCGATGTTGGAATTTGCGGGACTTGGCTCCGCCAGGATGGAGAAGAGGGCGATGTACTGGAAGATGTCGTATTGTAGTTTACATGATTTTCAATTGGGTTTATTATATGTCTATAATTTTATGTCTTAAATCTTGTTGTAATATTATGTCTGTAATTTCGAATATGTTCATTGTGAATTTAATACACTGTTTTAATTATCTTTCTATTTTCTACTGCTTGGTATTATTTACATTAAACTATGCTTAGTGTCATTTGAACCAAACTATCATTGTAATTTAATCTGTTACAAATCTCATTTTTTTAATTTTTTTACAATTATGTTGGTTTGTTAATCCTACTAAAGTACAAATTTTATGATAGTTATTATAAACATGTTATTAATTAAATTTGCATATCTAAGGAATTTATCGAATCCTTGACAGGTACAACATGCCGAGGCGTGGAAAGAGGGTAAATATAGATGATGGCAACGAGAGCCATGGGGATGAGCAGCCACTAAATAATAGTGGCAGTCAAACATATGAGAGTGAGGGTAGCACGCCGCCCACTGTCAAAAAACATCGGTAAGTCTTAAAATTGGTATTTTTAAAGAGATTATGGTCTTGAATGCATGAAAGACACGTACTAGTGTTTGTGAGTCTGCATTGTGGCTGTCGTCTATAAGCATTTCGTCTATGTTTCTTAAGTGGGCTGTGATTAGAAAGAAAGGACTGGAGTGGAGATCTGGAAACCCAAATAGAGACATCTCGTTTATTATAATCTATGCTTATTGTTGGACCAACCCCCTCTTGCTGTTGTTGCTGATGTCTCTTTGTGTGCTTGTGTTGAAGAGAATGAAGGGATGAGAGAGAGTTGAGGAAAATGCCGGTATGTTAGCCTGGTGTATCCTCATTCTCCACCATCCCTCTTTCTGGCTCCATATATGGCTTCTATATTAAATTGGTTTCCTTCCACGATGACAGTCCGTAGTACTACACTTGATATGAGCCCATGTTCATAGATGCACCCTATTGCATACTCACAAACAACTAATACTTGTCGGCCTTGCATCGTATGCCCAACCCCACTTTGGCACATAACATGGTATAGATGACATTGTGTGACCTGCAAACAAGGATTGTTCAGCCGTGTTGTTGTACTGATTTGGAGGATTTTGGTATGCTAGCAGCATACGTAGTTTGGAAGTGAACCCATTTTGGCTAAAAAATCATGCCAAAGATAGCAATCAGATGCATGAGATCAGCTTCTTTAACAGTATCTGAAAATGAAAATTTCCATAATCTGAGCATATATGTTTCTTTAACAGTGACTGTGAACAATTGTTCTTAATTGGGCTGTGATTAGAAAGAGACGAGTTGGAGTGGAGATCTGGAAACCCATATAGAGACATCTTGTTCATAATAATTTATTATTATTGTTGTTCTTGTCGCTCTTACTGTTGTTGCTGATGTCTCTATGTGTTCGTGTGCTGAAGGGAAAGAAGGGATGAGAGAGAGATGAGGAAAATGCCGCTATGTTAGCCTGGTGTATCCTCATTCTCTACCATTCCTCTTTCTGGCTTCTATATTTGGTTTCCTTCCACGATGACAATTCCAGTTAAAACTACACTTGCTATGAGCCCTATTCGTATTTTTCTTCCATGAAGAATTGATCTATGACTACAATCTCCATTCAAAACCCAATTGTTCTATATTTGGTTCCCTCTTGCTGTTGTTGCTGTTGTTGAAGTGAACCCATTTTGTTTTATTGTTAGTGAAGCTTATTTTCATGCATCTGATTGTCATCTTGGCATGTTTTTTGGACAAAAAATAGGTTCACTGTGAACTGAGGATGGTATATAGGTACGTATGCCAAAATCCTCCGGCCGGATATGCACATCAGTTGGATTTTGCGATATAGTTGGGCTAAAAAAGTAGTAGAGCAACATATAAGCTCAGATAATGGAAAATTTTTCATTTTCAGATACTGTTAATGTAACCTGATTGCAATCTTTGGCATGGTTTTTTTAACACAAAATGGGTTCACTTCCAAACTAAGTATGCTGCATAGCATCCCCAGTTTCTTTCACTGTTAGTGAAGCTTATTTCACAAACCTGATGGTCTTCTTAAGCTATTTTTTGGTCCCATTTTCACTTAACTGTTAGTGAAGCTGATTTCATGCACCTGATTGTCTTCTTGGCATGTTTGTTTTTATACCAAAAATGGGTTCACTGTGAACTGAGGATGGTATATAGGTACGTATGCCAAAATCCTCCGGCCGGATATGCACATCAGTTGGGTTTTGCGATATAGTTGGGCTAAAAAAGTAGTAGAGCAACATATAAGCTCAGATAATGGGAAATTTTTCATTTTCAGATACTGTTAATGTAACCTGATTGCAATCTTTGGCATGGTTTTTTTAACACAAAATGGGTTCACTTCCAAACTAAGTATGCTGCATAGCATCCCCAGTTTCTTTCACTGTTAGTGAAGCTTATTTCACAAACCTGATGATCTTCTTAAGCTATTTTTTGGTCCCATTTTCACTTAACTGTTAGTGAAGCTGATTTCATGCACCTAATTGTCTTCTTGGCATGTTTGTTTTCATACCAAAAATGGGTTCACTGTGAACTGAGGATGGTATATAGGTACGTATGCCAAAATCCTCCGGCCGGATATGCACAACAATTGGGTTTTGCGATATAGTTGGGCTAAAAAAGTAGTAGAGCAACATATAAGCTTAGATATTGGGAAATTTTTTATTTTCAGATACTGTTAATGTAACCTGATTGCAATCTTTGGCATGGTTTTTTTAACACAAAATGGGTTCACTTCCAAACTAAGTATGCTGCATAGCATCCCCAGTTTCTTTCACTGTTAGTGAAGCTTATTTCACATACCTGATGGTCTTCTTAAGCTATTTTTTGGTCCCATTTTCACTTAACTGTTAGTGAAGCTGATTTCATGCATCTGATTGTCATCTTGGCATGTTTGTTTTTATACCAAAAATGGGTTGACTGTGAACTGGGGATGGTATATAGGTACGTATGCAAAAATCCTCTGGCCGGATATGCACATCAGTTGGATTTTGCGATATAGTTGGGCTAAAAAAGTAGTAGTGCAACATATAAGCTCAGATAATGGAAAATTTTTCATTTTCAGATACTGTTAATGTAACCTGATTGCATTCTTTGGCATGGTTTTTTTAACACAAAATGGGTTCACTTCCAAACTAAGTATGCTGTATAGCATCCCCAGTTTCTTTCACTGTTAGTGAAGCTTATTTCACAAACCTGATGGTCTTCTTAAGCTATTTTTTGGTCCCATTTTCACCTAACTGTTAGTGAAGCTGATTTCATGCAACTGATTGTCATCTTGGCATGTTTGTTTTTATACCAAAAATGGGTTCACTGTGAACTGAGGATGGTATATAGGTACGTATGCCAAAATCCTCCGGCCGGATATGCACATCAGTTGGATTTTAGATTCAGTTGGGCTAAAAAAGAAGTAGATCAACATATAAGCTCAGCTAATGGAAAATTTTTCATTTTCAGATACTGTTAATGTAACCTGATTGCAATCTTTGGCATGGTTTTTTTAACACAAAATGGGTTCACTTCCAAACTAAGTATGCTGCATAGCATCCCCAGTTTCTTTCACTGTTAGTGAAGCTTATTTCACAAACCTGATGGTCTTCTTAAGCTATTTTTTGTTCCCATTTTCACTTAACTGTTAGTGAAGCTGATTTCATGCACCTGATTGTCTTCTTGGCATGTTTGTTTTTTTACCAAAACTGGGTTCACTGTGAACTGAGGATGGTATATAGGTACGTATGCCAAAATCCTCCGGCCGGATATGCACAACAATTGGGTTTTGCGATATAGTTGGGCACAGTGAATTAGTAGAGCAACATATAAGCTCAGATAATGGAAATTTTTTTATTTTCAGATACTGTTAAAGTAACCTGATTGCAATCTTTGGCATGATTTTTTTAACACAAAATGGGTTCACTTCCAATCTAAGTATGCTGCATAGCATCCCCAGTTTCTTCTTTTGTTGTTAGTGAAGCTTATTTTCATTCATCTGATTGTGATCTTGGCATGTTTTTTTGACCAAAACGGGTTCACTGTGAACTGAGGATGGTATAGGTACGTATGCCAAAATCCTCCGGATACGCACAACAATTGGGTTTTAGATTTAGTTGGGCACAGTGAATTAGTAGAGCAACATATAAGCTCAGATAATGGAAATTTTCATTGTCAGATACTGTTAATGAAGCTGATTGCCATCTTTGGCATGATTTTTTAACAAAAAATGGGTTCACTTCCAAACTAAGTATGCTGCTAGCATCCTCATTTTCTTTCACTGTTAATGAAGCTTATTTCATAAAGATCCAGGATGGCAAATTTTGACTGGGCTATGATTGGATTGTTTAGTGGATGTTGTCTATGTTCTTAATTGGGCTGTGATTTGAATGAGTGGGCTCGAGTGGAGATCTGGAAACCCATATAGAGACATCTTGTTCATAATAATTTATTATTATTGTTGTTCTTGTCGCTCTTGCTGTTGTTGCTGATGTCTCTTTGTGTTCGTGTGCCGAAGGGAAACAAGGGATGAGAGAGAGATGAGGAAAATGCCGCTATGTTAGCCTGGTGTATCCAAAGTCTCTACCTTTCTTCTTTCTGTTTCCATTTCTGGCTTCTATATATATTTGGTTTCCTTCCACGATGACAGTTCCCTAAAAATACACTTGATATGAATCATATCTTATTTTTCTTATTTTTCTTATATTTGGTTTCCGTCCACGATGACAGTTTCATGGATTGTCTGAACAATCCATGAAGGACATGCTTAGATACTGAATTTTCATTTGTTTTACTATTTTAGATAGTGGATATTCCCAATCAGAGGAGAATATAAAGGTTTCAAGTTAGATACTGAATTTTCATTTGTTTTGTTATTTTAGATATATTTAAAAACAAAATTAAGTACTGAATTTTTAGCATTGCAATGTAATTATTTTACCTCTGTATATATCATTAACAATTCCATTTGCAGTTGGCACTTTGATCTTATAATTTAAGATACAGGTAGTTCTTTTTGCAAGTTCAAAAAATATGTATATTCTGTATTGTGGTGTACTGTTCAATTAAACTATTGTTTTTTTTTACAGAGCGGTCGTCCAGATGAAGGAAATTCTGATGATCAGAGCTGAAGCTACTCGAGGGGTATGAATCTGCGGTCCTCCTTGCTGTTCTTATGTCCTCCTTGCTGTATGGTTGTTGTTCTTATGTCCTCCTCCTTGCTGTTGTTATGTCAGACTGGTTTTTTTTATGAGAGTTATGTCAGACTTTTAATTTGGGATATTTTGGATATTTGTCAGACTGGTTTGTTTGGATATTTGGGATGTTAGTCCCTATATTAATTTGTTAATTATGACACTGTTAATTAATCAATGAAATTGGACGTTGATATGACACCTATGAAACTTGATTATCTTTAATTATTCTTGTGTTTGGTTGTGGTTTGCGCAGTAATATGCAACGAAATTGATTGAATCAGTTGTGAGAATTAGTTTACAGGTTTTGTAAATGAAACTGTGAATTGAAATCGAACGGAAAAGCGGAGTATCGAAAATAAACGGGCATAGCCAGAACGGCGTTTTAAAAAATGCCGGTTTATCTAATGTAATTGTTGGAGTGTGTGATACACCGGCGTTCCAACGCACGCCGATGAATGTTGTTAGCTGTAACGGCACAGACGTATACCGGCGTTTTATAAACGCCGCCGTATATAACTACACCGGCATTTTTTGATCGCGCCGGTGTTCATAGATAGGGCAAACCAGGCACTCATAAACGCGCATACACCGGCGCTCCTTGACCGCCGGTATACTTCCGCTCTACACCGGCGTTTTCATACTCGCCGGTGAATGAATAAATACCGGCAGTTTACAACCGCCGGTGAATGTATATAGGTGTGCAAAAACGGCACTCAGAGACCGACATACACCGGCGTTTTATAACCGCCGGTGTAGTTCTAACATTTACCGGCGTCCACCAAAAACGCCGGTGTAGACCCCTTCGTTTCCGCGACGTCCGTTTCGGCGGCATTTGGACCGGCGCTATTATAAACGCCGGTGAAAGTTTCACCGGCGTAAAAAAACGCCGGTAAAAACGTCAAAAAGCGCCGAAAAATCTACTTTCTTTTGTAGTGGTTGCTAGAAAGTAAACCGAGTTCATCTTAGGAGAGTAAGACAATACTAGGTAGGCGTTACATTAACCAAGTTAGTTGTGGATGTTTAGGTAGGGATTAGTAGCATGGTAGCAGTACTGAAAAAAAAAAAGGAATCTCATATATTTAATACTCCACTCCTCAGTGTTCAATCACGATAGTGTCAATAGCACTAGTTTGGATTGACAACTTGGATGCAAGTAGTATTTGCATTGATAGAGTTGTTGTAGGCCAATAATTGGTAACCCTGATAATCCCCTATCTCTTACTTTATATGGCTTATTGCAAGATGAGAGTATTGTACTATCATGTTACACACATTTGTGACAAGATCCAATTTGTGTTGGTGAGAATATTGTTTGTGTTGGACAATATGTGTGGTTGATTAAGTATCAACCCAAATAGTGATCAATTATAGTTTGATTAATTGGAGTTACACTAATGTCCAAGAATACAAACAATAATAACCCACTACTACTTGTTTGAGTGGTAACCATATATGTTTAGTTACATGTCAAATGGGTAAGCCACAATTAAGTTTGAGCAACTTGGAAAAAGACAAGTCCTAGGCAAAACAGTGACTAAATCGGTCGACTGCACCGAACGGTCAGTAGTGGCCAATTAGAGATCTAGTCGACCGTTGGCTGCAAATTTGGTTTCCATATTTGATGTTTAGGCAATTTTTTCGGGTATACGATAGGCTAAATTTTTATTAAAAAAAAAGGTACACAAAGTTTTGGATCAGTTTAAAAAAAGTATACAAATTTTTTTTTATTTAAAAAGGACACAATGTTTAAATAAAGTCCACTGGGTTAGTTAGGGTTAGGGTTAGGATTAGTTCGGGAGGTTTATTTAAACATATGATTAGTTAAGTGATATTTTTTAAACACAAGTAAAAGATGAATAGTGGTTTTTTTAAACCCTAACCCTAACCCTAACCCTAACTAACCCTGGGGACTTTATTTAAACATTATGTTCTTTTTTTTTTTTTTTTTAATTGTGTACTTTTTTTAAACTGGCCCAAAACTTTGTGTATTTTTTTAAATTTAGCCGTATAAGATAATCTAATACAACTTTGGTTGATTGGAGAGTACCTAACTGAATTTGAATTTCTAATTGTTGGTCCCAATTTGTTCACTTAAAACTTGTTTAATAATAAATTAATTTCGGAGTTTGCATCTTATAGTATTTCTGAAATTGTTGGATTTAAAAATTAGTCTTTACTTAATTTGGGCATTAAAGTAGTTTTCTCATTAAATCTATAAAATATATTATGCTAAGATCACTTTTGGTCTACAATTTTTTTTTCTTTTTTAAAACAAAAAAAGAAAAGAAAATGTAGGAGAGGAAAAAGAAAAAAAAAAAAAAAAAACCCTCCCTTTCGCCATCCAAAATTTTAAATGAAATCATCTCTCTTAATAAAACTTAAAAAAATCGCACACTACATAATATTAGATGAATTGTTTACTTTTTTTTTTCCTTAAATTCTGTGCAATATATGCACAAGATTATATTAGTAACTTCTTTATGCTAAACCTGATTTAATTCAAGTTAAACTCAGATGAAGTCTAAAAAGTTCCAAATACCCATCTCCCCGCTTCAATGGCCAGTTTGAATTTATAATAGGGTTTTTTCCATATATATCCTCTAACAAATATTGAAATTCCATAGTGTAGAATCACACCCGTATTTTTTTTATGTTTAAATACTCAAGTAATGTAAGTATATAATGAGTCTATTAAGTGTGTAGGTGATATTGCAAATTATAGGTGATAATGTTGGAGGTTAGATGGAATGATGCTATAAACGGTCAAATTTGAAGAAGGATGAATGGAATTCAAGTTTCGTCCCTCATAAACTCAAAACAAAGCTTCAAATGTACATTCCTAAAGCTTCAAATAAATAATTCCAACACTAGAAGTGAAGATTCAAGATATGTGGATAGTCAAGCGAAAAATGAAGTGTCGAGCGAAGATGAAGACTTATACTCCATCAAAATTGAGTTGGGAGCTCAAACTTCGGTGAGAGTATTTATTTAATTATGTATCTTGTTACTAATCAGGCAAAAGGTAGGATCTAACCGAGAGTTTTATATGCATTCATTATATAAAGATTTTCAACTTGATTTTTCGTGAAAATGACTCACATCGGTTTTTTTTTACACCCAAAAGAACTTTTGAAAATTGCATTTGTTACAAAAATTCTTTTACAGTAAACTCAATTTGATTGAGAGGCACAGAAAACAGAGAAGAAAATAGGAGAGAAAGAAAAAAACCGAAAGGAAAAAATAAATAAATAAACAACTTACAAAACCTAATATCAGATTACAAGTTGAGAAGTCGAGGTCTGTGTATCACACAGTGTCCTTAAAACAGATTTCGCATCTTCCGATTGCTGGAATGAACGAAGGCATCTATCTCCCAGGATGCAACAACTAGAGTGTTTACGTAGGCACCACATAGCACTCTCGAACCGAATAGCAGCGTCAGAACCCTATTACCGATTTACCAGAACAGCAGGAGCGAAGAACAGAATAGTACTTAGAGGAGGAAGGAAGAAGATTTCTTGTGCAGGAAAGAAATGAGAGGGGAGGCTTCTATTTATAGAGGCAGGGTTAAAACTGTAACGGCAGATAAGGCTTTGAATGCCTTTAGTGTAACGGCAGACAAGGCTTTGAATGCCCTCAGTGTAATGGCAGACACGTAATTGAATGTCGACACTGTAATGGCCGACATTAATCATTGCCTTTGAATGCCTTCAGTGTAACGGCAGACAAAACATTGAACACAACACTGAAACGGTAGACAGAATCGTTTCTGCATTTATTTTAGCCGTTACAAAAGAAAAAATCAAAACTGTAGCAAAAAGTGGCTCTGCACGGGGTGGGGTCATGTCGGTCCGACATTCCTGTCCGCAGGTCGTGCGGGCGCACACAAGTCACATGTAATCCGGTCCGAGATTTGCACCCCCCTGCACGCGCGAGAGAGAGCCTCTCTTCTAGCTATCTTACAATACTTAGAAGGAGGTTACTATATATCCTCTTCTATTTTCTTTGATTTTTTCAATATAGGACTATGTTCCCTTAACCCATTTTCAAGAATGAAAACGTCTCACTTTGAAAGACAATTTCTCATTCACCCCTTAACCGTTTTTAGCAAACCAATATATGATTTTGATCTACTCACGAAGGAGAACACAAATCAATCAAGATCTCTCAATAATTCATTGAGGATCTTACTCAAAAAATTGCTCAAAAATCGGTTGGTAAATGGTGTATAAAACACCCATTTTCTAACATTCCCCACATAAATGAAAATTGACGATCACAGACACGACAGACTGACATGACAGACTTGGTGATAGAATTCAACTGTTGATTCCTGCATAGGATAGGTAGGTGTCCCTTTGAACCTAAATCTTGGGATCTCCAGTCAGCTAGGTTGGGTGTCCATTGTATCGACTTATTCTTTCATGGGCTATAGTCCCATTCCCCTCGATGATTTATCAACTAACTCTCTGTTTAACCCTTTGGATAGCGGATCCGTAATGTTATCCTTTAACTTTACATAGTCCACAGAGATAACCCCAGTAGAGAGTAGTTGTCTAATGGTATCATATCTTCGACGAATATGTCTAGATTTACCATTATACATATTGCTCTGTGCTCTACAAATTGCATAGTGACTATCTGAATGTATGCAGATTGGAGGCACAAGCTTCGTCCACCTTGGAATATCCTCAAGGAAGTGGCGTAACCATTCAGCCTCTTCCCCACATTTGTTCAGTGTGATAAATTCAGATTCCATCGTGGATTTAGCAATCACTGTTTGTTTCGAGAATTTTCAAGAAACTGGTGCACCACCTAGTGTAAACACATAGCCACCAGTGGATTTTGAATTATCACTAGATATCCATTTTACATCACTGTATCCTTCAAGTACAGCTTGGTATCTCGTATAGTGCAGCCCATAGTTACGAGTAAAATGTAAGTACTTAGTACTCTTGTAATTGCTTGCCAATGCTCGCTTCTAGGATTACTCGTGTATCTACTTAGTTTACTCACTACATAGGCTATGTCTGGTCTTGTACAACTCATTAAGTACATTAGATTGCCTATGATTCTAGAGTATTCTACTTGAGAAATACTCTCACCTTTATTCTTGGATAAATGTAAAGTTAGATCTATTGGAGTTTTGGCAATTTCAGAATTATCTTTATCAAATTTTCCAAGAATATTGTCAACATAATGTGACTGGCTTAAGATAAGCTCGTCTGATGTTCTTGACATTTTAATTCCCAATATAACATCAGCTATCGTCTGATGTTCTTGACATTTTAATTCCCAATATAACATCAGCTAGTCTCATGTCTTTCATGTCAAACCTTGAGTTCAACATGTTTTTAACAGATTTAATCATATGATCATTACTTCCAATAATAAGCATGTCATCTACATACAAATATATAATGACATATCCATTTTCTGTGTCTTTGACATATACATATTTGTCACATTCATTAATCTTGAAACCATTGGTCATCTTGTCAAATTTCTCATGCCACTGCTTTGGAGCTTGTTTCAAGCCTTATAATGACTTCACCAGTTTACACACTTTCTTTTCATATCCTGGAGCCAAAAAACTCTCAAGTTGTTCCATGTAGATTTCTTCATCTAAATCTCCATTAAGAAAAGCTATTTTTACATCCATTTGATGTACTTCAAGATTGCGCAGAGCTTCTACTGCAAGTACCATCCTAATAGAATTTATTCTCATCACAGGAGAATATGTATCAAAGTAATCAAGACCTTCCTTTTGTTTATAGCCTTTAATTACAAGTCTTGCCTTGTATTTTTCAATTGATCCATCAGGTTTCATTTTTCTCTTAAAGATCTACTTGGAACCTAAAGGTTTACTACCCAGTGGAAGATCCACTAGTTCCCCAGTATGATTTTGCAAGATAGAATTAATTTCACTCTTGATGGCTTCTTTCCATAGAGGACCATCACTAGAGTTCACCGCTTCCTTGAAGGTTTGGGGTTCACCTTCAAGCATAAAAGTCAAGAAATCCGGACCAAAAGATTTTTCCATTCTTGTTCTTTTACTGCGTCGAGGTTCCTCCTCAACTTCTTCATCTTGGTCTTCACTATCTTCACTAATAGTCTCATCTGTTCATTTGGAGGAACTTGGTTCATCCTTTGACTTACATAGAAATACATCTTCAAAGAACGATACATTTCTAGACTCCATTATCGTGTTCTTTGGTATATCAGTGATATCGAATTTGTATACCAAGAACCGATAGGCACTACTGTTAAGGCATAGTCAATGAAAATACAATCGTTTTTGGTCCTATTTTCACTTTCTTTGGTGGAGGTACTGCTACCTTGGCAAGACATCCCCACATTCGCAAGTGTTGCCGCTGAAATCGGTGTGGGGGCAAACAGATAGATTTTTGGATTCGTGGGAAGTTGAATAGTCAAACTTGAACACTTTCACCGGAGTTTGACCAAGATTCTCCCACCGTGTACCTGCAAAAAGTGCGAGACACCGGGGTTGATTCCAGCGACGCACCCTCCGACGCTCTAGTCAGTAATCAGAAAGATTGTGAAAGAGTTTTGATTGGCAAAAGATTGATTATCTGGTAACAGTGGGAGATGGGGGGTATTTATAGCCGCCTTAGGAACCAGTTTCAGGATAAGATCAAATCCCTACTTCTCAGTGAATGGATAGAAATGATCAGGACCGTTGATTAAAGTCAATCATAAACCCTAATTCTCCTATCCAGCTGGACTGGGCTTCTTGCAGGTTGGAATCTGCACCCAGTAAGATGGACCCGTTTATGGGTTATTGGGCCTTTGAAAAAGGACCAGTTCCCATTTTAGACCCATTTGTAGGTGAAATTACCATTTTACCCCTGAGCTTTAAGATTCGTGCTCAATTTGAACGGTTCTGAGTTAACCCTATTTTTAGCCACATCACGAGCCCCCCACTCCCGAATACTGAGTTTGATCAGCCTTTGAGGAGTAGTTTTATTATTTTAATGGCTTGCAGAGTTGTATCGGAGTCCAAATGAGGGGTGTCGAATCTTTTATATGAGGTATCATGGTGATTTTCGGTGTTGGTTGCACGCTCAAGATTGTTCTTGAGCTCTCCTGGTCTTTCGGTGACTTTTCTTAATTTTTATTTATTTTTCGGATCATTTATTTAAGTTTGCGAAGCGGTGATTTATTGTTCAGTGGCATTAATTAATTATCCTAAGCAATAATTATTTACCCGGGGGTTCAAAAATATTTTCTCGAATTTATAATTATTTTTTAGAATTTTTAATTAATTTTCCTGAATTTTTAATCATTTTTTTGCAATTTCTAAATAAATAATTTGAATTTAATAAATAAAAAATTGATTTTTAATACAATTTGTGACGTAGCGCAATCTGGGACGCTCATCTGCAAAGAGCATGAATATCTGAGCGATCGGACTGTCTGGGTGGCTCGGCGGCACTTTTCTCCGTTTGTGGAGGTCGGTGCCCCGGTAGCTCGGTCATAGCTCCTTGGTAGCTCGGTAGCTCGGTGCTTCATGAGCTACCGAGCTACGTGGCTGAATCTGGAGCGTCCATCATGGCATGAATCACGAGGTAGGAGGCTCAGATCACGAGAAAACGTGATTTTGTCGTTTTATGGGCGTAACGTGATCTGAGCCGTTCATCATCTTTTGGCACGAATCTTGGAACAATCTGACGGTTTGAGTAGTTCGGCAGCATTTTTCTCCAAATGTGGAGGTCGGTGCCCCAGTAGCTCGGTAAAGTGCCTCGGCAGATCGGTAGCTCGGCGCTTCGTGAGCTGCCGAGCTACGTGGCTGAATCTGGAGCGCCCATCAGGGCACGAATCATGATGCAAGCAGCTCAGATAACGAGAAAACATGATTTTTTCATTTTGTGGGCATGGCGTGATCTGATCCGCTCATCATCTTTTGGCACGAATCTTGGAACAATCAGATGGCCCAAGTTTGGCATCGTTTTTCTCCAAATGTGGAGGTCGGAGCCTCAATAGGTCGGCAGAGTGCCTCGGTGGCTCGGCTCATCAAGAGTCGTTGAGCCATGTGGCGACATCCGGAGCGTTCATCAAGGCACGAATCATGATGCAGGCGGCTCAAATCACGAGAAAACATGATTTTGTCATTTTGTGGGTGGGGCGTGATATGATCCGCTCATCATCTTTTTGCGCGAATCTTGGGACAATCAGACGGCCCAAGGAGTTCGGCATCATTTTTCTCCAAATGTGGAGGTCGGTGCCTCGGTAGCTCAGCAGAGTGCCTCGGTGGCTCGGCTCATCAAGAGTCGTTGAGCCACGTGGCGACATCCAGAGCGTTCATCAAGGCACGAATCACAAAGCAGTCGGCTCAGATCACGAGAAAACGTGATTTTTTCGTTTTGTAGGCGTGTCTGGATCTGAGCCGCTCATCAACTTTTGGCACGAATCTTGGGGCAATCAGACGGCCCAAGGAGTTCGGCGTCGTTTTTCTCCAAATGTGGTCGGTGCCTCGGTAGCTTGGCAAAGTGCCTCGGTGGCTCGGCTCCTCCTAAGTCGTTGAGCCACGTGGCGACATCTGGAGCGTCCATCAGGGCACGAATCACGATGCAATCGGCTCAGATCACGAGAAAACATGATTTTGTCATTTTATGGGCGTGTCTGGATCTGAGCTGCTCATCAACTTTTGGCACGAATCTTGGGACAATCTGACGTCCCAAAGAGTTCGGCAGCATTTTTCTCCAAATGTGGAGGTCGGTGCCTCGGTAACTCGGCAGAGTGCCTCGGTGGCTCGGCACCTTGTGAATTGCCGAGCTACGTGGCAAAGACCGAACTGTCGCCGCCCTTCTCTGAACCGTCGCCGCCCTTCTTCATTCTGTCGTTTAGCCTTCCTTAATGGGCCCAAAGCATTTCAAAAGCCCAAGAATTGCTTCATTGACTATAAGTTTTCACCCCCCCTCACTCCTTCTCTCATTCTTTCACTTTTTACTCTCAGAACTCACTTTTTCTCTCAAGTTGCTCTGCTAGCGGAGATTTGAGCTCAAGGGTGGTTGTGTTAGCTGTCGCGGCAGGCCAGGCAATTTTTGGCGAGGTTTTTCCGACCGTAAACGTCACATCAAGGTTAGTATATATATTCTTAATCTCATATATATACCCTACGAGATGTCATAAGCATCCTCGGGTAGTGAGGCCTCTTCCTTGGGGGTTCGGAGCGACGAACAGTTAGCTCACAAGGAAAGGGGAGAAGTGGTGAGCAGACGGAAGGGGAAGGAGATAGTAGGGTTGTCGGCAGTCGAAGAGATGGGGAAGGAAGTGGCTCGGTCTTCGGTTGTTGAAATGGTTGTAGAGACCGTGAGACGAGCGGGTGAAATGGGTCGGCTGCCGACCGAGTTATCCGGTCACGGGGGAATCCGGCAGTACACCTGCGAGCTGCTGACTAAGGCCGTCTACGGACTCTCGAAAACATACGAGGACAACGAACTGAGGGAGATTACCAAAGTCGACGATATCCCTTCAATTCTAACCGAACGAGATCTGCTTCGAATTCGGAAGAGCTTTGTCATTCCTCCGAAGTACACCCTGATTATCCCCGGTCCTGGGGTGCGAGCGTGCACGGCCTTCTCGCCCGATACTTGCATCTTCGCCTACGATGTGTTGAACGCCGGACTGCGTCTTCCCCTCCATCCCTTCGTGACTGAGGTTCTCCGGTGGTATGGACTGAGCCCGATCCAGTTCATGCCGAACATGTGGCGACATGTGCTCGAATTTCTGCTCCAATGCCGAACAGCGAAGGTAGAGCCCCAGCTCGTCATTCTCAGGAGTTTGTACCGGATCAATCGGATGAGCAAGACCGAACACCGGTACTATCTGCCGCCATGGAAAGGCGTCAAGCTGATAGAGAACCCCGACTCTATCAAGTCATGGAAGGGTAAGTTCTTTTTTATCCGAGGCCCTTCGGCATAGGACTTCCCGACCCAATGGAAGGAGGACATGCCGAAGTATGCGAAGGCCGAGCCGGTGTTGACTCCAGCCGAAGCAGAGGTTGCGGCGAAGCTGGTCGGACTCCCGATGTTGAGTTGGAGGGACATGACTGAGGAGGTGCTCCATGGGTCGGGCCTTAATCCCATCGACCCGAATACGCTCCGGACATCTTTTTTTTTTCTTGTATACTTTCTGTTATGCCTTATATTTTCTAACTTTATTTTCTTTATTCGACAGAGGCTCCGAGCATGGACTTTCGAGCAATTATGGCCGAGCAAAACAAGGCCTCCGACGCTAAGAAGAGGAAGAGGACGAGCACGGGGCCTTCGCATACTTCGGCACGACCAACCAAGGTTCCTTCGGCTGCAGTGGTGGATCTGGCCTCTCCTCGATGATCGGCCTCGGCTTTAGGTTTTGTTCAGCCGACCCCCTCTGGTCTTTCGGGCAAAGGCTTCTCCGTCTCGGTGGCTCTGGCACTCGAGGCCCCGCCCCTTACCGAGCAGGCCGAGGCCCACAAGAAACTGTTTGTCCCCGATTGGCAGGTGATGAACCACGACGGTTTCTTGGGGGACTCGGTGATGAGTATGCAGGCTCTTCATCATCTCCCGACCCCAAAAGACCGAGCCACACTGAAGGCGGGGACGACAGGCGACGATGCTCTAGAGGTAGCTCGGTCACTCAAGTCGGTAAGTTTTCTTAGTTGATTTCGATGGCCTTTGAAAATTTTCTAAGTTTTTAGCTCGGCTTCTATTGCGCTCTGATTGCTTCTTCTTGCAGGCCACGTGCCACTTTAGCCAGCTTCTCGAACAGTACGCCAAGTAAGAGAGGGAGTTGAAGGTCGCTTGCAACAAAGACCCAGCGGAGAGGGTGAGGGTTGTGAAGCAGTTCGAGGCAAAGCAGCGCCGCTCGGACGCTTTGGGGCACAGGTCGCTGACTTGGAGGTGGCCTTGGCGCAGGCGAGGGAGAAGCTCGGCTCGAAGGTGGCTAAGGCAGCCGAGGAGAAGGCCGAGGCGAAGAGGGCCCTAGAAGCGGTGATGCGGCAAAAAGATGAGGCTGTGGTGGCGGCAAGGGCAGAGATTGAGGCCGAGGCTAAGAAGCATATGATGGCCAACATGGAGCAGTCTTATGCCACCGCGCTCGAGCACATCGAGGCTCGAGTCCCCGGCTTCAACAGGTCGGGGTACGGACTGTGGGGTCCGGTCGGTGAGGAGGACCCGGAAGCCGAGTAAGAGGCCGAAGGAGAGGAAGGGGAAGAGCAACAAGGTGACGATGCTCCGGCCGATCTCGAGGTCATGGTGGTGGAGGGAGGGGGCGACGAGGCTGTGGCCGACCCCCAAGCCATAGTGGCAGAGGAAGGGGAGCCGTCCACCGAGGTGCCCGTCACCGAGCTACCACCCAAGGTAGCCCCTTGATCTTTGTTGTTTTGTACTTTTTCTTCACTTCATGTATTGCCTTGTAGCAGACTGGCCACCGCTTTTTTGTTATAAATGAAATTTTGCTTTCTTTGACTAAGTGTTAGGGTCGATCTTGTTTTGGAGACGTCTTGATTTGAAATTTTTCTTAGGGCTGAAAATAATTTTGTTTTGAAATCCAACCAAGTGTTGAGCACCACTCACTTTAAAATCTAGCTAAGTGTTGAGAACAACTCGCTTTGAAATCTTGCTACGTGTTGGTTACAACTTTGCTTTGAAATTTAGCTATGTGTTGCTCGAGCTTAGTGTTGTTGTGCTTTCTCAAATCGCCGAGTTGCATCTGGCGGAGGCATCGCCAAACACGGTAGCGGCTGAGGTCTCTCGTCTTTGAGCTGACTTAGGAGCGACGAAGTTGGCCCTTTTTCGCAGTCGAGAGTGTTTTCTCAAGAGCGAGTTGGATCTAGACCACCTCAAGTTAACATTGTCAAAGCGTCTCTCCGAGCTGAAGCAACTAAAGAAACGAGCTCGAGAGGCTCCTCCCGAAGGGGAGGTGGAGTCACTTCGGAAGGCGCTATCTGTTGTTTCGGCAGAGAGAGATGATCTGTTAGCTAAGATTCACGACTTGACGATAGCCGAAGACGAGATTTTGGCGGAGAATAAGAATTAACAGCAGCGATGGGCAAGTTGAATGCCAAGCGAGATGAGCTGTTAGCAACCATAAGCAAGGCGACAGCGGAGGTTGACGAGCTGAAGAGGGTTACGGTCAATAAGAGCATCGAAGTTACTCATCTTCGTCGAATTATTACCGACAGCTCTGGTGTCGCAGGCTCCGCTCGGCTTCCTCACTTCAAGATTGCCGTGAAGGATGACTCTCTGAAGGATCGAATCGTCGAACTCAGGGAGGAGGTCGCTCGGCTCAAACCCCAACCTGAATGGATTAATGTCAGAAGCACATCGTGTACCCGTGAAGAGAGCGAGAAAGGAATTTCCTTTTGTGAGCTTGCGACTCACTCGCCTGCTGCTTGGCAGAGCCCTGTTGATGCACAAAGTGGTGTGGCTACTTCGTCGAGCAGAGCATCCGTTGGGGCCACCGTCAGAGGCAGTGTTGAAGATGCATCTCAGTTTGCCGGTCTGGAGACGAGCTCCTAGGTTAGGTGTCGCAGTCCCCAGGTGTCTTTGAACCGGAACATCCCTGCCCCGAGGAGGCGTTGAAGGAGTTTTCTTGTAATTTTGGCTTTTCGAATTTTGTAACTCGTCGTAGAGGAGGGTAGCTGGTCTTGTAATTTGAGTTTCCTCAAACTTTAAACTTTGTAGAAGTGAGAGCTTGTTTATTCTATTGTGCTTGTGTGTTTGCGTGTTTTGTTAATCATCTATGGTCATAGGACCACTTCTTACATGCTTATGAGCGAGGAGTAGAAGCGGAGTCGAGCCTAGCTCTGAACTCCGAACTCTTTGCTTGAGTAGGTCTCAACAGTTGTAGGAGCAATTTCGAATGGCGAACCACTTCTAGCTCGCTTAAGAGTGGGCTTGCGAAGCGGAATCGAGCCAAGTTTTGGACTCCAAATTCGTCGTTTGAGTAAATTTCAACGGTTGTGGGAGTAGGTCCGAATGGCGAACCACTTCTAGCTCGCTTAAGAGCGAGCTTGCAAAGCAGAATCGAGCCAAGTTTTGGACTCCGAACACGTCATTTGAGTTAGTTTCAACGGTTGTGGGAGTAGGTCCGAATGGCAAACCACTTCTAGCTCGCTTAAGAGCGAGCTTGCAAAGCGGAATCGAGCCAAGTTTTGGACTCCGAACACATCGTTTGAGTAAGTTTCAACGGTTGTGGGAGCAGTTCCGAATGGCGAACTACTTCTAGCTCGCTTAAGAGCAAGCTTGCAAAGTGGAATCGAGCAAAGTTTTGAACTCCAAACACGTCGTTTAAGTAAGTTTCAACGGTTGTGGGAGCAGTTCTGAATGGCGAATCACTTCTAGCTCGCTTAAGAGCGAGCTCGCAAAGCGGAATCGAGCCAAGTTTTGGACTCCGAACACGTCGTTTGAGTAAGCACAATTAAGGTTTAAAACAGAGAGATAAAACAATCACAAGATAATTACCAGGCGAAAAAAGTTCTTTATTGATAACTGCTAATCGGCCGCTTCTAAGTTGCAAGCCGTTATTACAATGGGAAAATAAAGAAGCATGTACAAACAAGAAGAAGATAGGGATGGCTCGACATTTGATGGTACTCGGAGAGGCGTTCAACACCCTCTTGGTACTTCTGTAAATGGTTGGCATTCCAAGTTCTTGGTATCTCTCTGTCTTCGAGGTCTTCAAGACGATATGCTCCTGGCCGAACTACTTTGGAGATCTTGTATGATCCTTCCCAATTCGGGGCTAGCTTGCTCTTTTGGCTGGGGAATGAGATGGCTAGCTTTCTGAGGACTAAGTCCCCCTCCTTGAGATCTGTGGGACGAACCTTTTTGTTATAGGACTGCTCGATTCTTCTCCGATAATTTTCCTGGCGAATCGAAGCTCTTTTGCGGAGCTCGTCGATGAGGTCTAGGTTGGCTCGGAGCTCCTTGGCATTTTGCGCTTCATTATATGCGACTAGGTGAGGAGATGGCAAACCAACTTCTAAGGGGATTACGGCCTCAGACCCGTAGGTGAGGTTGAAGGGCGACTCTCCTGTGGGGGTCCTTTTTGTAGTGTGGTAGTTCCACAATATGTTAGGAAGTGTTCTGCCCATAAGCCTTTGGCTGACTTGTATAGTCTCTTCTTGACACCTGAGAGGATCTGCCTGTTGGCATTCTCTACTTGACCATTGAATTGAGGATGGGAGACGGAGGAGAAGCATTGCTGAATGTCGAGGTCTTCGCATAAAGAGCGGAATGTTGTCCATGTAAGCTGTGTTTCGTTATCTGTTACTAGGACTCGAGGTATGCCGAACCTACAGATTATATTTTTCCAGAAGAACTGCAGCACTTTGTTCTCGATAATGGTTGCCAGTGGTTCGGCCTCGATCCATTTGGAGAAATAGTCGATTGCCACGACTAGGAACTTGAGCTGGCCTGGAGCTGGTGGGAATGGACCTAGCAAGTCCATTCCCTACATTGCAAAGGGAATTGGACTCGAGAGAGATGTGAGTTGTGCTTGAGGTAGGCGGCGGATGTTGGAGAATTGTTGATAGGGGCTGCATTGCCGGACATGCTGCTCGGCATCCCGAAGTAGGGTAGGCCAGAAGCACCCGTAGTTCAAAACTTTCCTGGCAAGGGATCTTGATCCTGAATGGGTCCCGCCTATACCTTCGTGAAGTTCTTTCAAGGCATACAAGGCTTCTTCTGGAGAGAGACATCTCAAGTAGGGTCTGCCATCTACTTGGGTATAGGAGCATTTGTACAAGACTCCCTCAACGAGGGTGTACCGCTCCGCTCTCGTTCGGATTCGACGGGCTTCTCTAGGATCTTAGGGAAGGCTCCCATCCCTAGGAACTCAATCAAAGGCTTCATCCAGTTATCCCTGGGTTGGATCGGTAGCGACTCCATCGAGATCGGGGGCTTTTTCTTCTATGCTTGGTCTTAGGAGTACTTCGATTAGGACGGTCTGCTCGAGGCCTTGGAGAGAGGAAGGGGCCAATTTTAAGAGGTCATCTGCTTGGGAGTTCTCTTCCCTAGGGATCCGCTGGAGTTGAGCCTCTTTGAACGAAGCCATGAGACTTTGGACCTTGGCTAGGTACTTGGCCATTCGGTCGTCTCGTGCCTTGTAGTCTCCTAAGACCTGATTCACCACCAGCTGCGAGTCACTGAATATTCGGACACGTTGCGATCCTGCCTTGCGAGCCATACCCAGGCCTGCTATTAGGGCTTCATACTCAGCTTCGTTGTTGGAAGTTTTGAAGTTGATGCGGAGGGAGTATTGGAGACAAAGTCATCTGGGCCTGCCAGAATGACTCCGGCTCCGCTCCCTTCAGTGCAAGAAGACCTATCTACATATACTGTCCAGATGGGCGGCCCATTTGCTGCTTGACTCACTTCTGGGATCGTGCTTTCCATTATAAATTCGGCTAAGGCTTGAGCCTTGATAGCGGTTCGAGGCTGATAAGATATGTCGTGTTGACTTAGCTCGATTGACCACTTCATTAATCGTCCGGAGGTCTCGGGCTTATGCAGGACCTGCTTGAGCGGCTGGTCGGTAAGGACGACCACCGAATGGGATTGAAAATATGGGCGGAGCTTCCTGGCTGCCATAACCAAGGCGTATGCTATCTTTTCCAATCTCGGATAGCGGAGCTCGGCATCTCTAAGGACCTTGCTCACATAATATATAGGCTTCTGAGCCTTGTCTTCTTCCCTCACTTGGACAGCACTGAGGGTTTGTTCGGAGGCAGAAAGGTAGAGGTAGAGTGTTTCTTCGGGAGTAGGCTTGCTAAGGAGTGGGAGGTTGACAAAATAGGCTTTCAGTTGGTCGAACGATTCTTGCTGCTGCTGGCCCCACTCAAATCCCTTAGCCCCCCTGAGGACTTTAAAGAAAGGAAGACACTTTCCTCCGAACTTGGACAGGAAGCGCCCTATAGCCGCGAGGCATCCTGTGAGCTTTTGAACTTCTTTCACATTTGTAGGAGGAGCCATATTGAGGATGGCTTTTATCTTCTTGGGATTGGCCTCAATCCCCCTCTGACTGACCATGAAGCCTAGGAATTTACCAAATGAGACCCCGAATGCACACTTTTTCGGGTTTAGTCTCATATCATGCTTCCTCAACACATCGAAGGCTTCTTGGAGGTCGGCGATATGGTCGGACCCCTGGATACTTTTTACTAGCATATCATCGACGTAAACCTCCATATTCCGGCCGATCTGGTTTTGGAAGACCTTATTGACGAGGCATTGGTAAGTGGCACCGGCATTTTTGAGCCCGAAGGGCATTACCCTATAGCAGTAGAGACATTGATCTGTGATGCAGGATGTCTTCGGGATATCCGGGGGGAACATTCTAATTTGTTTGTATCCGGAGAAGGCATCCATGAAGCTCAAAAGTTCATGGCCCGAAGTGGTGTCGATCAAGGTGTCGATGCTGGGGAGTGGGAAAGGGTCCTTGGGGCATGCCTTGTTCAAGTCTGTGAAGTCGATGCAAATCCTCTAACTTCCATTGGCCTTCTTAACCATAACAACGTTAGAGAGCCACTCGGGATAGTTGACCTCTTGTATGAACCGGGCTTTGAGGAGCTTCTCCACTTCTTCCTTTATAGCTAGCTGGCGCTCAGGGGCAAATTTACACCTCTTCTGTTGGACCGGTTTGGTCCCCGGAGCAACACTTAGGTGGTGGACGAGGAAATCTTCGAAAATTCTCAGCATGTCGGCAGCTGACCATGGAAAGAGGTCCCGATTCTTCTTTATGCACTGGACTATATCGGAACAGAGGGCAGAGGGGAGGGTTTTGCTGATGAAGAATTTGTGGGTCGGATCTTGCTCCGACAAGAGCACTTCCTCCAGCTCATCTACTGGATCGGATATAGGCTGGGTGTTTCCTTGGGGTATCTCAAGAGTTTCGAGGGAAAGGACGAGTCCTCCGGTTGAGGTCATATAGCATTTGCAGGCCATTTCCTGACTTCCTCTTACTTTTCACACGCCTGCCTTGGTGGGGAATTTCATCTTCAGATGATAAGCTGACGGGACAGCTTCCAAAGCAGCTAAGCCAGGTCAACCTAGGATCACATTGTAAGTGGCTGGGACGTCGACAACCATGAAGTCCATTGGCTCCGTTCGAGTAGTAGGAGTTTTGCCAGCGGTTACGTCGAGGGTTATAACACCTTCGATCGTCACTGGCACTCCCATGAACCCATGGAGAGTGTAGCCGGTGGGCTTGAGCCTATCCCGCGATAATTTGAGCCCTCGGAAGGCTGCCAGAAAGAGGATGTTGATAGAACTGCCGTTATCCACTAGAATTCTTTCCACTTTGAAGTTAGCCATATGGAGATTAATCACCAGTTCATTACAATGGGGGGTTCGGACACCCTCTAGATCTTCATCCGAGAAAGTAACTGGGACTCCAAGACCTTTGGGAGGGGGTAGGCTGTGCACCGAATTAACTTCCCTGATGAAAGTCTTTCAAAACGAGTTAGAGGTTCCTCCCATTACACCTCCGTGGATGAGGTGCAAGATGCGTTCTTCTTCGAATTCGGGAGTCTTGTCACGCCTCTCGGAGCGCTTGTTAGCCCCCCTGGGGGGTGGAGGAAGGTCGACCCGGTCCTTTCTTACAAACTTGGAGAGCTGCCCTCTCTGAATAAGGGCTTCGATTTCATTCTTCAGGGCCCGACAGTCATTGGTGTCGTGGTCGTGGTCTCGATGGTAGTGACACCACTTCTCCTTGTCCCTCTTCTTCCCTGGAGTATTCATTTTTGGGGCAGGAGGTAGGATCCCTTCTTTCTCTACCTCCGTGAGAATAGTTGAAACATTGGCATTAAGAGGTGTAAACTTTTTAAATCTGGGAGGTAGACGACGCTGACCCCTGTTGTCCTTCTGGAGCTTTTTGACCCCCTCGTCTTCAGCGGCCTTCCTCTCATTTCCAGTAGAGGATCCCTCGAATCTGGGGCGATGTTCAGCCTCCTCTGCGCGGATGTACTTCTTGCTTCTGAGAAGAAGGTCGGAGAAATCCCGCGGGGGTTTTTTGGCTAGGGAGGACCGGAGGTTGGAGTTGATGACATTGGACTGGAAGGCGGCTGCAGCGACCGATTGGTCGAGGGATGCGATGGACCTGGCCTCTACAGTAAATCGCTTGACATAATCTCTCAACTTCTTGCCCTTCTTCTGGTTGAGGAAGAGTAGTGAAATACTCGTCTTTTCGGAGTGCCGGCCACTCACAAAGTGGGTTATGAAGAGGGTCTCGAACTGTTCGAAAGAGAATATGGAGGATGGAGCGAGGCGGGAGTACCATTCCTGAGCCGGGCCTTTAAGAGTGGCCGGGAACTTCTTGCATAGGAGGGCAACGGAGGCTTGATGGATCATCATGAGAGTTTTGAAACTATCGATGTGATCCATGGGATCTGACTCCCCTGTATATGTCTCAAACTGCGGGGGTTTGAAGTTTGCTGGAACGGGTGCCTCCATGATGGTTCGAGAAAATGGAGGTCTGCTTGGTCGGAGGGTCCTTCCTCTCAGTTCCTCGTCCCTATCAAGTTGACCGAGGCGCTTCTCCATCTCATGGAAACGGCAGTAGATAGTATCATCCCTTCGACGATATCCTGGTGAGCCTCTGGATTCGTCTTCGTACGAAGGGGAGCATGGGCTACGGCGTCGGTAGCTCGGAGACTGGTGAGGGCTAAGAATGTGATGGCGGTGGCTCGGAGCTTGAGGAGGACTGAGGGACCGATGGCGAGGGCTCCGAACCGGCGGAGGAGTGGGGACCCTCTGAACATTATTGTTGTTGTTTGGCTGGAGATTGAGGACCTGCAAGATTGTTGCCTGGAACTCTTGGAATTCTGCTCGGGTGATAGGTCTGTTCTGGTCCCTTTAGGGCTGTCGACCAGTGGGAGAGTGATGCCTTCTTCGACAGTACTCAGGGGACTCCCTCCGCCTCCTTTGAAGAGGGGACCTCCTGTGGTCGCGACGGTGAGGAGATCGCGCATTTTGACGTTCTGAGCAGGAGACTCCCTCACGGGCCCGCCTTTCATCCAAACAGTGGCGAAGGTCCTCTTCTTTCTGTCGGTTGATGATGACATTGCGGAGGTCTTCTAAGGGCCGAGGGTTATGGGATGCCATGGAGTCGGTTGAAGGGTTATGCATGGAGATATGGTCACGGTGAAGAGGTTGCTTCTGAGGGGGAGGACGAGAGGTCTCTATACCGGCATTCTGGGGCCCGAGTGGAGCCTGCTGGTGTTGAATATTTTGGAGAGGAGGCTGCCCCTGCTGCAGCGGCGGATCGGGTTGAGGAGGGAGCTGTTCCTGTTGCTAGACGGGTTGGAGGGGAGCCCCCGGTTGTTGTTGAGGAGGAGTGGGTCCACGGTTAGACCCTCTAGATCTCAGTTTCCTTGGTGGCATGGCTGGATACTGTATTGACCGATGGAAGAGGTTGGACTGCTATTCGTGTTTTCCACAGACGGTACCAATCTATTGCCGCTGAAATCGGTGTGGGGGCAAACAGATAGATTTGTGGATTCGAGAAAAGTTGAATAGTCAAACCTGAATACCTTCACCGGAGTTTGACCGAGATTCTCCCGCCATTGACCTGCAAAAAGTGCGAGACACCGGGGTTGATTTTGGTGACGCACCCTCCGACGCTCTAGTCAGTAATCAGAAAGATTATGAAAGAGCTTTGATGGGCAGAAGATTGATTACCTGGTAACAATGGAGAATGGGGGGTATTTATAGCCGCCTTAGGAACCAGTTTCAGGATTAGATCAAATCTTTACTTCCCAGTGAATGGATAGAAGTGATCAGGACTGTTGATTAAAGTCAATCATAAATCCTAATTCTCCTATCCAGCTGGATTGGGCTTCTTGCGGGTTGGAATCCGCGCCCAGTAAGATGGACCCGTTTATGGGTTATTGGGCCTTTGGAAAAAGGCCCAGTTCCCATTTCAGACCCGTTTGTAGGTGAAATTACCATTTAACCCCCGAGCTTTAAGATCCGTGCCCGATTTGGACGGTTCCGATTTAACCTTATTTTTAGCCATATCAGCAAGTAATTGTAGGATGGCTTTCTTCCTTTCCATAATTCAAATGGAATTTTCTCTTCTTTCTTTTTGGGCACCTTATTCAAAAGGTAGTTAGCTGAAAGAATAGCTTCTCCCCACAAGTTTGGTGGCAAACCAGAACTTATTAACATTGCATTCATCATTTCTTTCAATGTACGATTCTTTCTCTCAGCAACACCGTTGGACTGAGGAGAATAAGACGCTGTCATTTCATGTATAATCCCATGCTTAGCACACGTGTCAGCAAATGGCGATTCATACTCTCCACCTCGGTAGCTTCTTAGCGCCTTAATTTTCTTATTGAGTTGGTTCTCAACCTCATCTTTATAGAGAACAAATTTATCTATAGCTTCATCCTTACTTTTAAGCAAATATACATAGCAATATTTTGTGCTATCATCAATGAAGGTAATAAAATTTTTATTACCACATCTTGTTTGTATCATTTTCAAATCACAAATATCAGTGTGAATTAGATCAAGAGGTTCAGTATTTCTTTCAACATTTTTAAACAATGATCTTGTTAGTTTTGCCTAAACACAAGTTTCACACTTATATTTGGAATCAATCGGAATGTTGGTATGTAAATCAAGTTAATTAGTCTTCGCAAAGTATCATAATTAACATGTTCTAGTCTACCATGCCATAAATTGGAAGACTCAAGCGTATAAGTGGAAGAGCTAGCTTTATTGATATTCTTGACCATGGTCATTACATTGAGTTTAAACATTCCACCACTCATATATCCTCTACCAACATACATTCCACTTTTTGACAAAACAAATTTTTTCGACTCGAACACTAAACGAAAACCGTGGTTATTAAGCAACGAACCAGATACCAGGTTCTTATGGATTTCAGGAACATATGTAATATTGTTCAGAGTCAGTTCCTTTCCAGAAGTCATCTTCAAGATCACCTTGCCTTGGCCCTAGATTTCTGAAGTAGCCGAGTTCCCTATAAACATCTTCTCCCCATTTTCTAATGGTTCGAAAGTGGAGAACATACTTCTGTTGGAGCACACATGTCGAGTAGCTCCAGTGTCAATCCACCATTCCTTCGGGTTTGAACCTAACATATTCACCTCTGAGAACACAGTTGAGAGGTTGATATAGGAAACATCTTGAGCAATGCCTTGAATCAAGTTAGCTTCTTTGTTCTTGTTCTTCTTGGGAAGTCTACATTCAGTAGACTTGTGATCCATCTTGTCACAATTGAAGCACTTGCCTTGAAACTTCGGCTTCATGGAGATTCCTCCCTTAGGCCCCAACTTGGGACCCTTGTTGTTGTGCTTGTTGGAACGTTATTTATGTTCCATTACATTTGCCTTGGCTGTATGACTGACGAGTCCAATCTTTTCAGATCCTCTATTGTCTTCTTCAATACGAAGCCTGACAATGAGATCTTCAATACCCATTTCTTTTCGCTTATGCTTTAGGTAGTTCTTAAAGTCTTTCCAACCTGGTGGTAATTTTTCAATTATACATGCTACTTGGAAACTTTCACTTAAGTTCATACCTTCAGCATGAATCTCATGCAAGATCAGTTGTAGTTCTTGAACTTGAATGATCACTGTTTTAGAATCTACCATTTTATAGTCTAGGAAGCGGCCCACAATGAATTTCTTGGCACCGGCATCCTTAGTTTTATACTTATGGTCTAGTGATAACTAAAGTTCTTTAGCTGTTCTTTTGTCAATGTATACATTATACAAAGAATCGGCTAATCCGTTCATTATGTAATTCCTACACAAGTAATCAGCACTTTTCCAAGCATCCACAGCGGTAATGACTTGGTTATCTTGCTCATCTTTCTTAAGATTTGGAGCTTCTTCATTCAAGAATCTTACAAGATTCAGTGTGGTAGATAGAACATCATCTTCTGTTGCCACCTTTTGAAGTTCTGCCCATTGAACTTCTCAGGTTTCTTCCCATGGAAGATTGAGATAGGTACAAAGGTGGGCATTGGCACTCGTGCCAGCAGCAGTCGGTACTTGCGTCGTATCAGCAACCGACACGTGGGTCATTTCAGACACAGCAATATTGTCCGATGCAGTAGTCATTTTCTATTCTGACACAACACGAGTGTAAGTTTTCCAGATTAAAAAAAAAAGAAAAGAAGTGCCTCAAAATCGGAAATCAAGAAAATTAAAAATTCTGTTTTAAGTTTGTTACAAAAATTCTTTTACAGTAAACTCAATTTGATTGAGAGGCACAGAAAACAAAGAAGAAAAGATGAGAGAAAGGGAAAAACTGAAAGGAAAAAAATAAATAAATGAACAACTTATAGAACCCAATATCAGATTACAAGTTGAGAAGTCGAGGCCTGTGTATCACACAGTGTCCTTAAAACAGATTTCGTCTCTTCCGGTTGCTGGAATGAACGAAGGCGTCTGTTTCCCAGGAAGCAACGAACAGAGTGTTCATGTAGGCACCACGTAGCACTCTCGAACCAAGCAGCAGCGTCAGAACCCTATCACCAACTTACCAAAACAGTAGGAGCGAAGAACAGAAAAGTACTCAGAGGAGGAAGGAAGAAGATTTCTTGTGCAGGGAAGAAATGAGAGGGGAGGCCTCTATTTATAGAGGCAGGGTTAAAACTGTAATGGCAGACAAGGCTTTGAATGCCTTCAGTGTAACAGCCGACAAGGCTTTGAATGCCCTCAGTGTAACGGCAGACCCGTAATTGAATGTCGACACTGTAACGACAGACATCAATCATTGCCTTCGAATGCCTTCAGTGTAACGGCAGATAAAACATTGAACACAGCACTGAAACAGCAGACAGAACCGTTTGATGTCGGTCCGGGGTGGGGTCATGTCGGTCTGGCATTCGTGTCCGCAGGTCGTGCGGGCGCACACAAGTCGCATGTAATCCGGTCTGAGATCTGCACCCCCCTCCCTTGCACGCGTGAGAGAACCTCTCTTCTAGCTATCTTACAATGCTTAGAAGGAGGTTACTATATATTATCTTCTATTTCTTTTGATTTTTCGATGTGGGACTATGTTCCCTTAACCCATTTTCAAGAATGAAAATGTCTCACTTTGAAAGACAATTTCTCATTCACCCCTTAACCGTTTTTAGCAAACCAATATATGATTTTGATCTACTCACGAAGAAGAACACAAATCAATCAAGATCTCTCAATAGTTCATTGAGGATCTTACTCAAAAAATTGCTCAAAAATCGGTTCGTAAATGGTGTATAAAACACCCATTTTCTAACAGCATTTTCTTACAAATAACTTTACATAAATGGTTCAAAGTTTCATAAATTTTGAGAACTAATTCTTATTCCAATTGTATATAATTTTTCTCTTATTCCAATTGTATATAATTTTTCTCAAGTATCAGAGAATCTATTTTTTACTAGTTATAAGTGATCTGGAGCCATATCTTACACAACCGAGAGTCCAAAATCCAGTTCTACAAGTTGGATTAACTCACAAAAAGTTTTTCCTATCTTTGATCAAAATTTCGTATTTTTTTTTAACTCATTTGTTATTGTTTCATTTATTTCACTCTCATTTTTAGTGTATTCAAAACTGCTCAAGTAAATGTTTTTAAAATGTGGTAACTTCTTACATTCATATCCAAAATGAGTTCTACAAATTCAATCAAGTTTAATTTCTCAAAACCACATGCAACTGGATTTTTCTTGGATGTTCTACCCAATATCCCCACTTTTTGCAATTTTGCGTTGACTCTTTCATTTAACCAAAGTTGGAACAAGTTGTATCTTTTGGGAATTATCGGCGATAGATTTAGCTGGCTTTACGAAAATGATCCTAGGAAATTTTAGAGTGTAACTTGATTCAACAATCTTATTTAACAGTCTCCTCTAATTTGTTCCTATTTTGAGTGATCTTAAATCAGTTCAAAGCATTTCATCAGCTAACCTAGTCTGCACTTTCTTATGATACTTACAATTTTAATGGTTCTGCCAATTATACGACAATTTATAACAATCATATCAGCAAGTAAAGTACTGCAAAATTTATATATCATTAATCACTTGAAACTGAACTTATCAAGGTGTGTCTTCTAAAATTATCATATCCTTCATCACACAATTTTAAATGTCTAAACTAATTTTGAGTTCATTATTATACTGTTTTTCAAATATCGTGTACATTATTATACTGCATATATCTAATCTAATTTTGTGCAAACAATTAAGAAAATCTAAATTATAAATCAAACTAATCAAAGTGATATAGTAATTTTATACCTTTGTAAAAAAAACTTAAATAAGGTTTTTTTATATTTAGCCTAATTTTATACCTGAATATAGGGAAAGCCCAAGTGTTGAACTCACTTTCAAATGATCAATTCAATTTAAAATTTTGAACCACACTAAAGGCATTGTCTTGTGATGAATTATTCATCCTAAACTAGCATGAAAATCAAGGAAAAATAATAATCAAACAACCAATAGAACAAACAAATCGATGATGTCAGCAAACTGAGTGATGACATCAACGACCAAAATAGGTTGGTTGACTGGTCAAAGGGTTAGTTCCATGCTGCAACAACGGTAGAGAGTCGGGCTGGATTAGATCGAGTTGCGTCGGGTCAGGCTGGTGTTGCAATGGGTCGGATCATGTGGTGCTGCGTTGGAGCATATTGGAGTCGCAGCAGGTTGGGTTGTAGGATCGGATCATCGAGTCTGGAGCATCGTGTCGGGTTCGGTCTGGACCTAGACCGGGGTTTCAAAACGGTTCAGTAAGTACCCAAGAGAGAGAGAGAGAGAGAGAGCGGGGAGCAACACCAGCTGCCACAACGAGTGCTATGGTGGTCGGCTGGTTGCGACAGCGCGGGATCGACGAAGGGCAGCGACGGCAGTCGGAGGGGTTGTCGACGGGGGCGGCGGTTGACAACGACGCCGACGGTGATCGAGAAGAAAGCAAGAAGAAGATAATGATTATCTCTTTCTCTCCTTAATTTTTCTTCTTAGTTAATAGGTATTAGAAACCCTATTATGCTTTAAGATTGTTAGATCTAATACTTAGGTTACTTCAAGAACAAAAGATGACGGCTATTATTTTGCTTAAAGCATAATACTCTAAATATTCAAGATATTTAGCATACTACTTCTAGGCAGCATATATAACACAATACCGCCTTATTGGGCTAGCCACAACATAGCGAGTAGACTCGCTATTTGGCCCACTACCAAATGATCTGACATTTATAATGATAGACACGTAGATAGCCCGTGTTCCTATACAACTTTGTTAGATGTGAGATATTATATTACTCAATTTAATCCCATAATGGAATATGTATTAATTTAGTCTTTGTTTCTCTCCCATATATAAGAGATATTGCACTCAGTTATAATCAATTCAATAAATCAAATAATCCAATAAAGTATTCTTTTCTATCTCTGAATCTAATATGGTATCAGAGTCTATACTTCTATAAGGCCTATACTATTTTTCTTCTCTTCATTCGTTCCCACCTTCATCGGAATCACTCCATATCCCGTCACCGACATCCCTCTCCCGATCTCAATCAAATCCCAAAAACACTCTTACTCCAATACTATCAATCACTCTTAACCCTAATCACCTTCTCCATAACCAGCTGCCAAACCCACCTTCTTCTTCTTCCCAGCCACCTCCAAACATCAACCCATCATCTCTTGCTGCCTCTTTCCCAAACCCAACACCTCCATCAAGCCAGCACCACAACTGCCTCCATCTTCCTCTAATCCCGAACTCCACTTCATCATCAACACCTGCACACCTCATCAACCTATTGCCACCATTAGCCTCCTTCCACCGGACAACACCATCACAAACCCAACACCATCTTGCTCACCCTGACCAAAAACCTACTCCAACCCGAGCCTCATCATCTCTAACTCCATTTCCCTCACCCGACAGCCAAGCCAACTACCCGACCTCCACTACATCTCAAATCTTGAACTCCAAAAGCACCAAACCCACCTCATCACCTGCGAGATCGCTACCATGCGCCACCTCTCCTCTACATCATTACCGCCACCCACAACCCTACCATCCCTGACCTTCATTCAGATCCAAAACCATACCCAGATCCACATCCACATATCTATTCACCACCTACAGCTGCCACCCTCTCTTCATCCAATCTCGCAAACCAATTCCATGATCAGCCACCATCATCACCACCATTCAAATCCAAATCCATTACAACCCTCTATACCGAAATCCACAACCCAAAACTCCATTGCTACCCACATCCTCTCCATTACCATCTTCATCCCCAACTCCTTACTGCATCTTCATTCCGAAACTCATCTTTCTTGATCCCGAAGTCCACCCGCTTCAGATTTATTAACTATGTCTCTAAACCTAACCTAAAGTCAGACCCAACGCCACTAAACTAACCTTACCTGTTGTTTCCCTTCCTCCTCAAAACCCTAAACTCCAAAATATCTCCCCAAACCATAATCTTCTACGCACTTTCCCTATACCCGAAACCCACAACCCGAAACTCAAATCCACTCCAAACCTAAACCCTAATCTACCATCTTCCTACAACCCGATACTTGAAACCCTAACCTACCTGAACCTAAACTAGAAACCCACAATTCCAATCCCATACCTGATACTCCTTACTCGAAACTCACACCCAAAACCCTACTCGCTTCCTGTTTTTCTTGTTTAAAAACAAACAAACAAACAAAACAAAAAAAAAAACAAAACAAGAAAACCAAAAAATCCCAAAATCCCAAAATCCCAAAATCCCAAAAATCCAAATATTAACTCCCGTCTCCCTCATCCCACCTCCCATCAACGCCCTCCTACTTCTGCATCCAGATCCCAATACAAACTTGCACTGATTAATCCATCGTGAGTTTGAGAGGAGGAGCTTTTGACATCATCTCAGTTCCTGACGTCATTTCAGATTCCGACAACATCCCACTTCTCGACATCCATCCTGTCCACTCATGGCCATCCCAATGTTATTCTCATATGCCTACGGCCAACCCGTACTACTACTATTTTCTAACAAAAAGCACTACTTCTATCCCAGATCCAAGAGTCAGATCATCCAATCCCAGATCCAAGAGTCAGATCGTCCCTAAGCCACCGAGCGTCGTCTCTGCACCACCATGCGCCGTCCTATGTGCAGCCACCGAGCGCCATCCCTGCATCACCATGTGCAGCCACCGAGCGTCGTCCCTGCCCCGTCCTTTGCACCATCATGCACGGTCCCTGCATCACCATGCGTCATTACCGAGCACCATCCCTGCCACATGAACATCGTCAATATTCCAAACTCATGTTGATTGAACCAACTTGAGTTTGATAGATGGTGTTAGATATGAGATATTATATTACTCAGTTTAGTCCCTTATCAGAATATGTATTAGTTTAGTGTTTGCTCTTTTCTGTATATTTTAGACATTGTACTCAATTATAATCAATTCAATAAATCCAGTAATCCAATAAAATATTATTTTCTATCTCTAAATTTAACATAATTAATTATATAATTATATGAAAATATATAAATCTATGCCTATATCATCAACATAAATTATGAAGAGTGAATATATCTAACACTAAATCCTGGAAATTTACATGCTAGTGCAGCATGGATAGAAAACAGAGAAAAAGGTAAGTAGGAGAAAATGGTACCATGAATCTATATAATAAAATACAAAGAAAGCTATCAAGTGGCTCTCCTTCAATCATTCCAAAAGCAAATGCCTAGATCTAACCTCACAAAACATATTTTTCCTCCAAAATTTCTCCCTAAAACTCAAATTCAAATCCTCCATCCAAAACAACTCCTTTATTTATTAATTATTTCTCTCTCTCTCTCTCTCTCTCTCTCTCTTCTATTCAAAAAATTAAGAAAATAGAAAATTTATTTTTTTACAAAATTAAAAATTTAAAACTAAAAATTAAAAATTAAAAAACTTAAAAAATCAAAAAAAAAACAAAAACTTATAAAAAATTATTAAAAAATTTTAAATTTTTTTGAAAAATGCATTTTTTTAAATAGTTAGAAATTTTGAAATTTAAAATTTAAATTTTTTTTTTATTTTAAATTTTAGAAATTTTAAAAATTTTAAAAATTTTAAAAATTTTTAAAAAATTAAAAAATTAAAAATTTTAATCATTTTAAATTTTGAAAAATTTTAAAATTTGGAATTTTGGAATTTTGAAATTTTGAAATGTTGAAAATCTCAAAGCAAATCCAAACCCAAATCCAATGTCGAACCCCAATCAAGAGGTCGTCGCCGATATCTGATCCGCTGCTGATTCTGTATCGGTGACTCCCCTCCACCAAATTGAGCGCGAATATCAAGCGACTCCGTATCGGTGACTCCCCTCCACCAAATCGAGAGCCTCTATATGCGATGCAACGACTCTAATTTCATCTCATTAACTGAATTGTCATTCTAAATTTTAATTTTTTGTGTGCAGGGGATTAATCAATTTTTTGCTGACTCGAATTTTTTGTGTTCATGGGATTTAAATTCACAGAGGTATCATTGTTTTATTTTTGGGTTTAAAAAATTTTAATTTGGTGATTTATTTGATTAGTTTTTTTTATTGGTTTTGAATTAAGGTGTACGCAAGTGCGAGATGGATTATTTGGTGGCCTCAATTTGGACTTCCAATACATAGCAGGACAGGTAAGCTGATTAACAACCTAAAATAACTTGGCAAATATGTAACATTAATTTCTTTACTATAAGAGAAAATACTATCGTGAAGAACTTTTAGTGTATGTATGCTACTTAATTAATTTGCTGCACCTCCAAAACTATTTTATATAATCAAACCAGGTACACCGTTTCGAAGATTGTGTTAACAGGCAAACCTAGTGCATGTAATATGCGGGAACGGAAAGTGAATAGCTTCTTATCCCAAAGGCATCCCTAAAAGAAAATTTAATCATCTGGCCATGACAGGTGAAGTGTATGGGGCAATGGGCCGAGTTCAATCATACAAGTTAGTTCAGCATATCTATCACTGATTTAATTAACAAATCGCTTTACAGAAACCTGATATATGAGAATATTGGGACTAATGGTGGTGGTAGGTTCAGTAATAGACTGCGACTCTGTATCACACTGGCATGCTTATTAGTGTAAATTGTAATGATTTCCAGTTTTTACTGTTTTCTGTTCACTTCTAAAAAGGGGTTTCTAATTCTCTTTTGTCTTTCTCATCTGCAGAAAATGAATACCAGCATCTACTTTATTTTTAATAAAAAGATGACATCGTCACTTCATTAATAAAAAATTAACGAAATAAAGTAGTACATATTACATATTTCAAAATCTAAATTTATAAATACGTCAAAGCGAGAAATACAACTATAGTTACTAGAGCATAATTGAAAATACAAATACTGAGAAGGCAGTAAACACCCTAGAGATCTCAATCCCTGCTGTCCTGTTCTGATCTACTCTTCCTCATTCATTCGGAGCCTCTTTTTAGCACATGTCTGACCTGCCCAGTCATGAATGAAGGAAAATAGTTTATGCATCATAACAGAAAATTTATGATTGATATTACGGAAACACAAATTATTACGGTCTAGCCACAAACTCCACATCGTAGCCGCCACTGAAATATCCCAAACAAGTATATCATCTCTTTTGACTATATCTACTCTCTAGCTACCCCAAACCTTGGAACTCGACCTAGGACATTGTAAGTTCCAAACCCTAAACACACTACCTCCAAAGCTAACCTGGTTTTAGGGCAAAAAAATAATAAATAATTTGTATCTTCATAGTCATGATTCAACTAAAGCATATGACACTGATTTGCATACTTCTTTTCTGCATATTAGTCTTGGATAGAATTGCGTCATTGTGAACTAGCTAAAGAAACACTTTCACTTTTAGCGACGCATTAATGCTCCAGATTATGTCAGCTTCTTTACTTCTTAATCCTCCGTCGTTAAGCCATTTGTACATAGACTTCATAGAGAATCTTGAATTAGGATCTAAGCTCCAAATCCTCCCATCCTACATTTCGTTGGTGTACAATCCCTCAGTCGAATGAAGTTGTTGAGTTTTTGTAGTTGACTAATACTCTCCTGTGATAGATGGTCAAATACCTCAATCCTCAGTCTCTCATTACGCCAAACATAAGCAACAAGTGTATCAGTGTTTATCGTAGCTGTGCCAGCCTCTGGGAACAAACCAAGAAGAGTGTTGTTTCCACACTATTTGTCCTTCTAAAATCTGGTATCTTTTTCGTTCCCAATCCCGCACTTAGTGTTAGTGTGGAAGATCTCTCCCACTCTCGCCACTCCGTTCCCAGTACCGGCATATACTTTGTTTCATCTTTTGGTCCCAGGGACTTTTTTTCTTCTACTATATTCCACTGCTTCCCTTTCTGCTTTTGGATACGACCAATGAGCTATGTAGAGATGGACATTAATCAGCTTCATCAAGTAAAATCATCCAAGCTTGGTCGAAGTTGAAAATATCTTTTAAATCTTTCAAATCCTTGCTATTATTTGGATGTTTACTAAGAAAAGAAATTTAAGAATTTTATTAGAGTTCAATCATGTTGCTTAAATAAAAGTATCTACCTCAACATAAACTACTTATTAGTCCAAATCTTAGTCACATATAGCAAAGACATTATAAAACAGAACATTCATGATAATACCACATTTTAAAAACTTTTTTAAAAAATCATGGAATTTACAGTTTTTAAATCCTTAGATCCATACTATGATTCTTTTTAGAATAATTAATCCATCAATAAAAATTCAAAGAAATACAATTTCCAAATTTGAAATAATTGCAAAGAATCCCAGGAAAAGGACATGTTACAAAATTTGGAATGACATCAAGATAAATCAAATATCACAAAATATATCTTGGCTTAACTTTACTGGACTACTGAAGCACTTCAAAAACTATTGTTCGTTCATCAGTTTGAAAATTCTTCATCTATTTGGCTATTTATAAATATCTAAATAGCATTAAAACTCAAAGCTCATTCATGAGATAGTCCAACCACATTCTTGAGTCTCTTCGTCTACTCCATGAGTTATTCATAAATGGTTGAATGATGTTTCATCTGTCGTGATTCTCATTAACTTTGATCCATCAATATACATTTTGGGATTTCCCACGTCATGGGAGATGATTTGGCACGCATTATGGACTTCTCGAGGCATTGGAAGATGTGACAATATTTACCTAGAAATTCAATTTTCATGTCTTATCTTAACATTACTCATGATACATTTTAAACTTAGATCAAACTTGATATTAGTAATCGCATTTGGACTTACTGGTTAGTCGGTGCATCACAAGTCGGTACTGTAGCTTGTGGAGGTTTTGGGTCCGAAACTTGTTATACCCATTTTATTTGTTTTCGTTTAATTAAATCCGAAACCAGAGAATAAGTATATGGGGATTTCGGTATGGCATTATAACACCAAGTCCACTTGGACTTAGTGGTTCTCGGTGGTGGCTTTGGGCACTCACTGTGTTGGGCGGGTGGTCCTGGCTTCGAAACCCGGTGGCTACATTAGAATTTTTTTGGGTTTTTAAATCAAAATGTGAAATTGAGATAAAAATGAGTTGATGACTTCAAATTAATTTATATAAGAGTATGACTTTTGTTTTAAAAGGAAGAGTAAAATATTGTTATGTGAATTGAGTTCTCTTGAAGAGATTATACACTCATTTAGGTTAAGAAATATTTGATGTGGGTTGAGATATTTATGAGCCTAAATTGCTAATGAGACTAAAGTGGATGAATCAATGTTCATGAAAAGAAATATTGTTTTATTTTGAATTGTAAATGAATAAATAAATTATGAGTAATGTTAAGATAAGACATTGATTAAATTGTGGATAAGTTGAAGATAAGAATACATTGAGTTAATACATGATTATTGAAGGGTATGAGTACCCATGGATTCTTGTACATGAAATGTTGTGATCTAGAGTTTAGTGAGACCTCGGGTACCAGCATTGTTGAATTTAAAGATTTGAATTATATTTTTGAGATATGACCATGGAGCTATATCGGTATTTGTGATTAAGTCCGGTAGAGGATAAAACTAACTCTAGGTATGATAATTTATTCATGTCTTGAATATTAAGAACTAGGCACATAAGAGAAAATATAGTAAAACTTGGGCAAACGTAAGTGGGGCACCCTATATAGTCGGGCGGTGGATTCCGGGACTATAGACCCAGTCGGGCGGTGGATTCCGGAACTGTGGTTGCTTCGTGGGAGACGAGCTTTTATTTTAAATCCGAGACTATGCGTAGTCGGGCGGATAGTTTGTCGTACTCCAATGTATATACGTATACCGGGGCTAGAGGGGCACTTGCGGGATATTTGCACGATGAGGAGTCTGTTATAACAGTCGGGCGGAGGACTCCGGGACTGGGATCCGTACTCGTGAAATGATCTAAACCTTGCTTTATTACTGGATAGTTTTCATGGTGAGGGATCGAACCCTTTTTATGTGGAGTACGTAGGTGTTTGCCCTCGGACCTACATAGAATCCGAACAAGTATGCATTAGTGTCATCTTAGTATAAAATATCTGTATTAGGCATTAAGGCATGACATACACTTACATGTTTAGAGTAGTCACATTTAAACACTTTAATTTGCATTAAAGTTTGTGATTTGTCAAAGTATTAAGATCGTTATAATTTCGGCATAGAGAGGATGGCCATGTATAACATTTTCGTCGGTTGTAAGCAACTGACGTGTCCACAATTTTATATGCAGGAGTTGAATTTTCATGAAGATATAAAGCTGAAATGCTGCTGTTGATTTATTTAAATGTTAAAGATGTTGCAGTTATATAATTTTTCATTATTGTACTTCATTTTACCTTCCGTTGTGTAAACAATTGTAAAGAACTCTGCTGTATTATAAAAAGTTCAAATTTCCTTGTAAAATTGTACGAAGTGAAGTGTAAGGATCCTGTGGAACTTCGAATTCGGTCGTATTTGAAATTCGGGGCATTACACTGCTGGCCAATCTAGAGAAAAGAGAGAGAGAGAGAGAGAGAGAGAGAGAGAGAGAGAGAGAGAGTGGGGTGAGAATGAGGGTGAGTGAGAGAGTGGGGGGTATTTATATCCAAAACTAGCACTTGGTTTTTAAAAGTGGTTTAGGGTTTTGATTAGTAGATTAGGAATTAATTGTCGGATAATTATGCAAATACTCATACCCACATACAATTCATATATGTACATATACAAGTATTCATACGTATATGACAAATGCATACACATCTCAAGAAAAATATTTGTATATATGTATAAAAATTAATTTTTTTCAATATAGAAATACATAGGGTGCGTTTGTTTTGATATTTTGAATAGAGTATTCTGAATAGAGATATTCTGAATATGAGTCTAAAAGCTGTTTGTTTAGCCTATATTCTGAATATTGATATTCTGAAAGCTGTTTATCTGAAAAAGAGAGTTTAGAAGCTGTTCGGTTATATTTCTTACTGAAAACTGTTATCTGAAAGCTGTTTTTCTGAAAAAACGAGTTTAAAAGCTGTTCTGTTATATTTCTTGCTGAAAACTGTTATCTTATAGCTGTTTTTCTGAAAAAGCGAGTTTAACAGCTGTTCGGTTATATTTCTTACTGGAAACTGTCATCTGAAAGCTGTTTTTCTGAAAAAGACAGGTTAGAAGCTGTTCTGTTATATTTCTAGGTGAAAACTGTCATCTGAAAGCTGTTTTTCTGAAAAAGACAGGTTAGAAGCTGTTCTGTTATATTTCAAGCTGAAAACTGTCATCTGAAAGCTGTTTTTCTGAAAAAGAGAGTTTAGAAGCTGTTATGCTATATTTCCAGCTGAAAATTGTCATCTGAAAGCTGTTTTTCTGAAAAAGACAGGTTAGAAGCTGTTCTGTTATATTTCTAGCTGAAAACTGTCATCTGAAAGCTGTTTTTCTGAAAAAGACAGGTTAGAAGCTGTTCTGTTATATTTCTAGGTGAAAACTGTCATCTGAAAGCTGTTTTTCTAAAAAAGACAGGTTAGAAGCTGTTCTGTTATATTTCTAGCTGAAAACTGTCATCTAAAAGCTGTTTTTCTGAAAAAGACAGGTTAGAAGCTGTTCTGTTATATTTCTAGCTGAAAACTGTCATCTGAAAGCTGTTTTTCTGAAAAAGACAGGTTAGAAGCTGTTCTGTTATATTTCTAGCTGAAAACTGTCATCTGAAAGCTGTTTTTCTGAAAAAGACAGGTTAGAAGCTGTTCCGTTATATTTCTAGCTGAAAACTGTCCTCTGAAAGCTGTTTTTCTGAAAAAGACAGGTTAGAAGCTGTTCTGTTATATTTCTAGCTGAAAACTGTCATGTGAAAGCTGTTTTTCTGAAAAAGACAGGTTAGAAGCTGTTCCGTTATATTTCTAGCTGAAAACTGTCATCTGAAAGCTGTTTTTCTGAAAAAGACAGTTTAAAAGCTGTTCCGTTATATTTCAAGCTGAAAACTGTCATCTGAAAGCTGTTTTTCTGAAAAAGACAGCTTAAAAGCTGTTCTGTTATATTTCTAGCTGAAAACTGTCATCTGAAAGCTGTTTTTCTGAAAAAGACAGCTTAGAAGCTGTTCTGTTATATTTCTAGCTGAAAACTGTATTCTGAAAGATGTTTATTTGTAACTCGAAACACTCAAGTGTAACACATAATGATAGAATTGAAATTGTTGTCTATATAGAATTGAATTGAAATTGTTAACTATACTCAAATGATTACAATTTACAACCAATCTACTATATATGCTTATATTTTACAATTTGAAATTACAAGTTTCTGACTTTCTGTAACACTGTTTCTGTTTGCAGGCCTCATCTGAGTCATCTCAACTCTCAAGCACACCAGAACAATTGAAGAAGCAATTAAATAATCACTACACACAAATAAATGAAGCTCCTGATTCAATGGGAAAAAAGCAAATAAATAAACCCATGAGTTGACGATGGGAAAACAGCAACTATGGTTTAGTCGAAAGATAAGATGGCAAACGGTCAAAAGACAACAAGAGTACTACTACAACAGAAGGCAACCAAAATGAAAAGAGCATATGCAGGAGAAGAGAAGAATAACGATCCTGATTCAATGGTACTTGCACCAGCATGAGTTTAATCTATTCGTCGTTAAGTAACAGTTCTTACTAATTTGAATGTAATAATGTGTCTGAATACAAAGTGATGGTTCAAATAAGTTGATCGTTTCCCCTCTGTTACTAGTACAACAACAACGAAAGAACAAAGTGTCGGATGGGATTCTAGGAGAGTATAGCAAGACAAAGACAAGGACCAAACGAAAAGCTTTTGCTGTTGATTTTGTGTCTGTTTTTTGGCTCTGAAGGGATTGAGCTTTGTCCCTGAGTTCTTGCAATGCTCGCATTGTTTCCACCTCGAAACAACCTGCACTAATTGCTCATCATTTCCAGACAACAGGTTTAGCTTTTATGTTTGCGATCATTATATAAATTGGGGAGTGATGTTGATTGTATCAAAAGGAATTTACCTGATGTACTCTGAAGGCAAATCTCAAGTTCTTCAAGTCCTTTTTAAAGACCCTGTGACTATTTTTTGGAAAATCACTACACACAAATAAATAATCAGAACAATAACAATTGTACAGATAGCAAAACTTAAAAGGTGTGAAAAATTATACCTTATCATGGATTCCTTTAAAGACCCTGTGACTGGCTCTGCCAGACTGCCAGTGGTTGAGTAGGTTACCTACAACTCTTCCATCTTGACCTACCAAAGAACAATACTTATTAGTACCCATCTGAGTATTGTAGGAGTAACTTTCACATTAAAATAAATCTTACTCCATCGCCACCCATTCTCCTAGTTGTGGATGCAGTATAATATGCTCCATTAGGGCCACCATAAGTCACACTTCAGAAACATAATCCACCTCATCATCACTTAAAATCAACGAAGGTAAATAAAGCTCAGCTAGGATTAATTCATCACAAGTCACTCCTACAAATCATTATATAAATGATTCGTAGTGTGCAACTTCAGAAACATAATCCATCTCATCATCACTTAAAACCATAGTTGGAAAAACAAAGCTCAGTTAGGATTAATTCATCACAAGTTGTGACTAATATATAAACCATCAGTTTTGCCTTAAAAATCTCCCGCCATCTTGTGAATAGTATACCAATCATCGGTATGCCTTAAAAAATCACCAGTATCAACCATCAGAAATCTCAGAAACAAGATGAAATCAGCATCATTGTGCCCCCCAGTATTCTCAATTGTGTTTGGAAAAAACACTCAAAACAACCTGCCAACTAAGGATACTATTCTCAGAGAAAATGGAAAAAAAAAATTGAAACAAAATGGTTCAAGCCAAAAAGCATCATTCCTCCCATCTTTTTGCACAAATAAGGATTCACATATCCTGATGTGCCATCATAATACAAATTGCAGAATCAGAGAACAAAGTAGAATCTACTTAATACAATTGCAATTCATTTGCGCAAAACTGATGCATCATAATACATGAGAACATGGTGGTTTGTTTGTTCCAGCTTGATTTTTTCGGAAACACTTTTCAGATAAACTGATACCCCCCCACTAGTATTGAGCAAAAAAGCTCCATTCTTCCCTTCTAAATGACACAAATAAGGATTCAAAAATCGTGATGCATCATAATACAACTTGCAGCATCAGAGAACAAAGTAGAATCATCCGAATACAAGTGCAATTCATCTCCACAAATCAGATGCATCATAGGGTGCGTTTGTTTTGATATTTTGAATAGAGTATGGTTGAGAATGGAGAGAATACAAGGGATATCGATATTCACAATCGAGTTTTCAGAATATGGTATAAACAAACGCCTATTCAGAATGTAATATTCAGAATATGGCACTCTAAATCGCAAAACAAACAGGCCCTATGATCTTAAAACATGCTGGTCTTTTTGTACCAGGTTTTTTTGTTTTTTTGGTTCCAGAAGTAATAACCTGAGTTGGCTCTTTCACATGCTTTCTCTTCAGACTTATATTAAATTAAAGTGTATATTACCAATGTGTTGTATCTTTATTTATCAAGAAATTATTGTGCATTAGAATATGATTTCAGAAGTAAAGTTCAAAGAAGGAGCATCCAAAAAATGCATCTCATCTCAGTATGCAGCCACCATTTAAGACAAGTGTGTAGTAGTATCTGTAATCATCAAGGCTTCAAGACAATAGAAATTGACTCCAGAAACAAAGTAGAAACCATGAACAGCCAAAGATAAACCATGAGCAGCCAAAGACACAGTTGAAACCATTAAGATTTGTATTTATCAACAATTTACTGAGGTGAAATGTGAAACCAAAACAAAATTGAAACCATGAGCAGTGAAAATGCATGAAGCTGTATACAGAAACAAAGTGGAACCATGCTCAGTTCCAAAATTTGTGGCATGAAACAAAGTAGAAACAAAATTTGTACCTGAAACAAAGTACCTGAAACAAATTTTGAACCTGAAACAATGTACTGTCATCTGTATATATCAAGCATTGCTGGCAATGCATATCAAGGTGTGATGCATGAAAGTGTTGGTATCATCATAACCATTTCTCAGAAAAGGATAACCGGGTAAGTGCTCAAAGCCTGAGCACCCAAAAAAACCAACTCACCAACCATTAAAACTCTTCCAGATTATGGTATGGTATTTCTATGTCTATAACTCAAAGCAATATAGATCAAACCTGATTCATCACATCTCAAATTCAGATGAATATCTGCTATGATGCATCTAAGTGGTTGATCATCACAGCCATAATATCCAAAGGATAACCAAAAGCATGACTTAAAGCTTAAGGAATATTAATGATAATATCCAAAGGATAAACCAGAGTTGGCATTTGTTTATAGTGTTTTGTTTGGAAACACTATAAAAAACAAATTCATCGCTACAACGACATCATCTTCGTAAGTTTTAAAAAACAAATTCAAGGCTAGTCCAAGGCTGAAAACTCTAAATTCATCACGTAAATAAATGATTCATAGTGTGCAACTTCAAAACATAATCCATCTCATCATCACTTAACACCAACGAAGTTAAAAAAAGCTCAGTTAGGATTAATTCATCACAAGTCACTCCTACAAAGCATTATATAAATGATTCATAGTGTGCAACTTCAGAAACATAATCCATCTCATCATCACTCAAAACCAAAGAGGATAAATAAAGCTCAGTTAGGATTAATTCATCACAAGTCGCTCCTACAAAGCATTATATGAATGATTCGTAGTGTGCAACTTCAGAAACTTAATCCATCTCATCATCACTCAAAACCAACGAGAAAAAATAAAGCTCAGTTAGGATAAATTCATCACCAGTCACTCCTACAAACCAGCCACAATAAATGATTCATAGTGTGCAACCTCAGAAACAAAATCCATCTCATCATAACTCAAAACCTACGAGGGATAATAACGTGCAACACCTGTACAACATTGAAGTGATTGGTAAAGACAACATCTCAAAAAAATGAAATAAAAAGCTGAAATCTGAGATATGCATGCTGATTATTTATAATAGTAATATTGCAATGATACAAACATATCCAAATGACATCAATGTTTCGCATTCCAGCTACGAAACAATTCGAGAAATGGATATGCTGAAAATGTGTACATTCAAATCACATTACTGTATAGCATTCCACATTGCCAGGGCGATTTCATCTCTTTTGCTATTCATATGTCTCAATTGGGAAGATGATAAATCCAAATCTTGCGATGTGGATGCTGCATCTTCGGTGTGTTGGTGATGTACTACTGGTTCGCCACCGAGTTCCACTAAAAATGCATCGTTCCGTGAGTGCAGGCGTATAAAATTATGAAGTGCACAACAGGCTGTGACCATCATAACTTGTTTGGTATAATAATAGTTTGGCATGTTCTCGAAGATGGCAAACCTCTTCTTGAATACACCGAACGTTCTCTCAATCACATTCCTTAACCTAGCATGTTGTTTATTAAATAGTTGTCTATGTTGGGTTAGTGCATGGTTGGCCCCTTGATAATCCTGTAAGTGGTATGGCTCACCACGGTACGGTGCCAAAAAACCGAGCATATTGGTATAACCACAATCCACTAGGTAGTACCTATCGTTCGGTGGGATTGGCAATAGTTTTTGTGCTAATGCAGTATGCATTACACGGGAATCGTTCGCACTGCCTTCCCATCCCGCGTAAACAAATGTGAACATCATGTCAAAATCACATGCTGCCAATACATTTTGACTTACAAAACCCTTTCGAGAGCGACAAGCGTTGCTTCGACTAGCGGGAACTGTAGCTTTTATTAACGTCCCATCAGCAGCACCAATAGCTCCCTGCATATTAATAATTCAAATAATAGATCTCACAAATCCAAACTAGGGAAAAAAATTTAATCATACATGATGCAATCAGGGTGACGTATTACCTGAAACCACGGGTAAAAGTCATCTGACCACCTGATTCTGTGATGTACGTATGTATAATCAGGAGGTTTGATAAGGGATGGTGCTGCTTTTGCCAGACCTTTCAATACAATATTAAAGTGCTTTTGGATTGTTTCAGTTGAGTGGTTAAACGTAGTACGGGCTACTCGCATCCTTTCACTATGACCGACAATGAACAGGAAAATAGCCACGCTTTCCTCGAAAGTAACTCGCTTATGACTTGAAGACTCCGCTGTTTCCTCGCAGAAGTTCCTTTCTCGCAGGAAAGCACACAAGGTCATAAAACAATCTTGGTTCATACGGAATATATCATGAAAGTCGGCCTGGGAACCCGCTAACATATTTTCCAAAAATTCACGTCCCGTTTGCTTTTTATTAGTGGGCCTTGTACGGTCATCTTCTTCACATAAATAGTCGGCTAACAAGAATGCAGTCATCACCTCTTCGACATCGTCACTACTAGATGAAGAAGTATCCATAACAGATGATGCACTTGCAGTAGTAACTCACTATAAAGAAGCAGATAGAAATCATTTTGGGAGATGCCCATATCAAGTGCACACACTATTAATAATACGACTGTATGTAACGAGATTTACGGAATCACAAAACAGCATATTGAGAGATGGTAGGATTCCACAAACCTGTGCAATTGAATAAAGATAACAAGGTATACTACTACTAGCAAATCTATTCCAGGAATTAAATTTAAATTATAACATTGCAAATTAAAATTAAATTATATAAGCAATTTGTTCATCGTAAAAGCCGTCATATTACAATCAACCTCATACAAATATGGAAATAATCATAAGAAAAGTTCTACAACATGATTTGTTCAACCCATTACGCTGAATGGGATTTCTACAGGGTGGCATAATACTTCACCGACAACTCCTGCCGTTCTCGAGACATACGGAGGAAACCATGAGCAATGTGCGGATTTTGAAACAGGTAGTGTGTAGCTTTTACGGCTACAAATGGATCAAGCCCTGTCATCGATTCAATTATATCTTGGCATTGATCCTGGTCGGCCAAGGCAGGGTTATTCGAGGGAGCACTTTCTACTTCATTTATATTCTTGTACCTCCCTTTTTTTGCCTCTTGAGTTTGCTTAGCTGCATCAAGATAATCCGACATCTTTGACATCATTGATTCGCGGCCACTTGATGCAATAGATTTTCTTTTGCGCGAACCGGACCCCGTACCCATTGGGACATCATCAGACTCATCAATCACATTTACGTGTGATTGCTGGGGGTGGCCAAACTGATAGTCCATCCGCCGCGCCTCCACATCCTCGAACCCCCCTTGTGTGGAGGCCCTTGCCACATTGCCCTGGGCTACAGATTCCTCGAATATTTTGGTCAATGCATCATAATGTGGCAACCCCATATTTTGGTATTTTTCTGCAGCAGGATGCATCTATTCACAGAATATGTTGTTACTATGCAAGTATTAGATAAATGATTAAGCATAATAAAAAGGATTCACAACCAAAAATCAAAGTTTGAGAATATATATATTAACCTGAATATATTGTTTCCAAACCGGAGCCTCACAAGTAACGGTTTGGTTGGCTTCATCCCAACCGAAACCGCTCTGTTTCCTCATATTGTCAAACACCTTCCATTCTTTTTTAAGTCGTCCATATTTCGACTTCAGTTGTTTCACCGAGAATGAACGCCCATACTTAAAATTCATTGTTCGCTCAAAATTACTCCAGGTTTTACCATCGAATGTGGTGCTTTTTAACAAACCAATGTCAACTGCCGCCTCCATCAGGTTGATAAAATATTCCGTAATACCGGAAGTCCACAGCCCATAATCTTCCTCCACTGCCTTCCCCTTTCCCCTACCCGCATTACTCATCTAGTATGAAAAAACATTATAAAAAAAAAAAAAAATTGCCACATTCCTTCAATTAGTTTAATAGCTGATCGGGTAACCCTAGTTTGCAAGTAGCAACCGATTACACCCTAAAAAATCTCAACAGTGAATTTGGCTAGTTTGTGTGCAGTGTGCACCTCAATCCGAAAAGCTGTTCCGTTACCAAATGCAATTAAAAAGCACAGTAAATTGGTAAAGAAAACCAACCAAATAAAGAGTACAATCGCTGTCTTCATACCTTTGATTGGATTTGGAGAAGGAAGAAATTGTCACCACAGGATTCAACCTTGCGTAGTGCTTTGATTCTCCTTGCCCTTCGATCCCTAGCTTTTCTCCGATAGGCAGCACGGGTGGTGCAAACCATTAACCCCCTACCAAAACCCCTCAACCCCTCACCAAGTCGACGCAAAAACCAGTCAGGTAGCGAAGTCGCCGGCGGCCCTCTCACAAGTTTCCGTTCGATTTCACAGTGGAATCGTTCGGGAAATCCTGGATTTGGGGTGAGGGGGGGGGAAGAGAGATCAGATCTGGGATCTTCAAAGGAGGGTGGAGACAATGGAGTCGACGAGCTCTCGTGGGTGAGAAGAGAGAGAGAGCATCTGAGTGAGAAGAGAGGAGAGATGGGTTGGGGAGACACTGTTTTGAAGAGAGGAGGAAAGGTAGAAGATGGGTACGAATGGAGAACCAGATCTGGAACGTGAGGAGAGAGAGAGAGAGAGGTCGTGAAAGAGAGAGCACGTGAGTATGGTTGAGAATGGAGAGAATACAAGGGATATCGATATTCACAATCGAGTTTTCAGAATATGGTATAAACAAACGCCTATTCAGAATGTAATATTCAGAATATGGCACTCTAAATCGCAAAACAAACGCACCCTATACGTTCCGTCTCGATTATAGTTAAGACAAATGTACAATTTAATTGGGAAAGCATCCCAACTCCGGTTCAAGAATTGTACCCTTGTTGGCTCGATACATATTAAGTAATATGTCCCAATACTTACTCAATTAAAAATGATAAAAATCCATTAATGTGTCCAAAATCTTAATCGTGCACGGACTAATGTACGAAATAGTTGTATACTATATTGTGGGATCTTACATTACTCCCTCCTTAGAATCGTTCTCTCCCCAGAACGACGCTTAGTAGGGAAAAGAATACACAACGGTTCAGGAAGTGCATTTCTCAACCATCTCCAGATTCCTGAGGGTACTGTTGCCGAACAGGCCCTCCGGTTGCATCACGCCAACCCAACATGCTCCCAGTGCTCAGTACGTCCTCATTCTGACAATAGACTTAACGGTCCTCCGGCTTCTGGTCTTTATTTTCGGGCCCCTGCAATACCTAGTTACAAGTTAATATTGTTCTGCTTCCTTCATGCTCACCAGTGATGCTGCTTCATGCTTCGATATATCTTCAGAGGGTCAGTGGCCACTCCCTCCTTAGAAGAAAGGAAAAAGCCAAGAAATTTTGCTTCAATCTCCTTGCAGATTTTTCGATGCTCCTGCCAGATGCTTGGCGTGATCCTCCTCCGTCTTCGGTACTTCTTCCTCCTTGATGCGGACCTGGTGTTAGCCTGACTATAAGTTTTCCTAGAGAATACTACTGCTCTTTGAAGTCGATCGAACAAGTCATTGGTGGATACCCGCCTCGAGTTGTAACCTGGTTTACTCATGTTGCTTGATGCGCGACCCCTCTGATCCATTCTTCCATTTCCTACAAACAAAAAGACGGTGCTTCTCAAGGTGAAGCACTAAGCCTAATGAATTCTTATTGGTAGTAGCTCCTCAATCTGCTCGGTGCTTGAAAGACTCGATCATTAGGACAAGATCTGGAACATTGCTTCCTGAATTTTTGCCAGTGACTTTAGCTTTTGTTATCTATTCCTGTTGATATCCACGAATGCTCCCTTCATCAGGTACATTTCGGAGAATTCTCGTTTCGATATTGAGGACATCGTCGTTGACTCTACTACCTGCTTCCTCGACTCCTATGTTGCATGTTGACCTCCATCGACGTTCGGCTGCAGGCTTGCCTCCATGACATTAGGTTGTAGTTTTGGCCTCTTCGATATCCGGTTGCAGGTTTGCCTTCTAGACATTCGGTTGCAAATTTTGCCTCCCCGATATCCAGTTACTGGTTTGCCTCCATTGACGTCTGGTTGCAGATTTGCTTCCTCGATATCCGGTTGCATAATAATTGTTAGTAAAGGAAACAAAATTACAATCGGGTTAGTTCAAACATAGGAAAAATCATAAACATAATTTGCAAAATGCATCAGTATGATTTACAATCATCCTACTATCCGACTAAAGTCGTATCTAACAGGGGCATCCAATTCTCATTTCCTACTGTATTAGACTGCAATTTGAAGTCAGCTCGGATACCACTTTGTAACGTCCCAGTTCCGAACACAGGAAACTCAAGACACAAGCCATAATCTTTCCTTCAAATGAGTCCAAACACAGTAAAATCACAGAAAATTTAAAACAATTATTGCCACAAAAAATGTTATTACAATTACAAATTGTACAACAAAGAATTACATCATGAATTACATCCCAAAAATTTACTGTACAACACTTATATTATTGCCATCCTGCAACTAAACAGACTATGGGAACGTCAGTTGAATGCAACTGGCGCAATGCTTGATAAAACCAGCGACTCCCCAAAACTCCACAAGCAAAATTGATGTAAAAAGAAAAATGTGTAGACAAATCACAAGTGTTACTGTATGTCATGCCCTAGAGTCTAATGCACAATTCAAAATGCACAGGATGCACTTACTCCAATGCAATCCATTTGGAAATGTATGCATCGTATACTACATACTTCCCCAAAATACAACTTCAATGGAAACGTATGCATCCCATACTACATACTTCCCAAGGAGTTCGCTTTCTTCTGATTGTAGGGTTTGATCCCTCGTGATGCATCCTACTCTTGTATTTTCTCCCGTTCCTGACATTCACCTAGTGGTTGTTGAGGTTGCATTTGGTCAGTCTACTTCTGCTATTGCATTCAGTAGTGGTGTCCCCTGTTTTTCACTACACCCGATTTCCAGCAGTCTCACTGCTTCGGACCTCACCCAAAAGTTGTTCACGAGCATACAGGTGGCCATGCGGAATCCCTGCCCACCGAGACGCATAGATGTCTTACTCCCACTTAGAGAGTCTTACTCTAGCTCCCTGCCCGTACGAACAACATAGAACTTGGCAGATTCGTCAGTTCCATTCCCTAGTTCTAACAGGAGCACCTCCCGTTCTTACCATTAGATCCCAGAAATAAATAGGCGAGACTACGCCGCCCATCCCCCATACCGGCGAGACAGCGCCGCACGTGTCCCCTTGACAGGCGATCGTACAACCACCCGACTAGTGCCTATCCTATCACTACATAAAACTGCACATAGGATACTACTACTACACATCAATCCTAACTTAGAACTGGAAATGCAACTTCTGATCTTAAATCCAGAGATATAGATTACCAGCCGATTACTAGCTAGTAAAAACCCAACCATCAAACCAAAACAACAAAGCCCTAGGGGAACCAGCACGGTCCCAAGACCAGGCTCAAGAGTTAGCCTAAATTGGCCCAAACTTGACCCAGCGACATTCGACCTCCGACGAATGCAAAACATCCTCTTACTTGGATCTCAACCATGTCTTTGGCCTGCGATCAATCCCTCATGGGTTAGTAATCCGCCGGCGCCCGAAGACTGTCTTCATCCATAGCACTCGATGTAAGAAAGTTACTAATCATCAAGGGTCAAAAATGAGTTGATAGTCTTAGGGTGATAATCACTACCCTAGACCATCAACAAGCTAATATATAGCCAAACACAACTCAATTCAGTGGACATTACAAGTCCAAACCAACATGATCAATTAATAATTCAAAAGCTAATTAACAGCTATCAAATTCGAAATTATGGTCTTAACTTTACACAGTAACTCGACCTAACCCCAAGACACTATCACAACGAAAGGTAACAACGTTAACCACACTATGGCCAACCAGGCTGCAAACTGACCACCGTCAATTGCCACCCCGCCTTTCCCGCTTGGAGTTGATTATGACCTCGGCCCGACCAAATATGTTGCTCCCGTTAAATAATTTCGCCCCATGGTCTCTTGACCAAGTTGTAGCCGAATAACAACTGAAATCTCTCGGTGTATGGCGAGTAAGTCGGCGCACGAGTTGTCTCCTCCAACACGTCGAGGCGACACGAGCTACTAACTACCCAAAAGATTGAGTAGTAACGATAGCCCCCTAGGGTAAAATCCATTACCCTAAGCAACAACAAGCATTACACACACCGGGGTAGTAAAAATCACCCCAAACAACAATATAATACAAGTCTACTCTAACTTAAGCAAGTTAGACGATTATAGTAACAAGCGAATTGCACCAATGCAAACATAGGACAATAGTCAATCCAATTATAAAACATTACTAGATTTTCCCGTGGGCACGTGCCTACGGCACGTCTTCAGAACGATACAGCATATGAAAAGCCTTGTAAACAGTAAATCACCAATTATATAGCTCAAGTTTGAATAGTATGATAATAATTAGCTGTAAATAAAAGTCCATGTTTTCATTAATATATGTTGAAAAATAATTATAAATTGGGATATGAAAGTCCATGTTTCCAAGTATATATATATATATATATATATATATATATATATATATAGGGGAAAAGGGGTATGAGCAACTTGCTCATTTAGTAAATAAGCAATTGATGATGTGGCATACATGTGATTAGAAATTCCTTAAAATGGTTAGTTGTCCAATGTATCACATGCTTGCCACATAATCAATTGCTCATTTACTAAATGAGCAAGTTGCTCATATCCCTTTTACACACACACACACACACACACACACAACACACACACACACACACACACACACACACACACACACACACACACACACACACACACACATATATATATATATAGAGAGAGAGAGAGAGAGAGAGATAAGTAAATATATAAAGGAGTTGTTTTGGCGGGATTTGAATTTGAGTTTTAGGGGGAAAATTCTGAGGGGAAAATGTGTTTTGTGATATTAAATCTGGGCCTTTGATTTTGGGGGGGCTGAATTATATAGCTCAAGTTTGAATAGTGTTACCGCTGATTTCGGTGTGGGGGTAAACAGATAGAATTTGTGGATCCGAGGAAAACCTGAACAGCTGACTCGGCCTTCTTGCTCCTGTTGCAACCTGCAGGGAAGTGCGAGACACCAGGATTGATTCCGGCGACGCACCCTCCGACGCTCTTGTCAGTAATCAGTAAAAGATTAAGAAAGAGCTTAAGTAGTGAAAAAGTGATTAACCTGGTCTTGGTGGTAGAGGAGTTGTATTTATAGTCGCCTTTGGAATGATCAGGATCCTGATTTCCTGGCTAACAGTTAGGAGCAAAATCCTCCTATTCTGTTTTAGGAAAGTAGGCCTTGATTCCCTGGTGAGAGCAAATCAAGCTTATTGATTTGATCTAATCAAATCAGTGACCTGATTCTCCTCTTGGTGGACTGGGCTTGTATCGGGTCGGGACCCGTGCCCAGTTGAAATGGATCTATTCGCGGGCGGTTGGTTTCGTGAGAAGGATGCCCAATACCCGTTTTGGATCTATCTGTATGTGAAATTACCTTTTTACCCCCGTGCTCCAAGATTCGTGCTCGATCTGGACAGTCCCGATTTAACCCCAATTTTAGCCATATCACGAGCCCCCCACTCCTAAAGGCTGAGCGTGATCAGACTTTGAGGAGTAGTTTAGCAGTTTTAGTGGCTGGTGGAGTTGTATCGGAGTCCAAATGTGGGATTTTGAGTCTAGAAAGGGGGTAGTGAGGTAACTTTTGACGCTGTGTGTTGTTCTTAAGCTGCGTCGGGCATCTGACAGTCTTTTATCTACTTTTTTCGAGGTATTTGTTTAATTCTGCGATGTGTTTGCTAATCTTTCGGGGGCTTTAGCTGTGCATTCTGGGTAATAATTGTATGCTCCGGGGTTCGAAAATGTGTCCCCGTATTTTCAATTATTTCCCAGAATTTTTAGCTAATTTTCCCGAATTTTTAGCAATTTTCTCGCAATTTTTAAACAAATAAAACGATTAAAACAAATAAAAAACGATTTAAATACCGATTAATGACGTGGCTCAATCTGATCCGTCGATCGTGGACGGGCGTGAACTTCGGAAAGATCTGATGGTTGTTACCGCTCGGTAGTGTTTTTCTCCGTTTACGAGCTCGGAAAGGCACTTGCTCGGCTGCCGACCGGAGACTAGGGGGTTCGGCATTCCGAGCGACGTGGCGCAATCTGAGCCGTCGGATGGTGGCGCTCATCTCGAGACGGGCGCAGTTCCCAAAAAAACACTATCTTGTCTTTTAGCGCACGTGGCGCGATCTGGGCTCTTCATCATTGGGAGCACGAATTTTTGAGAGATCTAGTGGTCCACGTAGCTCGGTGCCATTTTTTCTCCATTTACCAGCTCGGGAAGGCACTTGCTCGGATGCCGACCGAAGGCATTGGTGTTCGGCAGGCCGAGGGACGTGGCGTTATCTGAGCTGTTGGATGTGGGCGCGCATCTCGAGACGGGCGCAGTTCCCAAGAAAACACTATCTTGTCTTTTAGTGCTCTCGGCGAGATCTGGGCCGTCTGATTGAGATCAGATGCGAAAGTTGAGGGGAAAGTAAGTTTTCCCCGTTTACCAGCTCGGGAAGGCACTTGCTCGGAAGCCGACCGAGGGCCTGTGGTTTTTGGCGATCTGAGACGGCTCTGTTCCCAATGGTGTTAATGGCGCTTCGTGACTTGTGTGGCGTTTCGCCTTCCCGACGTCATTAAGGATAATTCCTTTAATTAATGCGCGGTGTTTCAACTTCCGAGGATCAGTAATTCCCTTAATTAAAACGCGGCGCTTCGATTTCCGAGGGTCATAACGGCTGGTTCTAGGAGGCAGGCTATAAGTACCCCACTCCCTTTGTCATTTTCGTCACAACCAAATTGAGTTCCAGACCTCGGAGGCATCTGCCTTGGGTAGCTTCTCTCTTGAGTTCGGAGAGGTGGTCGCTCTTCTGCCTGGTTTTCCCTTTGTTCCTGACGGCCCCCAAGTGGATGTCGGGAGCGAGGGGGAACGTGGTAGTAGTGGTGACGACCGTAGTCCGAACCCGATGGATGAGTTACTTCAGAAGGACGGGTGGTCGCTCTCTTGCCTTCTTCTTCTCCCGTTCCGGACGGTCCCTAAGTGGATGTCAGGAGCGGGGGAGAATAAGGCAAGAGTGGTGACGACCATAGTCCGGACCCGAAAGATGGGCTGTCTCGGGAGGACGGGTGGTCGCCCTGTTGTCTTGTTCTTCTCCAGTTCCTCACTGCTCCGAAGGTGGTGTCGGGAGCGGGAGGCAATAAGACAGTAGGGCCGACGGCCATAGTCCGGACTCGGGGCGTGGTCTCCTGCGGAAGGACGGGTCGTCGTTCTCTCACCAAGATCTTCTGCCTTCTTCGGTTTCTCCGAAGGGAGTGTCGAAGTAGGCGGAGGTCTTGGTGGGAGAGTGACGACCCATGTCCGATGTCGATCTCCGGGCCATCCGAGTCCGTTTGTTGCAACTGTGAAGGCGCCGCTGTCAGAGTCTTCTGACAAACTGATCCTTCCAGTTGCAACCAACTAGCTCGGGATGGCGCGCTTCTCTATCATGGGTTGCAGCTCGGGCTTCTGGACCGTCCGAGCCCGTTGTTTGCAACTGTGAAGGCGCTGCGGTCGGTGTCCTCTGACATGCCGCGCCTTCCAGTTGTAAACAACAAGCTCGGAACGGTGGGTTTCTCCTGGTTTCTGAGTGTTGATGGGTCCCCTCTCATCTCTGTCTTCCTTCCGGGCTGATGGCTTCTGATGGATGTCAGCCCGGGGAAGTTAGAGATGGGGGAGTGCCTATCTGTTCCCGACCGGGTTTCGTGGTCGGCGGGATACCGACCGATGCACGGGACCCGGGGGGTGTTCGCCGAAGGCGGCGCCTCAAAACTGAATCAAAATTTTTCCCGGTTCCTCTAGGCATAGGTAGGGCGTCCGAGGGTCCAATCGTCCGAGCGACGTGGCGCATCTTGAGCCGCTGGATGATGGCGCGCATCTCGAGACGGGCGCAGCTCCCAAGAAAACACTATCTTGTCGTTTAGTGCTCTCGGCGAGATCTGAGCCGTCTGATCGAGATCGGGCGCGAAAGTTGAGGGGAAAGTGAGTTTTTCCCATTTACCAGCTCGGGAAGGCACTTGCTCGGATTCCGACCGGACACTGCTGTTGGTGTGTTCGGATCGCTCGTAGGTCGGATTTGGATCCTTCGGGGCCGAGCAGTTGACTTGGTGAGAGAAGTAGTGGTGATGGGCCTTCGTGACGTTTTGAGAGTAGCCCAAAAGTCGCGAAGTTTCATTGGAAGTCCAAGGGACGTTCCAATTTTACTATAAATCTTCACCCCCCCAAGACCAAGTCTTCACTTTTCACTTTTACTCTCTCTCTTCCGTTTTTACTTTGCTTCGCAGTTCTTAGCTCCCCTGGTGGCGTTGCTAGCTGTCGCGGTAGTGTTCTTAGCTCCGGCGAACTTTCCGACCGCGCCTGTCACTTCGAGGTCAGTTTCTTTCCCTTTTCTCTTTAGGAAAACATGGTTAAGATTTCGGATGAGACCCCCGCCTCGGAGCAAGCCGTTGGCCGAGGGGATAAAGGGAAGGGAGTAATGGAACCGAGCGAGCAAGAAGTTGTTCGTCCGGATAGAGAGGGTGAAGTGGCCGAAGTGCCCAAGGAAGTCGTGGCGGAGTCCCGAAAGGGTAAAGCCGTGATCACAATAGTCGAAACGCCGAAGAGAGCGGGGGCGTTCGGTCGGCAACTCATCGCCGTGTCGACCGTGGGAGGTGTCCGGGATTACGCCGAGGATGACTTGGAGAGGGTCACTCAAGGTATGGCGAAACTGGTGGAGGAGAACGAGCCTAGGGAGTTGTCCGAAGTCGACCACAGGATCTCGACTCTCTCCGAGGCCGATCTCCGCACGATCCGAGAGGGTTTCCGGATCCCGCTCGAGTATGCGCTGCTTCTTCCTGGGCCGGGGTTCCGAGCTAACACAAAATCCTCGCCGGACATATGCATCTTCCCGGTCGATTCCCTCATCGCCGGGCTCCGGTTTCCCCTACACCCGTTCGTGGTCGAAGTCTTGGTCTGGTACGGTCTGAGTCCTGCCCAACTGATGCCGAACACTTGGAGGCATGTCGTGGCGTTTCTCCTCCGATGTCAAGAGGTCGACGCCAAGCCGACTATGTTCCTCTTTCGGAGTCTTTTCAAACCTTGCCAGCCGAGGCGTCATGAACAGAGGTTTTTCCTTTCTCCACGGACGGGAGTTAAGTTGATCGAGAACCCGGACTCGATTAAACATTGGAAGGACAAATACTTCCTCGTCCGAAGTCTGACGCCGTGGGTGATACCGACAGTTTGGGCGACGGACGGCCTGCCTAAGCGTACGAAGAAGGACGTCCCGCTGAATGCTGAGGAGGCTGAGGTCCAGAGGAAGCTTCTCGCCCTGCCAGCGCTAAACTGGAAGGATATTACGGAGGAGCATCTGTTCCGTGGGGGTCTCAGTCCGATCGACCCTCGTATGCTTCTGGTATTTATACTCCTCGTTTAAAGTTCATGAAAAATTTTCTAAGTTTTTTCATCCGGCTTTTGCAGAGACCATGAAGCTTGATTACAAGGCTCTGGTGGCGAAGGGCCGGGCAGAGCAGGAGAAGAAGAAGAGGTCGGCGGCGGAGACTCAGGAAAGCCGGCCAGCGAAGAAGCCTTCGGTCGCGAAGACCGCCAAGCAGCCGAAGGTCGCGGTCCTCAAGGAGGGGGAGATTGAGGTCCTCGTCTCTCCGACTAAGGTCGTGGTCCCCGAGCAGGGGGAGGTCAATATCTCCGATCCCCCTATCTCGGATGCACCTGTGCCGACCCCGGGGACGGACGCTCCGGGTTCGTCGAGCGGCGTGTTCGGGGTGAAGGATGCGCTGTCCATGTCGGTTCCGCCCCTCACGGTCGAGGCGGAGAAGATCTTAACCGAGCGTCACAAGCAGATCTTCGTCCCCGACTGGCAGGTGATGAACGCCGATGGTTTCCTGGGCGACGGGAACATCTGCATGGAGGCGATAAGGCATCTGCCGACCCCGAAGGATCGAGCGACCCTGAAGGCCGGGATGGCAGGGGACGTCGTGATGCAGGTCGCCCGGGATTCAATGTCGGTAAGTAGGCTGATTACTTCTTCATCTGAATTTCTTCCTTAGAAAATTTTCTAAGTATTTGGATTCGGATTGTAATTCTGTTGCTCTCTTTCAGATCATCTGCCACTTCAATTTCCTGCTCGAGGAGATGGCGAGGAAGGATCAGGAGAAGGAGAAGGAGAGGACGGAGCGCGTCAAGGTCGCGAAGCGGCTCGATTCCGAGTTGCTTCTTTCGACGAAGAGGGCCGCCGAAGTCTCGGGGCTGGAGAAGCAGCTGGCCGATGCTGTTCAGCTGTCAAAGGATGCGGCGGCCAGGCTTGAGGCCTCGGAGAAGGAGGTCTCCGAGCTGAAGGATTCGGCGGCCAAGCTCGAGGCGTCGGTGAAGGAGGCTGCCGACCTGAGGGAGGAGTTGGCCAGGGCTCGGTCGGAGGCGGAGGATGCTCGGAAGAGGGCCGAGAAGATGAAGGCCAAGCACCTCAGGAAGGTGAAGAGGGTGAAGAAAGCCGTGCAGGAGGAGGCCGCGATGCACATGACCCAGAACATGCTGGATGCCTACGGCCGGGCCTTGCAACATGTGGTCGCCAAGAACCCGGGCTTCGACACGTCCACCTACAACTTCTATGACCTCGTGGAAGGGGAGGAGGTTGTTCCCGAGGAGTTGATCGGCCCCGAGGGGGAGACAGAGCCCGTCGAGGACCCGTGGAAGGCCGCGACCGAGGAGGAGAAGGAGGACGACTCCGAGGAGGAGGAGAGCTGGAGCGAAGGAGGTGGCGGAGGCGACGGCAAGGACAAGGCCGAGGGGTCGACGGACCCGAACGACAAAAAGGTCGACCCCTGACTCGGTTGTCTTCTTTTCTCTCTTTTTTTTTGTTTTTGTAAGCCTAACTGCGGACTGGCCACCGCTGCTGTAGAACTCTTCGAATTTTGAATGAAAAAATGTTTTGTTTGGCCAAAATTTGCCCAAGTGTCGAGTCTCGGACTTAGTGTTTGTTTTGGCGTAACTTTCTCCAAGTGTTGGACCTCAGATTCATCTCTGCATTTCAGGTGAGATTCGGTCCGATCACGGCGGCTGAATACCTTCGGCAGGAGCTGGTGAAAACGAGGGACGAGCTCTTTCAGAGCCGGTATAAGCGGTATCTCCTGCTCGGCAGGCTCGAGGATACGAAGGCGGCTCTGCGGAGGTATGGTCGCGAGCTGTACCAGTACCGGAAGCGCTCTTCAGCTCCCCGTCCCGAGGGCGAAGTCGAGAACCTCCGTAGAGAGCTTACTGCCGCCGAGCAGAAGAATGACGACCTTTTGGCCGAGGTCCGATACTTGGAGCTAGCGGAAAAAGGACGTTCGGCGGAGAGGGAGAAGCTGTCTTCCGAACTGGAGAAAGCGTCAACCGAGCGCAAGAGGCTATCGGCCGAAGTCGATAGGCTCAGAAGGATCACAATAGATAGGGGGATTGAAGTGACCCACTACCGACGGCTTGCGACTGATAATGCCGATGCCTCGGGCTCGTTGACAGCGCCTCGACCGAAGAAGTTGGCGAAGGACGACGTCCTGAGGGATAGGATCATCGAACTGGAGGAAGAGATCGCGTCGCTCAAGCCGGCGCCGGTCAGGGCTAACGTTCGCAACACTTCGTGCACTCGCGAAGAGAGCGAGAGGGGGGTTACGTTTTACGAACTTGCGACGTGCTCGCCGTTGACCAGGGGGAGTCCAGCCGATGCTCAGAGTAGTGCGGCAGCCTCGTCGAGCGGGGCTTCGGCCGGCGTCATCGTTAGAGCTAGCAGCGAAGGGGGGTCGCGCTTCGTTGGTTTAGGGTCGGGTTCGGAGGGTAGACCTCGACGTCCTCGCGTTTCCCTAAACCGAAGCATTCCCCTTCCGAAGAGGCTCTGATTCTGTCGTTTTTCTACTTTTGTTGATTGTTGTAACAACTTAGCTGTAGGGTCGACCGACCGTCTGTAATACTATCATGTCTGAATGCAAATAATTCTGAAAAACTCTCAAGTGTTAGACTCCGGCAGTGTATTGAAACTGTGTTATTCGTTTTCTCTTCTTTTCAGCTCGTCGCGACGATCCAGGGCTCGGACTCCGAGCGTTCGAATGATGGCTCTGAATCCGAGGCCACCTCTGGAACAGTGGTTCTGAGCCCTAGGAGCGCCGATATGAAGTTGCGCCGAGCCGAGAGTGAGTGGGACCACCTTTCGTTGGTCCTCAGTCTCCGGGAAGCCGAGATCCAATGCTTGGAGAACAAGATCGCCGAGCTGAGCTTCGCAGGGGAGGACGAAGACTCACAGACCGCATTCAGCAACGCTCTTCGGGCCAATAGCATTCGGCACATTCAGTCGAAGATCGTCGCCGAGCGGGATGACCTGCTCTCCGAGATGTGGCATCTGCGTGGCGTGATGGCAAGGCTCCGGGGGGAGAAGGAGGAGTTGTCTGCCGAGGAGGACGAACAGTTTAGTGAGGATGTTTTTATATGAGAGACAAGTGTAGTGGGTCGGGCATTGTGTGTTTTGTTTGCCAACACTTTGTAATGGAATGTTTTGTATTATGCGCCGACAATTAATAAAATTCCCTTTCGTTGCTTTGTATGTTTGTCCTTTGCTTGTAACCGTATCGGTCGTGCCGGGACCTTTGAACCGAGCGCGTCTGTTTAGCCGAATGGATCTCCAGGGGTGTGGCTCTTTGTCATTTAGTGGATCTGACACGGTACGGCAAGGCTCTGTACCCAAAAAAGCGTTATTTTGTCGCTTAGAGTAGGTGGCGAGATCTGAGCCGTCGAACGTAGGCGCGAATCTTGAGGCGGCTCAGTTCCCAAGAAAACGTTATCTTGTCGTTTTGCGCAGGTGGCTTGTTCTGAGCCGTCTGATCGAGATCACGTACGAAAGTTGAGGGGAAAGTGCATTTTCCCCATTTACACACTCGGGAAGCCGCTTGCTCGGAAGCCGACCGAGTTGTAGGTCTTCGGTCTTCGGCTAGTAGCTAGGAGTGTTCGGTTTTTTCGTGTCCGGACGAACGTCTGACATCGATCTACCAGAGTAGTTTAGATGGACTAGGAACCAAGTGTTGGACCCCGGGACCATCGCTGGAGCTCGACGGCTGTGGGAGCAATTCCGAACAGCGATCTACCCCTGGTTCGTCCGGAGATGAGCCGAGGAGGTAAAGTCGAGCCGAGTGTTGGACTCCGAACCATCGGTATAGTTCAACGGCTGTGGGAGCAATTCCGAACGGCGATCTACCCCTGGTTCATCCGGAGACGAGCCGAGGAGGTAAAGTCGAGCCGAGTGTTGGACTCCGAACCATCGGTATAGTTCAACGGCTGTGGGAGCAATTCCGAACGGCGATCTACCCCTGGTTCGTCCGGAGACGAGCCGAGGAGGTAAAGTCGAGCCGAGTGTTGGACTCCGAACCATCGGTATAGTTCAACGGCTGTGGGAGCAATTCCGAACGGCGATCTACCCCTGGTTCGTCCGGAGACGAGCCGAGGAGGTAAAGTCGAGCCGAGTGTTGGACTCCGAACCATCGGTATAGTTCAACGGCTGTGGGAGCAATTCCGAACGGCGATCTACCCCTGGTTCGTCCGGAGACGAGCCGAGGAGGTAAAGTCGAGCCGAGTGTTGGACTCCGAACCATCGGTGTGAATCATAATTTAAAGAGCAGATGAAAAGAACGGAGAGAAGCATACAAATGTATAAGACCAAAAGGAGCTTTCTTTATTAATTATTGACAGCGAACCGTTTTACATAGCACAATTTTATGAAAAAGTGGGTTACAAGTCGGAGGATTGGAATGGCTCGATACTCCTTGTCACCTAGAGTGGCGTCGGGACGCTCTCTTGGTATTTTAGGAGGTGGTCGGCGTTCCAGGTCCTCGGAAGCTCTCTGCCATCCATGTCTTCAAGTCGGTACGCTCCAGGCCGAACAACTTTTGTGACCCGGTACGGTCCTTCCCAATTCGGAGCTAGCTTGCTCTTCTGACCGGGGAGGGATATAGCTAGCTTTCTCAACACCAAATCTCCTTGCTTAAGGTTGGCGGGTCGGACCTTCTTGTTGTATGCTAGCTCGATCCTCCTTCGGTAATTCTGTTGCCGAATCGATGCCCTTTCCCTGAGTTCATCTATCAGGTCCAAGTTTCCTCTGAGGTCTCTGGCATTTTGCGCTTCGTCATAGGCTATGAGCCGAGGGGAAGGTATTCCGACCTCGAGGGGTATCACGGCCTCGGTCCCGTAAGTAAGGCTGAAAGGGGACTCTCCGGTGGGCGTCCGCTGGCTTGTGCGGTAGTTCCACAACACATTAGGGAGTTGGTCGACCCACAATCCTTTGGAGCACTTGTCCAACCTCTTCTTGATTCCCGCGAGGATCTGCTTGTTAGCGTTCTCTGCCTGTCCGTTTGACTGAGGGTGTGAGACGGACGAGAAGCGCTGTTGAATGACGAGGTCGTCGCATAAGGCTCGGAATGCTGTGCCAGTGAACTGTGTCCCGTTATCTGTCACGAGGACGCGGGGGACGCCGAATCTGCATATGATGCTCTTCCAGAAGAACTGCACCACCTTGTTCTCGGTTATAGTGGCGAGGGGCTCGGCCTCGACCCACTTCGAGAAGTAGTCGATGGCTACGACTAAGAACCTGAGCTGACCCGGAGCTGGAGGGAAAGGCCCTAGTAAGTCCATTCCCCACATTGCGAAGGGGATAGGGCTCGATAGGGAGGTGAGGTTGGCCTGGGGGAGACGTCGGATGTTGGAGTGCCTCTGGCAGGAGCCACATTGCCGAACATGTCGCTCGGCATCTTGAAGAAGGGTCAGCCAGAAGTACCCATAGTTCAAAGCTTTCCGGGCCAAAGACCTAAATCCGGAGTGCGCTCCTCCGACGCCCTCATGAAGCTCCTGTAGGGCATATTCGGCATGTTCCGGAGAGAGGCACCTTAGATAGGGTCGGCCATCTATTTGAGAGAAGGAGCGTTTGTACAAAATGCCCTCGATCAAGACATATCGCTCGGCCCGGATTCTGACTCGGCGTGCTTCCTTGGGATCTGAGGGTAGAACACCATCCCTTAAGAATTCTACCAGTGGCTTTATCCAATTGTCCTGCAGTATGACCGGCAATGACTCCGCCGAGCGAGGTGTCTCGTCCTCGATGCTCGGCTTAGAGAGGACTTCAATTAGTACGGTCTGTTCGAGACCCTGCAGAGAAGACGAGGCCAACTTGGAGAGAGCGTCGGCTTGCGAGTTCTCCTCCCGGGGGACCCGTTGGATGATGGCTTCTTCGAACCGGCCCATGAGGTCCCGGACCTTGGCGAGGTACTTCGCCATTCGCTCGTCCCTGGCCTCATACTCGCCCAAGACCTGGTTCACGACTAGTTAGGAGTCACTGTGAATCCGAAGGCGCTGCGCCCCAGCACTTCGTGCGAGTCCGAGGCCAGCTATGAGAGCCTCATACTCCGCCTCGTTGTTCGAGGCCTTGAAGTTCATGCGGATCACATACTGCAGGACGAAGCTGTCAGGGCCGTTCAGGATAATGCCGGCACCACTTCCTTCACTGCAAGAGGATCCGTCTACAAAGACTGTCCAAATGGGGGGCCCATTCGGGACGTGGCCGACCTCAGGGATGGTGGACTCTACAATGAAGTTGGCGAGAGCCTGTGCCTTAATTGCCGTCCGAGGCTGATAGGAGATGTCGTGCTGACTCAGCTCTACGGACCACTTCATCAGCCGGCCCGAGGTTTCGGGCTTGTGGAGGACTTGCTTGAGGGGTTGATCGGTGAGGACGACGACCGAGTGAGATTGGAAGTAGGGCCGAAGCTTTCTTGCTGCCATGACCAGAGCGTAGGCTATCTTCTCTATCCTCGGATAGCGGAGCTCGGCGTCCCGAAGCACCTTGCTCACGTAGTAAATGGGCCTTTGGGTCCGGTCCTCTTCTCTTACCAAGACTGCGCTCAAGGTCTGCTCGGAAGCGGCCAAGTAGATGAAGAGGATTTCGCCCGGGACTGGCTTACTGAGCAGAGGGGGGTTCACCAGATAGGCTTTCAGCTGGTCGAACGATTCTTGCTGTGCTTGGCCCCATTCAAATCCTTTAGCCCTCCGGAGCACTTTGAAGAAGGGGAGGCACTTTTCCCCTGACTTGGAGAGGAACCGACCGATGGCTGCGAGCCGTCCGGTGAGCTTCTGCACCTCCTTGACGTTCCGAGGCGGGGCCATGTCTAATATGGCTTTAATCTTTTCGGGGTTAGCTTCAATTCCCCGCTGGCTCACCATGAAACCGAGGAACTTGCCAGAGGAGACTCCGAACGCACACTTGTTCGGGTTCAGCCGCATGTTGTACTTCCTCAACACGCCGAAGGCCTCCTGGAGGTCGGCTACGTGGTCAGTGCCGCGGATGCTCTTGACGAGCATGTCATCGACGTACACCTCCATGTTTCGGCCGATCTGATGCTGGAAAACCTTGTTGACGAGGTGCTGGTAGGTGGCGCCTGCGTTCTTCAAACCGAACGGCATTACTCGGTAGCAGTAGAGGCCTTGGTCGGTGACGAAGGAGGTCTTCGGGATGTCCGGAGGGAACATCCGGATTTGATTGTACCCCGAGAAGGCATCCATGAAGCTGAGGAGCTCATGGCCCGAGGTGGCGTCGATTAGGGTGTCGATGTTCGGGAGAGGGAAGGGATCCTTCGGACACGCTTTGTTGAGGTCGGTGAAGTCGATGCATATTCTCCATAAGCCATTGGACTTCTTGACCATTACAACATTCGACAGCCACTCGGGATAATTCACCTCCTGGATGAACTTGGCCTTCAGCAACTTATCCCTTCCTCCTTGATTGCCTGCTGTCGCTCGGGAGCGAACTTTCGCCTCTTCTGCTGAACCAGTTTGCACCCCGGTTCGACGCTTAGGCGGTGGACGAGCAAGTCCTCGGAGATGCCGGGCATATCCGCGGCCGACCAAGCAAATAGGTCGCGGTTGTCCCGGATGCACCTCACCAAGTCGGAGAACAGCACGGTCGGCAAGGACTTGCTGACGAGGAATTTTCGGCTCGGATCCTCGTCGGAGAAGAGCACTTCTTCTAACTCGTCCGCCGGCTCGGACGTTGGACGGGCCTTCGGCTCGGGGATCTCTAGTGTCTCGAGCGAGAGCACCGGTCCCCCGGTGGAAGTCATGTAGCACTTCCGAGCTGTTTCCTGGCTTCCCCTGACTTCCCCTACTCCCGAGCGAGTGGGGAATTTCATCTTCAAGTGGTGTGCCGAGGGGACAGCCTCCAGAGCGGCTAGGCCGGGACGGCCTAGGATGACGTTGTACGCTGCCGGGACGTCGACGACCATGAAGTCCATCGGCTCGGTCCGGGTAGTAGGGGTGCTTCCCGCAGTAACGTCTAGGGTTATCACCCTTTCCACGGTTACCGGGACCCCTGTGAACCCGTGGAGAGTATAGCCGGCCGGCTTAAGACGGTCCCGGGACAGCTGCAGGCCTTGAAAGGCCGAGAGGAACAGGATGTTGACCGAACTCCCGTTGTCCACCAAAATCCTCTGCACCTTGAAGTTGGCCATGCGGAGGTCGATGACGAGGGCATCACAGTGTGGGGTCCGGACTCCTTCGAGGTCGGCATCGGAGAAAGATACAGGGACACCGAGACCTTTGGGAGGAGGAGCGCTGTGAACCGAGTTGACCTCTCGGACGAAAGCCTTTCGGGAGGTATTAGAGGAGCCTCCCATGGGGCCTCCATGGATCAGGTGCAGAATCCTTTCCTCCTCGAACTCGGATTCTTCCTCGCGCCTCTCGGGGCGCTTATTAGCCCCCCGGGCCGGAGAGTTGCGATCCGCCCGATCGTTTGTCTTTACGAACTTGGCCAACTGCCCCCTCCGGATGAGGGCTTCAATCTCGTCTCTCAAAGCCCGGCAGTCGTTCGTGTCGTGCCCGTGGTCTCGGTGGTAACGACACCACTTATCTTTGTTCCTCCTTTTTGCCGGGGTAAAAATCTTCGGAGCCGGAGGGATGACCCCCTCCTTCTCCACTTCCATTAGGATGGTGGAGACGTTGGTGGTGAGGGGAGTGAACTTCTCGAACCTGGGGGGAGGACGGCGTTGACCACCTCCGTCCTTCAGTGCCTTCTTGGCCCCTTCTTCCTCCGCTCCCTTCCTCTTCGAGCCAGAGGAGGGCCCCCCAAAGTTCGGGAGGGACTCAGCCTCCTCGGCTCGGATGTATTTCTCGCACCTCAGAAGGAGGTCGGCGAAGTTGGTAGGCGGCTTCTTTGCTAAGGACGAGCGGAGGTTGGAGTTGAGGACGTTCGACTGGAACGCCACTGTCGCCACGGACTGGTCTAGGGAGGCGATCGACCTGACTTCTGCGGTGAACCTCTTCACATAGTCCCGCAGCTTCTCTCCCCTTTCCTGCCGGAGGTTCAGAAGGGAGAGACTGGTCTTTTCGGCTCGTCGGCTACTCACAAAGTGAGTTATGAACAGTGTCTCAAACTGCTCGAATGAGAAGATGGAGGAGGGGGCAAGCCTTGAATACCATTCCCGAGCCGAACCCCGCAGGGTGGCAGGGAAAGTCCTGCAGAGTATGGCGTCGGAGACTTGGTGGATCAGCATCAGGGTTTTAAAACTCTCGACGTGATCTACCGGATCGGACTCGCCTGAGTACGTTTCAAACTGCGGAGGTTTGAAACTTCTCGGTATGCGGGCTTCCATGATTGTCCGAGAGAAGGGCGGTCTGCTCGGGCGAACAGTCCCTGTTCTGGACTCCTCTTCTCGGTCCATACGGACAATGCGCCTCTCCACCTCATGGAGGCGGCGGTTGAAGGCATCGTCTCCTCGCCGATAACCGTATGACCCTTCGGACTCTTCCTCATAAGAGGGAGAGCGCGGACTTCGGCGCCGGTGGTCCTCGGATCGGCGGGGGCTGTATTGCCGCTGCTGGCGGCTGGGAGCCGGGGAAGGGCTTCGAGTTTGGCGTCGAGGACTGGGGTCCCTAGGGGGCGTCGGAGCCCTATGGGCATTCTGTCCGTTCTGCCGAAGGTTGAGAGCCTGCAGAACGGTTTCCTGAAACTGGAGGAATTCGGCCCGACCAATTGGCACATCTCGGTCCCTCGGACGACGCCGATCCTTGGGGGAGCGGGACCTCCGCCTTCGGCGCTCGGGGGATGCCGCTCGGCCCCTGCGGTCCGGAGACCTTCTGCCGTCCCGACGACGTGGCGACCGCTCACCTTGACGCTAGCGGGAGGCTCCCTCTCGGGCCCGCCTCTCGTCATGATGGGTACGGAGGTCGTCGTCCTTCTGGCGGTTTTGAAGAGTGATGCGGAGGTCGGGATGATGAGAAGCCATCGAGTCCGAGGAAGCATTATGGACCGAAATGTGGCCCGGATTGAGGGGCTCCTTCCCCTTCCGACCGTTATGACCGGACGGACCATTGTTGGGCTGCTGCTGAGGAGGAGGAGGAGGTGGGACCTGCTGGGTCAGCGGAGGGAGGTTGGACTGAAGAATAGGGTTGACCGGAGCTTCATTTGCCGGGTCGGTGGGGTTGCCCCCACGGGTCGACCCTCTGGATCTGTTCTTCTTCGGCGGCATGGCTGCTGACGTCGTCGGAGAATGGGCTGAGACTGTTCGCTTGGTTTTCCCACAGACGGCGCCAATCTGTTACCGCTGATTTCGGTGTGGGGGTAAACAGATAGAATTTGTGGATCCGAGGAAAACCTGAACAGCTGACTCGGCCTTCTTGCTCCTGTTGCAACCTGCAGGGAAGTGCGAGACACCGGGATTGATTCCGGCGACGCACCCTCCGACGCTCTTGTCAGTAATCAGTAAAAGATTAAGAAAGAGCTTAAGTGGTAAAAAAGTGATTAACCTGGTCTTGGTGGTAGAGGGGTTGTATTTATAGTCGCCTTTGGAATGATCAGGATCCTGATTTCCTGGCTAACAGTTAGGAGCAAAATCCTCCTATTCTGTTTTAGGAAAGTAGGCCTTGATTCCCTGGTGAGAGCAAATCAAGCTTATTGATTTGATCTAATCAAATCAGTGACCTGATTCTCCTCTTGGTGGACTGGGCTTGTATCGGGTCGGGACCCGTGCCCAGTTGAAGTGGATCTATTCGCGGGCGGTTGGTTTCGTGAGAAGGATGCCCAATACCCGTTTTGGATCTATCTGTATGTGAAATTACCTTTTTACCCCCGTGCTCCAAGATTCGTGCTCGATCTGGACGGTCCCGATTTAACCCCAATTTTAGCCATATCAAATAGTATGATAATAATTAGTTGTAAATAAAAGTCCATGTTTCCATAAGTGTGTGTGTGTGTGTGTGTGTGTGTGTATATATATATATATATATATATATATATATATACATTAAATTGGCTGTTGCCCATAGTTTATTCCTATGGGGATAGTTGTGTGGGATTTAATGCAACATTAAATTGGCTGTTGCCCATAGTTTATTCCTATGGGGATAGTTGTGTGGGATTTAATGCAAAAGGGAATTAAAAAAAGGTGGGGGTTGTTCATGTGGGACCCGGTTGTAATGCAGGTTGGCAGCAATTTAGGTGCTCACGTGGCGCCTGTGGGGGCCCGCCTGGCTGGGTGTGGCTGTGCGTTAGCTCGCGAGAAGTTGAGAGCCGATTATGGGATTTCTTAATCCCATATCAGGGATTTGATGATTAATTGTGTGTATATATATATAATTGCCTGGGATTAGAGGTCACCAATCAGCTATAACACCTTTTATGAGGCAAGCCTGTGCTCATACTACTCGGTAACAGAAACAAGTTTTAGACATCCCACGAGTACGGACCCCAGCCCTGGAATCCACCGTGAAGCTATACGGAAGTTCTCGTCGTGTGAACCTCCCGTAAGTGCCGCTCCGGTACCAGAAGTTCTTGTCGTGCGAACATCCCGTAAGTGCCGCTTCGGCCCCGGTATATACATATATAATGGTGAACTACCTCCCATCTGCCCGATTATTCATGGTCTTGGAATCCACCGTCAAACCAATCATCGTCCCGGATTTAATTGAGGATCGTCTCACCCCGCAAGCAACCACAGTCCAGGAATCCACCATCTGACTGGGTCTATAGTTCAGGTTTCTATAGTTCAGAAATCCACCGTCAGACTATACAAAGACACCCTACTTACGTTTGCCCAATATCTATTACCCACTTAAACAAAAAAATACCGAGATAGCCCATATAGCCAAATCTCAAATCAATTAATTCTTTTCATCACTTGTCGGTACTTGGGTCTCACTAAACCTCCAGAATCACATCTTTTCATGTTCCATAATCATGGGTACTCATACCCTTCGATATTCATGTTTTCAATTCACTTTATTCACATCTTACTTAATTCTTTCATCTTGTTTGTATTCATCGACATGGAGAACAATCTCAAACTTTTTCATTTCCAAAAACTCTTGTTAGATTCATTTTTTCTCAATACACAATTTCTAAGAATTAAACACCAACTCTTTGAGGCTCATCATTAGAAAATTATTATCAAAACACATCACTTTCTCTTTATCACAAATCAACTCTTACTATCTTAATCATACACATCCTTCTTGTATATCAATTTTATCTAACACATGAATATAACTCTTAAATCTTCAAAATATATTTTAAAACAGTGAGAAATAATTTTCAGTCATTCCCATCATAATTTAAAACAATTAAATAATTTTCCTGGATTTTTTAAAAACCCAACAATACTCAAAAAAAAAAAATGCATTACATATGCACACACACAGATTCGAACCCCCGACCTCAGACCCAGTGCGGACCACGTGGCAGTGCGTGAGCGCAATGCGCTGGCCACTAAGGCCAAGACTCATAACTGATATAGTATGGAGCTAATATCTTTAAGTATTTAAACCCTCTTTATCTGACTTTTTTGAAAAAAATAATGTTTTTTCCCCACAACGGCAGACCCACGACTCGAACCAGCACCAACAGAGAGGTGACCAAATGCCTACCCACTGAGCCGAAGCTCATATCACAAATACTTTAGGGTTTAGTTCATTAAGTACTAGGTTCCCAATAAATCTCATTTTCTTTTGATTTTTCATTCTTTTCCAAAAATTTATCATTATAAAAATTGTTTTAGACTCCAGAATTCCTTCTTTACTGATTTTAATTGTTATTTAAGAGATTTATACTCATTTTATGTATATAAATATTTTTTGAACATATAAACATATATCTTGATTTCTTTTGCAAAGGGTCACTCCTTTCTTCAAAAATACTATTCTTTTACGTCCATAAAATTCAAAAATTGTTATCTTACTAATTTCATTCATATGAATGAAAATTTGCTTCATTTTTTCCAATTTAATCCTTTTCTTCTTCTTATATAAATCATAAGGCAAGGTTCAACTCATCAACTTTTTTCCTACTCATTTTAATTCGAATTTTCCTTTGTTCTACCGTGACTATTTCTTCTCCAAAAACGTGTTTCTAATTTTTCCTTTCTTTTTATCTACATTCCATACACAAATTTTAACCAATTTGTAAGAGACAAACAATTGCATGCAACAATCAATTTGTTCATTTGAGCCTAACAATTCTACACATGCTTCTAATTAACTTTTCTTCTTTCTAACTTATCAATCATTTCATATGCATCACAATGACATACAATGAATTTCATGATTTTCTACAACTAGCAATTTTGTCACCACAACATGCATCAAATTTTACTAGAAAGCTCCATTAAACTAACACAAAATTCAACCATATCACATAGGCATGATTTCTATATTAATTTTTTAAAAAAAGAGAGACACCCACCTCTAATTGAAGAATTTAACAAGCAATTAACACTCCAAGAAGAAGACAAAAGGCAAGCCAAGCACTTCCACCGAAATGAACAGCAACCAAAATCCTGAGCACTCCTAATCTCACTGTTCTCTCTCATCGTTAACTTAAAAAAGCTGATTTTGGATTATGTGAAAGTGGTTAAGCTTGGGGTTTATTTATAAGAGTAATTAGGAAGTTAATTAACCACTCCCTACTCCTCTCCATAAGAAAATTTTTAGAACAAAAATGAGATAAAATTGCATGTGCAAAAAATGAAGAATGTATTTTTATTTTAAAATTACTACGGGATGTTACACCAACGCACACATGAATTGTTGACCGCATCGGGGTTGTATGGAATTAGCTTGATGGAGTGTATCAAGCTTGATTGTGGCCTACTTACCGCACTCCTCGAGCGATGGCGACCGGAGTCCCCTACATTTCATCTACCCATAGGAAAAATGGCGGCCACGTTACAAGATATTGCGATGATATCAGGTCTTCATGTTAATGGGGTAGCAGTGACTGGGAGTATGGGCTTTGATAAAAATGGATTAGTCCGAGAATATTTAGTTGTTGAGCCGGGCGAGAAAATAATCGTAGGCCAATCCATTAGGTTGTCATGGTTGGAGGAAGTGTTCAAAGACAGCTTGAACAATGATTCGAACAATTCCAAGTTGAGTGCTACACCAGGGCATATATAAGGACAATAGTTGGCGGTGTGATTTTTCCGAACTCGTCGGGTGATACGGTGCCATTAATGTATCTGCTGTTGATCGCGAATATTAGGAAAGTTGGTGAATATAGCTGGGGTAGTGCCGCATTAGCCACCTTGTATAGGAGTTTGTGTTTGTGTTCATTGAATGTGGATCAAATGACTGGGCCAATGGTAATACTACAAGTGTGGAGCTGGGAGCATCTACACATCGGTCGACCCCGCATAACCCGACAATCACAGTGGTGGATGGCCCATGCAGAGAATCAAGCAATGTTGGCACCCATCGAGGTATACTGGACTGGGTCACACATGTGGAAGGATAATCCACATGGTGTGTTGACATATTATAGAGACGAGCTAGATCAATTGCAGGATGAATTCATCAATTGGGTGCCTTACAATGAAGAGAGGGTTGAAAGATTGCCACATTCATGTAGGAAGACCCCGCAGTTATGGTTGACGAGATCACCACTCGTCAACTTCGGTATTGTAGAGTTCTATTTCGCAGACCGAGTGCTTCGGCAGTTTGGACTTCATCAATGCATCCCGGCACCACGTAGTTATGACACAAAGTTGCACGGAACCAAGGGGATGGGCCGGCTGCCTGATCACAACTAGGCCATACACCACCAAGTACATGTCAACCATTGGAATGAGGAGCGCTTCGACGCAGTTGTAGACCCGTCTCCTCTATTTGACCCAGACTTTCACCAGCCATATATGAACTGGTATAAGAGAATCACATGATTTTATGTTGCTCCTCCCCGACCTATCCCAGCTGGCGTTCAATTGCCAGTTCCAAGGAGAGAGACCGAGTCAGCATTCGGGTATTCTATGCTGCAGCCAATGTATCAACCGAGGGTACCAACTAACCGATCCATAGTAAGACAAAATATTTGGGTAATATTTTTCAGGAAATTCAATTAGTTATTATTTCTTATATCATTTATATACCATTATAAATTATGATGTAGATCAAAGACGCATGAGATATTGCGAAGCAGTGTGTTCGTGCACTTTCAAGCAATCTGCCCGATGCAGTAAAGGATTTCACAAGAGGCATTCTCAAACCCTGTAGGTTGCAGCTCAAACATGTTGGTGAAGGAGCCCGACTTGATGCACTGTTGAATGCCCCGATGCCGAACACAGAAAAACGAAAGAAAAAAGGTGGCAACTAAACAAAGGATGCAGGCACATATACCCACGCTGGTACAACAACCGAGTGTACAGCAAGAAGAAGAAGCGCCACAACATGAACAACAAGAGCAAGATGACCCGGAAGGTCATATCCCCATATCCCAGGTTACTCAAATATCCCCTGTGAGGCCAAAACGGAACAGAAAGAAAATGAAAATGTATACCCCTACTTGAATTTAATTCATTCTTCAGCTTTTGTTTATATCTCTATAATGTGAATCCTTAAGAAGTTATATTTCTTGCATTAGTTGTTGAATGTTGTAATATCAATACTTGAGTAGTTAGAGTGTTTTTTTTTTTGGTTGGAGGATGTTAGTTGGATTGTCTCATCTTCCAGGTTTGTTGTTTTATATTTTGGTTATTCATATGTTGATTTCAAGTATGATTATTGCTTGGATGTTGTTTCTTTTTTTGCTTTAATGGAAGTTTGTTAGTTGGATGTTGGTTTGAAATATTTTGTGCCAATTAGAATTTGAGTTCCTGGAAAAGAATTGCTTTGAAGAAATTGGAATTGGAATTTTGAAGTTGCTGATACAGATTGATTTTGTGTGACACTGGTGAAGAAATGTGTAAACTAAAGCCGCAGTTGGCAACTACGCGTTCAATACAACTAAAGCTGTAGTAGCCAACTGTTTCTGTGAGGTATTCAAGTTTCCAGAGAGTTAACAACTCTCTGGAAAATGGAAATATCCACAGACGCAATTGGCAACTGCGCGTTCAGTACAACTAAAGCCGCAGTTGCCAACTGCATCTATGAGGTATTCAAGTTTCTAGAGAGTTAGCTACTCTCTGGAAAATGAAAATATCCACAAACGCATTTGGCAACTGTGGCATTAATTGAACTCTCTGGAAAATGAAAATATCCACAAACGCAGTTGGCAACTGCGACATTAGTTGTACCGAACGTGCATTTGCCAACTACGTCTGCGGATATTTTCATTTTCCAGAGAGCGGCTAACTCTCTGGAAACTTGAAAGCCTCACAGATGCAGTTGGCAACTGTGGCTTTAGTTGCACTGAACGCGCAATTGCCAACTGCATTCTATGTTGATAACACTTACAGTTCAGTACATAATGCAGTTGTTTCTTTGTTTACATATTCGTCACCATGCCTCTTTTCCAGTTTCCTCAACCAAAGATTCTGTAACACCTCGAATTTTAAAATACCGAGAATATTCGTTTTTATATTCTTATGGTGGTGAGAATTATTTTTAAGTTATATCCTATTATATTATATTTTTAAATATTGATATTGGTATGAATATTTGTGTTGGATTGATGCAAATGATATATTGGAGTATGAGTTGAGTTTTTGTGAAGAAACATTGTTTACTTTATTTTATACTTTTGGAGGATTATTATGAGATAATTTTATGTAATTTGTATTGTTAGTATTTTTAAAGTGCAAGAGTTGGGGGTTTATTTGAAATATTTTGGAGATTGGGGGTATATGTGTAAATATACCTTATTAATTATTATATTTATTATTATTTTTATTTATTTCCTAACCCCCCCCCCTTTTCTTTCTCCTTTCTTTCCTTTGTCCTGCTTCTTCCCGATCGAACGAAAGCCGAACCCAATCGGCGCATCCTTTCCCCGCTCGAATCCACCCTCCTACTTCATGGTTTTCGAATTAAATTGGGGAAAAGGCTAATTGAAGGGTGCTCTAGCTCATGACGGAGTCGATTTGGAGAAAGGAATTAGTGGAGGTATACCCTATTTTGTTTTATTTGTATAGAACTAAGTGATTTCAATTTCTATTGAGTAGAATGGTTATGGTAGGGAGATTAGGAGGTGTTGGGCATTGTAGAGGCAAGAGATTAGCAAATTATTGGGGATTTTGCAAGTTGCTAAAAATTAGGGTTTTGGGTTTGGAAATGAGAATTATATATATATATATATATATATATATATATATATATATATATATATATATATATATATATATATATATATATATAAATTATCTCCTTTATAGTAGTAGAATTTTAGTAGAACTATTATAATAAGTTGGGGGTGATTTTAGTAATTGTTTGGGGATAAACATTCCGTAGGAATTTAAATATTACGTGCAATGCACATGTGCATCCCAGACGTTCGATAAAATGTCTGAGTGATATTAGAAATAGTGTTATTATTTTCTGTGGTTGATTTGGATGTTTTGAGCCTTAATTGCTTTGAAACTTGATAATAGGAAATGTTAACGGCTTCGTGTGCCGGATGGAGAAGTGATGCTTCGAGGCTTCCCGGGCTATGAAGTGAGTATGAATGTATTTATGTATTTGTTATTTTAAGAAAATTTTATTATAATCTGAATGATTGATATGAATCCCGGAATAAGGTGTATGTGTAAAGGGAAATTAGTGTTCGGTGTTGGTATGCGATATGACGATTAAATACTCGCCTCGTGTATTGATATAAATTTATAGACGATGGATTAGTTATATATATAGGGATGAGTTATATGTATATAGGGATGTCGATATATGGTGGGTTGATGTGATTTTGAATATTCAGGGTGAGGGTAGTGTATTGTATATCTATATGTATATGGTGTTGTGATGTGTTAATCTACTGGGCGTATGCAAACATGTGGGAATGAGATAATAAATAATTCAGTACAGTTGTGGTGTGCCATCATATGATGTGATGATTTTATATATTAATTACAATGAGATTTTCTTTTGGGTGATGCATTGAACGGGTAAGTGAGATGGTGATTAATGTTTATGCGAATAAGTTTAAATAAAAGATGAGATGCTATGATGATAAAGGGTGATGTTAATATGAAAAGAAAATGTTAATAGCAATAATTTCGGTTGACTAGAGAGATGATACCTCCGTATAGATCGGAGAGAGAGATGATACCTCAGGGTAGACCTGAGAGAGGGATGATACCCCAGTATAGACCTGGGAGAGCAGATACCTCCGCATAGATCGGAGAGAGAGATGATACCTCAGGGTAGACCTGAGAGAGAGATGATACCCCAGTATAGACCTGGGAGAGCAGATACCTCCGCATAGATCGGAGAGAGAGATGATACCTCAGGGTAGACCTGAGAGAGAGATGATACCCCAGTATAGACCTGGGAGAGCAGATACCTCCGCATGGATCGGAGAGAGAGATGATACCTCAGGGTAGACCTGAGAGAGAGATGATACCCCAGTATAGACCTGGGAGAGCAGATACCTCCGCATGGATCGGAGAGAGAGATGATACCTCAAGGTAGACCTGAGAGAGAGATGATACCCCAGTATAGACCTGGGAGAGCAGATACCTCCACATGGATCGGAGAGAGAGATGATACCTCAGGGTAGACCTGAGAGAGAGATGATACCCCAGTATAGACCTGGGAGAGCAGATACCTCCGCATGGATCGGAGAGAGAGATGATACCTCAGGGTAGACCTGAGAGAGATGATACCCCAGTATAGACCTGGGAGAGCAGATACCTCCGCATGGATCGGAGAGAAAGATGATACCTCAGGGTAGACCTGAGAGAAAGATGATACCCCAGTATAGACCTGGGAGAGTAGATACCTCCGCATAGATCGGAGAGAGAGAGGATACCTCAGGGTAGACCTGGGAGAGCAGATACCTCCGCATAGATCAGAGAGAGAGAGAGAGGATACCTCAGGGTAGACCTGGGAGAGCAGATACCTCCGCATAAATCGGAGAGGGAGATGATACCTCAGGGTAGACCTGAGAGAGAATTGATACTTCAGGCTAGACCTGAGATAAAAGGGATATGATATGAAATGTGAATGAGAAAGATAAGAAAGTATTTGGTGTAAGATGAAATGAAATAGTGAAGTAAGTGTATGGGTCGAAATGAATAAGTAATTATGAGATGAGATTCAGAAAATACGAAAAGTGTATATGGATTAAATGAAGAAATTGTGTTGTGATAATGAATATGGGAAATAGAGAGAATGCATTATGCATCTGATAAATGAAAGTGAAGATATAATGCGAGAGTGGCCACGAAAGTGATCATTAAAGTAAAATATAGTATGACATGAGTGGTTACACCTTGGAATTGTGTCAAGAAACTACCTGCCCGCTATTTCTGTGGAAATGTGGGAACTACCTGCCTTGGCATAATTCACAGGGTGAGTGGGCATGATAGTGCTTATGATTAATGGAAATAAAGAATTAAATAAGTGAAGATGAATAGTGATTGAAGTGAATTAATAACCAAGCTATCAGCTTGAGATGTAATGTGATATTACCCAGACTATGTGTTTGGGGTGTGGTGATTATTACCCAAGCTATCGGCCTTGGGGTGTGATATATTATTGCCCAAACTATGTTTGGGGGTATGGAGTATAAATTGATAGGAATGAAAGTGAAATCAATGATAACTTGAGTTATAAGTGCAGATGAAAGTAAGTTAATTATCAATTAGATTTAATAATAGCTAAATGCATGATATAACGGGATGAGAATGAGTTATAAAACATGTTTTTTATGCGATAAGAATGAGTATTTAATAAGTGATATGTTAATGATGTGATGAAATGTGAGTAAATTGCAATGAGCAAGGGGATGTTATATTTGTGTCATAAGACATGAATTAATGTGGTATTATGAGAATTTATGCTGATGAGTATGATGATGTACTGAGAGTGTAAAGAATATAGTTGTAATGTACGATGAGAGTAACAGTAATGTATTATGAGACGTGATGATATGTGTCAGACGAAATGAATGAGTGCGGTGTTGTGTAATATGAGAACGAAGAAGAAAATATTTATGAATGGAGATGAGTAGGAAAGAATATGAGTCGCGAGTTCGTAAATGCAAATGAATGGTAAATGAAATACGTGGTTGAATAGTATAACGAAAATGAGGTAGTGACGTCAAGTGATTATTTATGAAATAAAGTAAGTGTGTAGGGGTGGTATGAGATTATGCGAGTGTAAAATCAAGTTATATGTGAGCTTGCTATGATGCATATAGTGCAGATATGGATTTATACCGATGGATACAGGTGTGCAGAATACTTTGCTATAAATTCGTATGTATGACGTTTTATGTGTGAATCTCAGGTTGAATCTTCTTATCTTGATATTCGTAAGTTTAAGTTATTCTCTTTATATAATATAATTTATTTATGAGTTTAGTAAATTATACTCACATCAGAAATGGCTAACCCCTTAGTGTTTGGGGGGTTAGGGAGTCTTTAGACTGCCCTAGATCCCCTACTGTTACAGGTCCTCAGCAGTGCAGAGGTGAGGTGTAGATTCTGTGGAGTGAAGCTGTTATTTTAAAATTGTTGTTTAAATTTAATAATGTGAGTAGTGGAAATTTATGATTTAAATTGTATTTTAGATGTATAAGCATGTATATGATGATGATGAGTATAGTGTGGAGTAGTATGTGGTGGTTGTGACCCGTACTCATCTTGTTGTGGCGTACTGGGCTCTGTGGTAGATTTTACAAAGGTTTTTCTAAAAATTTTACCTCTTTTTCAAAGAAATTTATGGTTTTTATTTGATATTGGATATTCTACTGTGAGTTTGGCCCCCAGAGCGTATATATTGATTGCCTGGATGTTTCTGCTCATTTTGGCCCGGGGAGCCCGTGAAATAATTATATGTATTGTGAGCTACGGAATTTTGAGCAGAATTTCGTAAGCTATTTGTGTTTCGGAGCAAAATTTACAGGGGAGACTGCCAAAATTTTCCTTGAAATATAACTTTCTTAGTTTATGTTTAAAGTGACATAGAAATTGATAGAATTGAATTTCGAGGTTTAGTTTTCAAAAAAAAAAAAAAAAAAAAAAAAATTGGGGTGTTACAGATTCATCAGCACTCAAAATTCAAAACCAAAAGAGCAACCAAGCAACACAATCGACTCCATCCAAACATTACTATCATCCTCTGACAAAGAAATTTAAACAACAACACTCAAGCATCCAAGTTGGTTATATAAATTACAAGTTCAACCAAGCAACTACAACCAAGAAGCACTCAAGCAAATTAGAATAAACTACAATTAAAATAACTAAAGCTTACACCATGTCACAAACACCAGAATATAAATTACGGAGGCCCTATCACAACTCTCGGTGGGCATCCACCATGACCTTGTGCTCCCCTAAGTGCGGGACCTGTTGCAGAAACACCACTAGACTCACCTTGTAAAGTATGTATGAATGGTTAAATTCACATAGTAATGCATTGAAGGCTTGAAATGTGTTTATATAACTTACCCGTGAACCACTTGTAGCAGGACCAGATGGAATATCACTATTACAATTGCACATATTGTGTCATCTTTGATGACATTTACTGCAAGTTATACTACTCCTGGCGCTTGTTCCCACATCCATGTCATTGCGAATACGTGTAGTTTTCGGCCGCCTTTTCCTACATCTTCTGAGTCTTGCCTTAGCTATTAGTTTGGAACCAATTTCAATAGGCCAATACGTTTGGTATTGCATAAGATGGAAGTTGGGTGTCCAAGTTAATGTTAAGGATGTCACCGAATAGAATGGGTCAATATATGGACGATAATCAAGTGCCCGAGAAGCACAAGCCGCCAATACATGTGAACACAGTAAATGATAAAGCTCGAATTTCTGACATGTACATGTACGCGCTACCAAGTCAACAATCTGGCTTTTTCCACCCTTCCTCTTAGTACCAACAAGTCGAATACCTGTTTTGACTTGAAATATGCCCAAATTATGATGAAGTCCTTGCAATCATGGATCAACCGTTCTTGCAATCATGGAAGTAAAAGTGTCATCATCGACTATAAACACGACCATGAAATATTGTCTCTCATTTTTCTGCTGCATATCGAGCTCGGATTTTAACATTCCATTCAACTCTATCCCAGTTAGTAATTTCATACACTTTCTCTACTAGTTCCTGCTTTGTAATATTAAGAGAAGCCCAAACTACTTCATGTTCAACATTATTATAACAAGCTCCTAATTTTGGGTCTCGAATTAATTCTCCCCCATTATATAACCAAATAGAAATTTTATAATCCATACTTATACGTAAATGGACAAATATGCGAGTAGTTATCTAATCAAACAATCATAAGAAACATAAATTACACTTTCTGCGGTTGTATGAATACCTTAAAAAAACTCGGTGTTTGAGAGGGAAAATGACGACACAGATGATGTCGGAGAATACAAAGATGGTGCTAATTGTGGGGGATGTTGTCACCGAAGAATGTGGGTAGCGAGATTTGGAGAATTGGTTGAGAAATAGAGAAAATAGGGTTTGGGGGAATTTGGGATATGGGGGTTGAAGGTTGATTCGTTAATTAGGTGGATATTTTATGGAGGGAGAGAAGCTAAATTAGGGTTATAGGGTTTTGAAAGAATTTGGGTTTCAGAGTTGGGGCAATGAATTGGGGAAAGAGATGAAGTTATAAAAATAGGGGTTAGAAGGTTTTAAGGGGCATTTAACCAAGGCTGCAGTTTTGAACTGCGACCTTAGATAATATCGAGGCCGTAGTATCCAACTGCGGCCTCAGTTAACTTACTTGGAGTGTTGAGTATTATGATATGTACTTAGGCTGCAATACGGAACTGCGACAACAAAGTAGAAGAGGCCGCAGTTCGTAACTGCGAATGGTCTATTTTGGGAAATAGTTTAATTCCCAAAATAGTTTGAAAATAGTTCGTAATTGCAAAGTGGCCTATTTTGAAAATTAGTTTCAAAAAGTGGCATATTTTGGGAAAAAATCTAAATAACATAACAAAGGAGCAAAAATGGCTCACCTCTGAACCCCAATAGACCCTAGAACAAAACCAAAACCAAAACCAAAACCAAAACATCAACTCAAAAGTCATTTTAAGGAAGGAGATGAAATCAGTCCCCCCTCTCTCCTCACAAGTTGCTACGTGAAGCATCGGGGTGGGTCGAATTTTCAAAGAGAAGAACATCGGAGCTAGGTTTAGGGATGGCGAACGGGTCGAGTGGGCCGGGCCGGGCCCAACCCGTACGGGTTGGCACGTATAGTGGGTGGGCTCGGGTCGGGCCGGGCCAGGCTCAAATTTGGTTTGGGTGGCCCACCCAACCCGTGAACCTTTTAGGGTTCAACCCGGGTTGGGCTGGGTCGACCCGCGGATTGGCTCGTTTATATAGGGTTAGATTTTTTTATTTTTATTTTTATTTTTTTTGTAGCTTAAAATAATAATAATAATAATAATACTAAGTAAGTAATAATACTAATAAACATTAAAAATCGTAATAATAATAATAAGATTGAAAGAGTGAAATTGGCAACAAATTTTGAAATATTACTCATATGAATTTAAGTTATACAATTTTCACAATTTCTAATGAAATGAAGAATTCAATTCACAAATAAGTTTTATACAATAACATATTTCTTATATACAATTTTAATTGACTACAATTTTTATAATTCAACATAACAAGCAAAGCTATTGTTGTTGTTGTTGTTGTTGTTCTTCCGGCGAGTTGCGCCCACTTGTGGACGTTGATAGTGCTTTCCCTTGTGTCCTATCTTCAGCCTTCAGCCAGTCTTCTGTGCAAACGAGTATCTCTAATGTGTCGGGCTTCATGCGATTTCTGTAATCAGTTAGAACCCTGCCACTTGAAAAAAATGCACTCTCAGAAGCAACTGTAGAGACATGAGGAGTTAGTAAATCTTTAGCCATAATTGACAGAATACTAAAAGTGTGTTCATGTTCTTTCCACCATTGTAAAATATCTAGCAGAGAAGTAGAAGGCTCAGAATCTTATTGGTTATACCAATTTAATTCATTTGGTTGATTAGTCCTAGGTTTTTTTGATTGAATTTGTTCAAGTAAATTAAACGTTCTATCACCAATTCTACTTTTACCCTTATCTTTAGAACTACCAGAAAAAGAACTAACTACAGAAGTTGTACTACTAGAAGCAAAACGTCTATCATAATAATCATACAAGTTATTTAACGTAGATTCAAACTGAACTAAAAAAGTAGCGCAATCAATTACTAATTCTACATGTTCCTCAAGTAATGCAAAAAACATTTCTATCAAACTCTTCGTACCTTCTAATTTGATACGAGGATCCATAACCGTAGCAACACAAATCAACATAGGAGGAGGAAAATAATACTTCAAAAAATTTTGAAATGCAGGTTTTACAATCTCACCAACATTGATATCATTTAACATTTCGTTAAATGTTTTCATCATGCTAACTAATTCAATAAAAATGCTACTAGAAGTAGATTCATATGTTTTTGAAAATTTTAAAGTTGCGGTTTTAAAAGGTTCTAAAAATTTCAACAAAAATTCGGCAAAGAACCAATCGGGGGGAGTCATTTCAAAATTGTGCATATTTTTTGCGATACAAAAATCATTTACAACTGCTTTATATTCGGTAACAACATTTAGTAAATCAAAAGTAGAACTCCATCGGTGTCTAACATCCTTTGGAAATCTTCTAAAATGAACATTTCTAACCCTACACCAAGCTGTCCATTCTTGTAAAATGCTTGGACTTAATGTAATGAAATGTACACAATTTCTAATTTTAACTATATATGGATCGGCTATTTTTAATGCATCTTGAACAAATAAATTTATAATATGACATGCACATCTAACATAAAAAATATTATCAGATGGAGGATTTAATACGGATTTTAAAGTAGTAATTGCTACATTGTTGTTAGATACATTATCAAAACTAATACACATAATTTTATCGCGAATATGGAAAACATCACAAATTTCTATAATACGATTTGCTATTTCAGCGCCACTATGGGGATACGGCAACGCCGCAAGTGATATAATTCTTTTTTGAAGAATCCAATCATTGTCGATCCAATGACAGGTTATTCCCATCGTTGGAATATTGTTGACACCCGTCCAACAATCCGAAGTTAAACTAACCCTACAAGTTAAACTCCATAAAATTGCAATCAAAGCGTCCTTCATTTCGATGTATATTTTAAAACAATTTGATTTGCAAGTATTTCTCGGAATTCTTCTAAAATGAGGGTTTAAGGCCATTTGATTAACATTTTCCAAGTCCCTACTATCGGGATAGGAAAATGGTAACTCTTCCTTAATGACTAATCGGGCCATTTTCCGACGAACAAGATCGGGATCATAAGGGTGGCTATCAACTAGACCGGTCCTAGGGTTGATTTTTTGTTGGCCTTGTAGTTGTTCAAGAAGTTCTTTATGGTTATGTTGGATGTGTCTACTAATTGTACCGGTGCCGTCACCCCTCTTAAATTTGTATGTTTTACCACATGTTTTACATACTTTCAAACCTATACCCGGAGTATGTTCGTCCGGGATATAATCATAAAACTTATGCCAATCGCTAGTTTCTCCTCTACTTTTCCTACTACTACGGGGATGTGTGGTTTCGGTTGGTTGTTGTTGTTCTTCTTCTTCCAATTGTATGTCACCTACAGCAACGTCGTGTGTACCCCATTGTTCCATAGGAGGATCATGGTATTCTTGGGCGGGCTCACTAGTTGGGACAATTGGTGGCCTACAGGAAGAGGAGGAGGAATCTTGCCCGCTACGACCGCTACCGCGTGATCTAGACATAATGTAGTAATGTGCTAAAGTATGTAAAAAAAACATACAATGTAGGAACGGTGAATTATACAAAAAAATCTAAAAAACAAGAGGGTTGAGATAGAGAAGTTCAAAAAACGAACAATAATTTTAACTACAACGAAAAAAAAATATAACGAGAGAGGTATGAAATTTTGATACCGTTCACCGTGGAATACGCGTATGTAAAAAAAACCATGAAAATAAGAATAGAATAGAACTAGAAAGAAGCGCTTTGCCGATTCCGCAATTGAAGAGTTGAGGAGAGCTTGAAGTAGATTTGACGAGGGTTGAAGAGAGTTGAAGACGTTGAATTTTGATTCCGATACGACCGAAATTTGGTCATGTATATGCCTCGTTGTAGACTTGTTTGATGAATACTACAATTGTTGAAAAATTCTTTAGAAATGATGTATAATAGTAGAGAGAGTAAGAGAGTAAGGTGTGATTTTTTATGAGATTTTTGGGGGTATTTATAGGCTCAAAATGGGGGAAAAAACAAAAAAAACAAAAAACAAAAAAAAGGCCAAAAAAACGGCTAAAGAGCCGTTAGCAACGGCTCTGTCCAGAGCCGCTCTGGTTACGACCGTTCGACCCGCGGGTCAACGGTCGACCCGTAACGGGTCGAACGTTCGACCCGCGGGTCAACGGTCGACCCGTACGGGTCCAACGGGTCGTAACCCGCGGGTTGGCGGGTTCAATTCGCTTTCTTAACGGGTTCGCAGGCCAGGTTTCGCGGGTTGAATTCGCGTTATTTGCGACCCGGGTCGACCCGGTACTGTTCACCGGGTTCGACCCGAACCCGTCAACTCCTTAAACGGGCCGGGTTCGTGGGCCGGGTCGCGGGTGGGTCACCGGTTGACCCGGCCCAGTTGCCATCCCTAGCTAGGTTTGATTTTGAGGAAGGGAAGAGAGGGATAGAGCTAGGGTTTGATTTTGGGAAGGAGATGGTTTAGGATAGGTGGAGGTGGATACAGATCGAGTGTCGTTGGAGCTCCTGGCAAAAGCTAACCCCGTGGCCATCGGAGTTGCCGCCGAAGTCAAAATTGGAAAGAGTGGAAATGAGAGAGGGATAGCAGTTTGGGGAAAGGAGATGGAGTGATATATTCTAACCCAACTACCCTAACTTATTGGAGTGATAAAACCCACCAGCAATAGGTATGCGACAGCGAAAGGGAGGGTGTGAATATTGCTATGCGAATAACGAGACAATCTGAATCGTTAATTCTGAATCAGACGGACTAGAAGCGATGATAGTTTTGTAAATTTTCAAAAAATCCAATGTTAGAGTGGGGACCGAAAGAGGTCAAAATCCTGGTTCCTATGCCCTTCTTTATTATTCTTTGTTTTGTAAATTACCCTTCCTTCTTATCCTATTACTGGGAAAAATTGAATTCAGAGTGGGACCCACCCTTAAGCACCAAGCTTGACCCGATCATTCCACGTGTCTCATTCCAAAAAGCCTCATCACAACGTGGCAGCCCAGCCCAGCCCATTCTAAAATCATAACAGTCTTCCTCTTCCCCCTCCCCGCCAAATTTCAGACTCTTCACAAACCCCCATTTCTATCTCTAAAACCCTAATTTCTTTCCCCAAATTCGAACTCCAATGGAGATCTTCAACAACATCTTCGAATCGGCGGTGGCGTCGAATGAAACGGACTATGCACGCGTCGTCAACATCTCTCTGTTCGTGGCCGTGCTCTGTCTCTGCATCGTTTTCGGTCATCTCTTGAGAGAGAACCGGTGGGTTAACGAATCGGCCACCGCAATCGCGTTGGTAATCCGCTAATACTTGGATTCCTTGTTTTCGTTGTTGTTTTTGTTGTTTGTTTGTGAAAATTTTAAGTTTGATTGATTAAAGTTGGGATTTTTAACATTTTCTATGTTAAAGTTGTTGGAATGTGGATCAAAAGAAGATAAATCAATGAAGTTAGTAGATATTAGATTTTGAAGAGGAGTGCTTGATTCTAGATAGTGAATCATTGGTAAAGATTGGATTGTTGATATATTCGGTGTTTAGGTTCCTGGATGTGGATGGAAGAAGAACAAATGGCTGCAAAAATTAGTAAAGATTGAATTTTGAAGAAGAATGATTAGTTACAGAGAGGTTCTTGAGATTGGATTAAGGTTTGGTTATAAATGGGCTGATCTGAGTCTATTATTTGGGAATTCTTGCAAGTGTTTTGACTAGGAGTACGCTTTCAGTGTAAGCTTTGGTCTACCTACCAGGGAGCAATTAATTCCCACTTTTTTTTAGGGAAAAGGCATAATTTCAGGAATTCCACTGACTTTTCGATCAAAGTCGATCGATTCCTCGCCCTCTATCAAGATTTGCTTTGGATGGTTAAACCACACTAGGTTTTGGGGAAGAATTTATTTACATATTGTTGTTGTGCCATGGGCACAGGCAAAACATTGACAACTAATTGAATTAATAAAATCAGTGGTGGGAAAAAAGTTTTGAAAACCCCCAGATTCCTCCCCAAATTCCGGAAACCAATTCCTCCCTCCTACCTCCTTCAACCCCGTACGCCCTCCTCTGGCCCCCTTCCTCCTCTGAACCCCCTCGCCCTCCTTCCTCCCTACTCTAGACCCCCGCTTCCTCCTCCTTCCCTCCTCCAGCCCCGACCCCATCCTCCGGACCCCCTATTCCTCCTTCATCCCTCATCCAGACCCCTTCCTCCCTCCCCCCTCCATCGGACCCCCTCTTCCCTCCTCGAGCCTCCACTAAGCACTAATTTGGGGAGGGGAGGAGGCTGTTGACTCTTCCCTCCTCCCTTACCCCACCAATATGTCTCCCCTAATATCCAAATAATTCTCCCCTAATATCCAAATGACAACTAACTTTTAATATTCAAGAAAATTACTCCTATTTGTTGTGGGGTGATGGTGGTCAAGCAAGTTCAAAGTTGGGGCTCAATTTTGACATATTCAGGTCAAATTGTGTGGGTGCATGGGGTCTCTCTTGTGTCAATGGGCTTGGAGGTGGCGTTTGTGTTACCATTGGGGGCGACGACCATTGCAGTTGAGGTTGGAGGTGACGGAGAATGATGGACAAGCTTGGTGATGAGAGAAAGAGTTTCAACTTGACCTATTCAGGTTGAATTGGGTGGGTGTCTAGGGTGTCTTTCGTACCAGTAGGCTTGGAGGTGATGTTTGTGGTACCATTGGTGCGACGGCAAGTTGCAATTGTGAGTAACAGTAGATGGTGGACAAGCTAGGTATTGAGAGAAGGGCTAAATATTGACATATTCAGGTTATATTGGAGGGATGCACTCACATATCTATAGGCTTAGAGGTGGCATTTGTGGTACCATTGGGGACGACGACAACTCTCATTGCGGGGTGGCAGTGACAGTTAATGATGGTTAAGCTAGGGGATGAGAACAAGACCTCAATTTGAACATGTTCATGTCAAATTGGTGAGTGTCTGCAGTGTCTCTCGTGTTAAGGAGCTTGAAGTTAACATTTGTATTATTGCTAGAGGAGACGACGATTGTGGTTGCCAGTGGCGGCGATGACAAACGGTGACAAGCGAGGGGATGAGAGTATGAGCTCAATGTTTGACCTATTCAGGTTATATTGGATTGGCAAGAGGAAGTTATTTTGGCGAGGTCGGTCGACCAGTAGGATTAGACTTTGTTGTATTATTTGCTTGTTGGTTGGTGAGTATGAGTTCCATGACCCAGCCTGTTAGGTTCATGAACTTCATAATCCTTTTTTTTGGTTGTATGTTTTGTTAAATATTTTTTAATGGAATGCGGGCCTTCGACCCACCGTTAACGATAAAAAAAAACAAAAACAAAATCAGTGGTTTTAGGAATAGTTGACTCCTCTGGTATGAGTGGGTTCTGGAGACCATAAAATAGTCGACTTATGACGAAGATCAACTTGAAATGGATTAATTTGTCAATTTAAGCAAGTTGGATTTAGTTTATTGTGTGAAAATTAGGTTTGAGAAAAATGTCTTTTGGGGGTTATTATATGTATAGGTATATCGAAAAAACTTGCCTTTTCAACTTGTCTACGTGTTTTCAAGGAAAAAGAAAGAAAAAAATGGCAAAATACAAGGATACCTCTTGATTTCATACCTAAGTGTGGTTTCATGGTAACCCTGAACTCACTTAATGGAGAGCTAGAAGCCAGCAGTCTTACACAGTGTTACCGGGTTCTCTAACACCCACACGTTCTACGACCCGGATCTTCCGATCCAAATTAAGGTTCGTTTGCATTCCGGGTCCTTCAAAATAGAAGATCCATCTCATATTCTAACAAACGTCAAAGTAAAAGAAAGAAACCCTAAGAAAAATAAGAGGGAACAAATTCAGACAAAAAAGTGGAAAAAAAATTACTTACCTCAAAGATGGATCTTTTATCTCTTGGATCAGTTTTCCACTCCTTGCTTCTGGTTCCATGGTAGTTCTGTTTTTCTTTTTTTTGTAGGAATTAATAGAATGAGTTGTAAGAGCATCCACAGTCGTGATTGCTAAAAAATAGCAATATTCATATTATACATATAGCAAAGTCATGTTTGTTGCAGTGGTGAAATGGTATAATATAGCACACACAAAAATTGAGTTCCGTCCGTGAAAAAAAAAATGGACATTTTTTAATAAATAATTTTAAAATTTTAATAATTTTAATAATTAAAAAAGTTTTAAAAAACAAGGGACGGATCTTCAAGGTTGGAAGTGATAAAAAAAATTTAGTTGGGACAGAGCTTCAAGTTCCGTCCCATATAAAAAAAAATAAATTATATTGGACGGAACTTGAAGATCCGTCCAAGGTTAGAAGTGAAAAAAAAATTAAGTTGGGATGGAACTTGAAGTTCCGTCCCATATAAAAAAAACTATTTTTTATTTGGGACGTAACCTGAAGATCTATCCGATATAATAAAAAAATATTTTTTTATTTGGGACGGATCTCGAAGATCCGTCCGCTATAATATGCATATTCTCATATATGCCTCAAATATAGCATTGTACTGTAGCGATTTTGGCAAAATATGAATAAATAGCAAACGACTGCCGAGTCGCAATTGCTATAATATGGATAAATTGGAAATTTAGCAAACGACTGTGGATGCTCTAAGGCTAGGGTTTAAGAAGATATTATATAAGGGTCGGGTCGGGTCGGGTATTAATGGGTAATAATTGAAACAAACTCATCTAACTAGTCCAACCCACTACTTCAAGAGCGCTTGAATACGCCACAAGGTCGATGTTCTGGATTGCAACAAATAACCATTTCAAGCTTTGCTAGTCATAGTGCGAGAGAGAAAAATAAAATAGTAGATTAGTAGCCCTTGCTATATCTAGTAGAATTTTTTAAATAAAGTATAAGACTTATATGTTTAATTTTTGAGTTGTTAGGAATTTGGAAACATTTTCTATTTAGATTTATTTGGTCAAGTATCTATTTCATGACATTTTCTATTTGACTATTAACGTGAATTTTTCGTATTTAAAATTTTGAAGGTTCTCAGATTTCATCACTTTATGATATTAGATGATCGGTGAGGTTGAACTTTCATCACTTTATGATATTAGATGATTGGTGAGGTTGAACTTTAATATTCTCAGATTTCATCACTTTATGATATTAGATGATCGGTGAGGTTGAACTTTCATCACTTTATGATATTAGATGATTGGTGAGGTTGAACTTTAATATATATATATATATATATATATATATATATATATATATATATATATATATTTATATATTTGTGTGTGTGTGTGTGTGTGGCGTTCCTAATGTGCGATCCCAAACGTACCACGAACCGGATCAACGATCCAACTAACCCTACCCCATTTGTACCGTGTACCGTCCAAGTAGCGTACTGCCTCCCCGTACTCGTACCGTGTACTACTACATACCACGAACCTGGTCTCTCTCACACACACATACAACGTTCTGAATGTGCGATCCCAAACGTACCACGACCCAGATCAGCGATCCAACTAACCCTACCCCCTTCGTAAACACACACATACAGCGTTCCGAATGTGCGATCTCAAACCTACCACGACCTAAATCAGCGATCAAACTAACCCTACCCCCTAAACAATTTTAGTGTCAACAAACGTAATTGAGGTAATCGTGTAATGCCCCAAGTACGGACACTTACGCGTCCAAGGAAAACCTAAACCACGCCTCACCACAACGCTTATCTCACCCAAAAAGCTAGCTTAATAGGTATTAATGTTCCATTGAATTTCTATTTATACTATTGTAACTCATGATTTCTTCAATGTGGGACTAATCCTACAATTCCATCTAACCCATTTACCACCACACTCTTTTTTTATATTAATACCATGCTTTCTTTTAGCCCACGAACATGGCCCATCCTACAAGCCCAAATAATAATCAACTAGAGCCCACCAGCTAATAACTCCTAAGCCCACCTAGCATTTATTATGCCCAACAAGGGGTATTTACAATCACCCCTCCTCATGGATTTAGCATCCTAGTTAAGCTCGGACTCGCATCTTCTCTCGAGTCGGGACTTTCTTTTTATTTCTAGTCGATGTGGTCCACATGAATGTCACTACCTAACCCCACCTACGTACTGCCCTTACTTTACTTTCACTTTACTGATAGTGTATTGTCCCAAGTCCTACCAGTGTGTAGGCTCATTTGGCCTTACCATCGGTGTTAAAAGTCGGCTCTGATACTATTTGTAATACCTCGGGTGATGTAAATTTAACCATAAATAGAGAATTTCCATGAATATTATAAGATTAAATTTACCATCACGTAAGGCAAATTAAATTAGAAATTAAACTATTAATCGGTTTGATGGATTTTCAAGATATGAAATAAATTAACAAACAATTAAAGTTCGAGCCTAGCAATCAACAAATATACCTAAGTGTGATTAGCAAGTGAGATAATCAATAACGATTCGTACACTAATAGACAGGTAGAAGCGCTCACTCTCAATATTTGTGGATGACAGTTAAATCAAATAATATTATAGAGATGAAATGGCAGTAACACAAATATTTGAGAAGTGGAAATAGTTTACCGGACTTGCAGATAGGGAGTAGTCGGGGGTTGGCAGAAGCACTGGTGACAGTAGCAGTGCTGCCGGGGAAGGTCGACGATGGAGAGGGAATCGGCAATCGACGACGGTGAGGAGGCAGGTCTTGGGGTGAACGACGGAGGGGAGGGGGCGAGTAGATGTCGGGATGTTGAGGGGTTGGAGTGTGTGAGGTAGCGACGGGGCTGAGGAAGATGGTGAAGGTGGCTGCGGTGGTTCGAGTGCTGCTGGGGTGATGCTGGAGGTGAGGTGGATGGCAGGCATCGGTGGATGCAGGGGTCACCGAGAAGGAGTGCGGGGAAGGGCAGCGGTGGGTCGACGGCAGTAGGATGGAGTCCAAGGGTGAAGATGACAGAGAGGATGGTCGGGGGTTGCAGTCGAAGGTGGGATAGGGAGGTGGCAGTCGACGGGGGTGAAGGGAGGGGTTGGGTTTCGGGGCTCAACGGCGAGGAAAAGAAGTAGAGAAGGGGTTTAGGGCTATAAGTGAATTGGGGATTAGGATTTGGGATTTTTTATTTGGGGATTTGGGTGTAATTTTAGAGTTTATCACAAACCCTAAATTGTATCTCAATGTTTCACACAAAAAGATTAATGGAGAGCAAAAACTCAATCACAGTAAATTTTTTAATCAATAATAGTATATTATTTCATTAATCAAGAGGCCTATATATAGGCTCAAACAATTCTCAATACAATCTCCAAAATATTCTAATGCATAAAATAAAGGGTGCAAATCGTAAAACTACTACATATGGTTATAATTGTCAAAAACAAATATAAGTACTGAAATAAAATACTAGGCTAATGGAACAGCCATCCTAGATGATGTTTACGCTGATAGAATCATCTGAATCGTCTTGAACCGATGTCCTCATCATTCTCCCCGGCTGGGAGAGGGTTCGACCCAGTGAGTCAAACTCAGTCATCCTGTCATAGTGCTCCAAGAGGTCTGGATCCAAGCGCTGGAGCTCTTCACGATCAATCCAAGTATCTTCCAATTCCAGCTTGTTTTTCTATCTTACTAAATATCTATGAATACCACCATCTCTAGTAGAGATTATCTGACTATCTAAAATATTATCCAATTTTTCTATCGGTGGGTAAGTAGTATCAGGTAGTGGAGGTAATGTGAGAGTCTCACCAGTAGGTTGCAGGGTAGGCTCATTTATAAGAGGATTTCTATGGTTAAATTCCGGGCCTTCATAGGGTATTAGATCCTCAATATTGAAAGTCTTACTTATGCCAAAACCTTCAGAAAGGTCAACAATATAGGCATTATCATTGATTTTATGCCGAATTTTAAATGGGCCTGCAGCACGTGCATTCAATTTCTTAACGGATCTAGGAAACCATTTCGGACGAATCAGAACCATCACTTCGTCACCCACATTAAAAGTTTTAAATTTTCTTCTAATATCTGCTCTTAGCTTGTTGGTTAAAATTATTCTCATTAATTTTCTTGGAAATTTTTCTATGCAAGTCATGAATGCGGGATTCAATGTAGATGCAGACTCTAAGACTCTATGATGTTCTAACATGGGGACAAGATCTATTAGCTACCTAGGACGATAACCATGCACAACTTCATGTGGACTTATACCAGTGGTTCTATTCTTAGATGCGTTATAGGCAAATTCAGCAACAGTTAATTTTAAGTCCCAAGTTCTCTCTCACAAGAGTACGCAAAAAATTGCCAAGACTCCGATTGACAATCTCAGTCTGTCCATCAGTCTGTGGGTGGAAGTCTGAAGAGAACTTCAATTTTGTGCCTATCTTATGTCATAGAGTCTTCCAAAAGTAACTCGTGAATTTCACATCTCTATCAGACACAATGGTTTTTGGCAACCCATGTAGCTTCACAATATTATCAAAGAAGATTTGAGCTACCCGAGATTCATCGAAAATTTTCGAGCATGGGAGGAAGTGGGCCATTTTAGAAAAACGGTCAACGACGACAAAAATAAAATCATGTTTCTTTTGTGTTTTCGGTAAGCCTAACACGAAATTCATGCTGACATCTTCCCAAGGGCGACTGGAAATAGGTAATGGAGTTACAGGCCTGTGTTCTGTTTTTGTTGTTTGGTAAGTTGACAAGTATGACATCTGTTAACAAGTCTCGCAACATCTGTCTTTAGTTTAGGCCAGTAAAACCTGTGTTCCATAGCATCAATGGTCTTGCTAAGCCGAAAGTGTCCAGCAAGGCCACCGGTGTGCAGTTTCCAAACAAGATACTCTCGTAGTGATATACTAGGAATGCGCTGTTTGGAGCGATTGAAGAGATAATCATCTTTTAAGAAATAATCATCTATCACTCGAGTGATGTCATTCTTCAAAGAGGTGTAGATCTCGTGAAAATCTGGACAGGAGGCATACTCATCTTTTAATCTCTCAAAACCAATCATTTCGATACGCAGTGTAGATAAGATCACGTGACAACTATTTAGCGCATCCACAGCTTTATTTTCAATCCCTTTTGTATGTCGAATGGTATACGAATATTCTTGTAGGAACTCTACTCATCGAGCATGTCTTGGATTCAACTGTTGTTGAGTATTAAGGAACCTTAAGGCCTCATGGTCTGAGAAAATGACGAATTCTTACGGTAGAAGGTAATGTCACCAATAGCGGAGTGACTGAATTACCGCATATAATTTCTTGTCATAAGTGGAGTATTTTTGTTTTGCTTCATTTAGCTTTTTGCTAAAATAGGCAAGAGGATAACTCTCTTGACTGAGGACTCCACCTATACCAATACTAGAAGCATCGCACGTTACTTCCAAGACTTTACTGAAATCAAGTAATCTCATGACAGGTGTCTTAGTCATTCTTTTCTTGATCTCTTCGAAGGCTCTCATGGCTTCTTTCGACCAGACAAACTCACCTTTTTTCAAACAGTCAGTTATTGGAGCCATGATTGTGCTAAATCCTTGCACAAACCGACGATAGAATATGGCAAGACCATGAAAACTCCGCACATTACGAATATTGCAGGGCTCAGGCCACTCAGTAATAGCTCGTATCTTTTCTGAGTCAGCAGATACTCCTCTGGCAGAAATAATAAATCCCAGAAAGATAGTCTGATCGGAGAGGAAGGTACACTTGGTAGGATTATCATAAAGTTATTCCTTCCTCAAAACACCGCAGACCTGTCTCAAATGGTCAAGATGTTGCCCAACGGATCGAATGTAAATGAGAATATTATCAAAGTACACCACAATGAACTTACCCATAAAGGGACGGAGTACTTGCGTCATGATTCTCATAAACGTGCTCGGGGCATTCATCATTCCAAACATCATGACCATCTATTCGTACAGGCCATCCTTCGTCTTAAAGGCGGTTTTCCATTCTTCACCAGGACGAACACGTATTTGGTGGTAGCCACTTTTAAGATCAATCTTGAAAAAGATTGTGGCACAGACATCATGTCCAACATGTCATCCAAACGGGGAATGAGAAAACGGTACTTCAGCTTAATCTTGTTTATGGCGCGGTTGTCCACACACATACGCTAGGTTCCATCTTTTTTTGGCGTCAACAAAGCGGGAACAGCGCAAGGACTTAAGCTTTCTCTGATGAAATCCTTTGTCAATAACTCATCACTTGCCTTTTCAACCCATCATGTTCTGTCGAATTCATCCGATAGTGTGGCAAGTTAGGAAGACTCGCTCCTGAAATCAGATCAATAGTGTGTTGGATGTCACGTAGAGGGGGCAACTGGTTGGGGAGGTCAGCAGGAAAAACATCTGCAAATTTCTGAAGGACAGGAGTAACTTGAGGGGGGATGGATGACTTAAGATCTTTAGGAACTTCTCTCGCTGTGAGTAGAAAAATTGTTGCCGCTCTGTCAATCTTTTTCGTGAGCTCCTTTTCACCCATATACGCTACTTGCCATTTCTCGAGGGAGTTGGTGTTGTTTCAGCTGGACCAGTTCGTGGTCCAACGGGTATGAGCTTTTTTTTAGTCCGTCATGCTGGAACACACATTGGTTGGATCGACCATATATGGTCACTTCGTGGTCGTATAACCAAGGTCTCCCTAAAATTACTTGACCCACATCCATTTTTAGCACATCACACCAAATTTGCTCTTTGTAGGCTTTGAAGTCTACAGGGACCAAACATCGATGTGTTACTTGGTGGTTGTCGCATCAATCCAAGATACTTTGTATAGGCGTGGGTGGGGGTCAGCTTTATGTTCGGTCTTAGCTAAGACCGCAGAAGAGACAGCGTTCACGCAACTTCCACTGTCAATAATCACATTGTAGTTTTTGCCACCTATTGTCATAAAGGTGTGAAATATAGCAGTGCGCTTCCAATCATCTTCTTTTGGTTGGGACAAAGCATATCTAACTACATTCAAGTGAGATAATTGGATTGACCGAATATAGTGGAGATACTGGTCATCCTCTTCTTCGCTGAAGTCATTTCTTTCATTAGGTTCATAGGAAAACTTATTGTCGGAATCATCAGCGATGACAGCAGTATCCTTAACTATATTGATCCTACTTGGGCTGGGACAGTTGCCAGCAACATGGCCGTATCCCTTACATTTATAGCACTTAGTGAGAGGATCAATTTTAGAGTAGTCTCTTTCGGTGTTCTTACCCTTATTGTCATTTCTAGGTGGATATAAGTTTAAGTTAGGCTTGCTGGAGTAAGATTTGTTGGGGCACTGAGAAGAGGAGGGCTTAGGCTCAGAGGGATCAGTGGTCATTCTAGAGGAATGATCTCTCGAATCGCTGGACTTGTAATGAGAACTTGCTTTAAGGGAATCCATACCGAGGACAAGGGCTTAAGCTATTGCCAATGAGTTCACATTTCTATGAATTAGCTCGTTCCTAAGATCGGCTCATAGTCTAGCTCTGAATCTAGAGAGTTTGTTCTTTGCTCTCTTACCTTAAGGCATTGCACCGAATAAGGAAATCGTCAAACTTATCAACATACTCTTGAGTGGATTTGCTTTCTTAATAAAGTTGGTTCCATGAATCTAGCAATCGGGTGTGGAACGATAACGGCACTTATCTCTCAGTGAGCTTCTCTTTTATGGCTTCTCAAGTGGCTATGGGTGCCAGGCCTCGGCCTCTTCGGACGTGTTCAAGATTGGTCCAATGTTGTTGAGCTTTACCAGTCAATTTCATTGTGGCAAATTTAATCTTCAGGGCTTCGCTCATGTCAAACCACACGAAGTAGTGGTCCATGGCACGGATCCAATCGAGATAAGTTTGAGGTTCTATACGGTCTTCAAAGTGGGGAACAACAGCCTTAACGTTCTTCTTGTATTGTTCGTCAGGGTCACGATCTTGACGTCGGTCGTCACGATCATTTCATTGAGAGATCTGACGATGAAGCTCAGGGGCAACATTTTGATTCAATTCCACTTTCTTAAGCCTGTTATTTATATTGACAAGAGTTGCTTGAATGACAGCGAGGGTAATGGAAATATCAGAGTTGTCCATCTCAGTTCGGGGAGGGGTTCATGGGATTCTAGGATTCCTGATGGGGTGGTTTGGGAGAGACAAGACAGGCTCTTTGGGATTTGTGATGGTGCTGCGAAGACGCATTCACCAACGGTGAAAACTAGGGGTCGTGGAGATGTGTGTTTGCTGAAATTTGAGAAAACGTGTCCTAAGTGCAGCTAAGTTTTTTTTTCTTTTTTTTTATTAATCTGAAATAATCTAAAAGAAAGAAAGAAAAAAATGACTCTAAAAACGATCCTAAATGAATGCAAAAATTATGACTAAATGATACAAAAACTAGGGTTTTAAAAACCTTCGCTCTGATACAAAATGATGTAAACTTTAACCCTAAATAGAGAATTTCCAAGAATATTAAAAGATTAAGTTTACCAACACCCAAGGCAAATTAAATTAGAAATTAAACCATTAATCGGTTTGATGGATTTTCAAAATATAAAATAAGTTTAACAAACCCAATTAAAGTTCGAGCCTAACAATCAACAAATATACCTAAGTGTGATTAGCAAGTAAGATAATCAATAACGATTCGTACATTAATAGGCAGGTAGAAGCGCTTACTTTCAATATTTGTGGACGAAAGTTAAATCAAATAATATTATAGAGATGATACGGCAGTAACACAAATATTTGAGAAGTGGAAAGAGTTTACCAGGGGTTGCGGATAGAGAGTAGTCGGTGGTTGGCAGAAGCGCTGGTGACGGCAGTAGTGCTTCCGGGGAAGGTTGACGACGGCGAGGGAATCGACAATCGATGACGGTGAGGAGGCAGGCTTGGGGTGATCGACTGAGGGGAGGGGGCGAGTAGGTGTCGAGATGTTGAGGGGTTGGAGTGCGGGAGGTAGCGACGGGGCTGAGGAAGATGGTGAAGGAGGTGGTTTGAGTGCTGCTGGGGTGATGCTGGAGGTGAGGTGGATGGCAGGCGTCGGTGGATGCAGGGGTTGCTGAGGAGTGCGGGGAAGGGCAGCGGTTGGTCGACGGCAGTGGGATGGAGTCGAAGGGTGAAGATAACGGAGAGGATGGTCGGGGGTTGCAGTCGAAGGTGGGACAGGGAGGTGGCAGTCGACGGCGGTGAAGGCAGGGGTTGGGTTTCGAGGATCGACGTCGAGGAAGAGAAGTAGAGAAGGGGTTTAGGGTTATAAGTGAATTGGGGATTCGGGTTTGGGATTTTTAATTTGGGGATTTGGGTGTAGTTTTAGAATTTATCCCAGACCATAAATTATATCTGAATGTCTCACACAAAAAGATTAATGAAGAGCAAAAACTCAATCACAGTAATTTGTTTTTATCAATAATAGCATATTATTTCATTAATCAAGAGGCCTATATATAAGCTCAAAACAAATCTCAATACAATCTCCAAAATATTCTACTGCTTAAAATAAAGGGTGCAAATCGTAAAACTACTACATATGGTTATAACTGCCAAAAACAAATATAAGTACTGAAATAAAATACTAGGCTAATAGAATAGCCATCCTAGACAATGCCTTCGCTGATAGAAGCGTCTGAATCATCTTGAACCGATGTCTTCATCATCGGGTCCGCTCACCTACTTCACCTAAAGAAATCCTAAGCCACAGCCCCACTACATGGCTCAACTTCACTCAAAAGAGCTAGCTTAATAGGTACTAATGGTTTCATTGTAAGCTAATAAACCCAATGAACTTACAATGAAACCATTAGTACCTATTAAGCTAGCTCTTTTGAGTGAAGTTGAGCCATGTAGTGGGGTTGTGGCTTAGGATTTCTTTAGGCGAGGTAGGTGAGCCGAGCTGAGGAGTTAAAAATCGTGTATATGGAGGGTTATCCCTCTTTTGTATATATATGATTATAGATTTTACCTCCTTTTGACCTGTTTGAAATCCTTAATCTCTCTCTCATCTTAGACTATCTTCAACCTGGTAACCAACAATTAGTTGAAGATCAATGAAGGGCAGTACTTTTTGAAAAGAAATTTGTACACTCTGTCTCAACCTCGCCGCTCGTTCCATCTTGAATAAGACCATATTTTCTTCAACAAAACTGATATGTTTCTGTCATTTAGATTGTGTTTGCATTAAAAATATTCTCCACTTAGTGGATTCATCCTCCACTCTGCACATCAACCCCAATGATCTTTAACAGAAGCAGGCTTTTGGACCCTGGATATTCTACTTAGGTTATATGGATTTGCGAGCTACAGTTTCAGGTTAATTGATGTTTACCCTATTATCCTTGAATGTATTAATCAGTTTGGACTATGAGTCAAGATTATTCTGATTATGTACTATTTAACATGATCACACATCCTTTTGTAGTTTGTAAGATTCATACCTCTTTATTTGAGAATTAGGTTTGACTAAATCTGTAGCGCCCCGAGTTACACACACTGGGAGCTCGTGACACTTATCCAGAATCTTTACTTCAATGAGTACACAACACAGAAAAATCATAGGAAATTAGAGACTTACATTGCACAAGGAAACTATATCCTGCACCTGGTTGCTTTCCGCAGCTCGAGTCCCCTGCTCCACGATCAGCGATCCTGCGTTAGCAAATTGTGGGCACGTCAGTTGAATACAACTGACGCAACGCGGATGAAAACCACAATCTCCAAATTCCTCAACAATCAATATTTGATGCAGAAGAAAAATGTGAGTCAAACCACAAGTGTCGGTGTATGTCATGATCTAGATTCTAATGCACAATTCATATGCACATCATGCTCTTAATCTAATGCAAACTTGATTTGGAAACGTATGCATCTCATACTACATACTCCCCAAATCGAGTTCGTATTCTCCAGATAATAGGGTTCAATCCCTCGCCATGCAAACCTATTCTTGTACTCTTCCCTGTTCCTGATATTTATTTAGTGATTGGTAGAGTTGCAGTAAATACGGTTTATTCCGTATACTGCATCGGATCGGTGGTCTTTCTCCACTTCCGAAAGTCAGTGATCACCCCGATTTATCGGAATCGGTGGTCTTTCTCCACTCTGCCAGCCGGTGGTCTTTCTCTACTCCCGACAGGCTGGTGATCATTCAGCTCAGCTGCAATCCTGTCGGAATCGGTGAACCTTCTCCACACCCGGACTCTACCATAAGTTATCCGAACATAGGGCGAATCGGCAGGCCCTTCCCTACTCCGCCAGAGACTGAGAGTTATACTCTAGCTCATTGTTCATATGGATAACTTAAAACATAACGTACTCATAAGGGTCCATTCCCCTAGATTTCGACATCTCTCTCACTAAATCTCAGGAATCAACAGTCGAGACTGCGCTGCACGTGTTCCAGATGAGACGTCGCACGCGTCTCCTTGACAGGTGAGTACACTCCCAACTAGTGCATGTTCTTATTTTATTGGTCATGCGATCTTATCATCATTGTTGCCCTTTCCTTCCTATTTCATTTATCCTTATTCTTAATATATTCTACTTAGTTTCTTATTCAATGATAGTTGACTACTAGGTAATTTAATCCTAGATCCAAAAGTTAATCTTGTCTTACAACAAGTTATCTAACTCAAGTATGGGTTCAATGCAATTATCAGTTTAAGCTAAGAGTCGGTTTAGCTTGGATACTTGTTATTTGACATATACTAAAACTAGTTCACTTAATACGTGTTTACTATCACTATATGCATAGCCGAAAGGCGCTTAATGCACTAAATATCTCCATATGCATATCAACACTAGTGCGCTTAATGCACCAAATTCCACCATATGCATACACTTATGCATAGCACTTGATAAAGTCTTACAATCTTTTCTTTACTTTACTACAATCTACTCTACTTATTATAAATTTTGATTAGCTAAGTATACAACCACAAGTGGCTTTTCTACCTTACTATCATTATTAAACTATCATAAATCAGTTAGTCAAGTATCCGACTATGGCCTTTTACCATTATCCACTTACTACCATTACTTTAAGTGACTACTAACTACTTTGAATTACTACTTCTACCATGCATTACTAACTAACAAGTAGTTTATACCATCATGAACAAGTAGTTTCCTATTCTACAAGCTAGTTAAATAATTATATTAACTAGGCATACATTTCCCACAATTCTTCTATTTAAGTTTTCCTTGTTATAAGGTCTAAGCATATAATCATACAACATCATTCTATATAATTTATATCTACTAACATACAATCATCATTCTATATAATTTATATCTATATAAAATCTCATGTATTAATTCCACATAGAGCTGACTATAATTAATCATGCATGCGACTTCTTCATCAATTCTACCCTACTAGCATATATAATTTCTACTAGTGTCTCTTTCCTAATTACAACTTTTTATTTCACATAATCACTTCAACCTATTATGCATAATCAAAACAATGAATTAAAACATGATTGGAGTAAACATACATTTTTCTTGCTATGTTTACTCTATGTAAACTAAAGTATTTAATAATTTCAACCAACATCTTAACAATAAAACTTCTAACATAACCTCACTACTTCAATTCAATAATTTTAACAAGCACAACTTCTATATAATAAAGTCATAAAAGTAATCAAAAGGAAAAGGAGAATACCCACTTTCTTTTGTATGCAAGCTTCAATTGCCTTCTCCTCCTTGCTTCTTCTTGCTCCAATCCAATAGTAGTAGTAGAGTGGTATAGTAGTAGTAGTAGGAGTAGGAGTTGTAGTAGAACTTTGTAGTATTAGCAGTAGCAGTAAGTAGTAATAGTAGTAATATATAGTAGTAGTTGAAGAAGTAGTAGGTAGTAGTAGTTGTTGAAGAAGTAGTAAAGTAGTAGTAAATATATAGAAAAAGAGAGATGGAAAGAAAACTGCTGTTGTTGTTGTTGTCGGCAGTAAAGAGAGAAAAAAGAGAAGGAGAGAAGTGTAGGAGTAGTAAGTAGTAGTAAAAGTAAGGTAGTATAGTAGTAGTAGTAGTTGAAGTAGGTAAATAAATAGAGAAAAGGGAAAAAGAAAGGCTGCAGCTGCTGTTGTTGCTGTCGGCAGTAAGGAGAAAGAGGGAGAGAGGTGTGGAAGGGTGTAGAAAGCTTAGGTGTCCCCCACTTTTGCACATAACCCCTCAAGCTTTATTGGATTTACACTTTAACTATATTAGGCCTTAAGAAAGGAAGTGTTGGGCTTTTAAAAGAAACAAGTTGGGCTTTTAAAAGAAAACATATTAGGTTTTTAAAATATGATAAAAAAATAATAATAATAACAATATATAACAATGCATATATATATATATATATATATATATATATATATATATATATATATATATATATATATATATATATATATATCGAACAGACCCGTTCCGGCCCGTTTGCAACCGAAGATCACTCATATATATATATATATATATATATATATATATATATATATATTGTAAGAATTTAGGGGTATTACAAGTTCAGATAACTTGGTACAAGGTTGATCAAAGCTTATAGGTGGTAGGCTAAAAGTCGGAAAGTGATTACAGTTGAAATGAAAATCCCAAGACATCATTTATAATCAATGCATTTTCTATGAAAAATTTGTCATGAACTCATGAAAGGTTACACAAATTTTTATGGTCACCTTCTGCCAAGCATCTAAAAGTTGGCCTCTAATTTCTGACCATGGATACTTTATATAGGATATGTGCTGAATGTAAACTCTTAAATGCCAGTTGACGTGCAAGGACATATCTTAGGACATCATTCAAGTAATTTGGACCCAAAAGTAAATTTAAAGGGGGCTTTTGTAGGATTTGCAAGAGGATGATATATCATCAAAGGGAAAAATTAAGGACCTTTTGAAGAGGTTTTTTTTTTCCAGTTAAGGATACTTGAAGAGGTCTCTTTCCAGTGACATTCGAGTAAGCAGGTTCAAGGCATGCTGTTCCCTTTTGCCTAATGGATAATTTAAAACTTCTATTGTTTTCCTTTCATGATTCTGATAAAATTTAAACAAGGCATGCTGTTCCCTTTTGCCAAATGGATAATTTAAAACTTTTATTTTTTCTTTTCATGATTCTGATAAAATTTAAACAAGGCATGCCTAATGGATAATTTAAAACTTTTATTTTTTATTTTCATGATTCTTATAAAATTTAAGAAGGAAGTTTATGTTATTTCAATTATTGTCATTATTGTTATTATTTTATGTTATCCAGGGATCTGTAACGGGAACCATAATCTTATTTATACGCAAAGGAAGAAGTTCTCACATATTACGGTTTGATGAGGAACTATTCTTTATATATCTTCTTCCACCAATAATCTTCAACGCGGGGTAAGTACAGCTCACTCTCTTTAGTGTTAACCTCTGAGGAGGTATGATGAATGCTACTATGACTATGATTATCTAAATTTCCACTTATTCATTGCTGCAGATTTCAAGTGAAAAAGAAACAGTTCTTCCACAACTTCTTGACCATAATGCTTTTAGGAGTGGCTGGCGTTTTTATATCTGTTTCCATCATTTCAGCTGGTAATTATAAATATCTTATTCAAGAGGTATTTCCTTAATTGGTAGCTCAAAATAGCACTGCAGTGGATGAGTGCTACAAAATTTAATGTGACAAGCTATGCCACCAAACCACCATATACTTTTTAAACGAAAGGGAGAAAAATAAAATTCTCCCACTTTCCATTAATTATTTCTAATAACCAAGAAACCCAGTAAACAGTAGGAAAGTGTAAAAGAAGATCAGAAACTCATAGCGCAGTTACTTATAACGACATGGTCTAACAATGGGATCGAAGAACAAAAACACAATACCACCACGAAAAAGGTGGATGCGAGAGGATGATGTGGTGTTGTTTGGTAATCCATGTTTTAAAAATCTTTGTGATCTGTGATAGCATATGAGTCAGGGTTCATATTGCCTCTTTCGTTCAGTAATGCTCTGACTTCTTCGTGAGGAACGCCTAGGGAAAAGTTGTTCCGAAATCTTAAATATGTAACATAAGATCGACGAGTTTAGCTCAAAGTTACACTTGTACTCCGGACACTGAATTGGTTGCTTAGCGCAGCCACATAGGTCTATGGCCTGAAGATGCGACATTTTTATCTATAGAATTCTCAAATAAGATGTGTGAGTTTAGTCGTGACTGAAGATGATGTTCTATATTTTCACAGCCTGCCGCTTGCTGAGAGATTTTGATAGTTTGGATCTTAACCGGGGATGAAAAGGTCGACTGAGACAATGCTGGATGTTTTGAGAAGTAGACCAAAGATCATTGATTTGAATTTTGGTGTCCATTTGATTAACATAGAAAATAATGGTCGCTTTCATCACTTATGAAAAATGATCTATCACATGAACAAGACTTCTGTTATCATATAAATAGAATTATTTTCAGAACCATGCCTTTTTTGAAACTATAAGAAAATTACACCCCTTTTTAAAAAAATATTAGAGAATTAGGCCTCTTTCACTTATAGCAATCTCCACGTAATTTATGCCTACAACCATTTTAAAAAACCGCTGCTATTATAATAACCGTATAAAAATAGCGGTTCTTGTGAAAACAAAACTGCTAACTGGAGTAGGGTTTCTTTTCACAAGAATCACTATTTATAATAGCAGTTTTACGAACAAGGAAGGTTTAGACGCGAGAGAATGGCATACTTTTCTAAATATTTTTTGGAGGAGCACATTTTTCTCATTAATTCAAAGAGAATGTGTAGATCTGAAAAAAAATCTGTGAATAGTGTAAGTCAAATTGTAACAGTAGATGATAAATTGAATGGTACACTCATAAGTCTTTAATTTGTTATTTACTTGGACAAAATTATATTTTTTGAATAAATTTTATTTATTGCAATATTTGTAAGCAGAAAATTGAGTTGTCTCTAGCTATAGAGCTCAGCTTGTGATGATTTAGTTTGCATTAGATTTTAATTTCGTGAACTTTCACACTAGATATCACATGACATAACCTTGATCAATTTAGGCCATGATCAATTTAGGTCCGTATTTGCGAAGTCATTTTTAATACTGATACCTATTTTCGATACCTATTTTCTCTACTGTCCTCTTTATATTAATATGTTTAATCATGCTTTATACTGGAAGAATATTTCATATTTTCCTCATTGTATAATATCTTTGCTGGTTGACGTATACCTCTTGAATTAGGTAGTTGGTTGATATATATTTGAAATTTTTTTGTAAATTTTGGATAAGATTTATTTATTTAAAAGATTTGCAGGCAGAAAGATGTCATGTCTTTAGTTCAGAGCTGAGGTTATGATGATTCAATTTGCATTGGATTTTGAAAGTTTGAGAGCTTTTGCACTAGAGTCATGCCACATAATCTTGATGACTTTTTTACTATGATTACAATGAATGGTCCATATCTGCAAAGTCTGTTTTTTGAATATTGGATATTGATACCTATTTTTCTCTTCATTTTTCTCTATATTTCAGTGTATTAATATGTTTAATCATGCCTCACTGCTTCTGTATTGGGAGTATATTTTATTATCCTCATTTTATAATATTGTTTTCTGGTTGTTGTTTCCTCGTTGAACTAGGCAGTTGGTTGCTTTTCCCCAGGGTCGGATTTAATGGGCTCGACATACAAGAATATCTAGGTTTGGCTATGACTTATTCTAATACTATTTCGTTATATGGCATGGAAGTCCTTATTTTTCCTGTTTTTTGAGATGCCTATAGAATTCTTGTTGATAAATCTATCAATTTCATTGAGTTCCAGACTAATTCTTGTTGACTACTGATCGGTCGCCGATCAGTAGGACTAGATTTCGTTGTATTTTTTGTTTGTTGGTTGGGGTGTATGAGTTCCAGAACCCAGTCTGTTGGGATCTGAACTTCATAAGCTTATTTTTTGTTGTATGTTTCACTAAATTCTCTTTAATGAAACGCGGGGGGTTTTTACCCACCGTTTGACGGAAAAAAAAACCATGGTCTCCTCTTTTGTTGTCATGCAGCTCTTGGGGTGATATTTTCTGCAACAGATACAGTCTGCACATTGCAGGTTGAATAGATTCTCTCTAATTTTGCTTTAACTTTAGAAAAGTTACAAATGCCTATTGGCATTGTCTAAAATTAATTTTTGATATACAGGTCCTGAATCAAGATGATACGCCTCGTTTATACAGCTTGGTTTTTGGGGAAGGAGTAGTAAATGATGCGACATCAGTAGTTCTTTTCCATTCAATTCGGAAAGCATTTGTTTCTAAAATAAACGGTTTGACTGCAGTTCGTTTTGTTGGAGATTTTCTATACTTATTCTCAACTAGCACTATTTTGGGTGTTGTGGTAAGGTTTATTTTTACATGACATGATTACTCACTCTTCCACTTTTGTGTCCTTTTCATGACTGACGTGTCTTGAGTTCTTTCAGGCTGGGCTTTTGACTGCCTATGTTCTTAAAACCTTGTACTTTGGTAGGTAAGTGATTGAAAGAATTAGTAATATTGGTATGTATATTTCATGAGATATATATTTTGTTCTGAACCTTGTTGTTTTGCAGGCATTCAACTGATCGTGAAATTGCTATAATGATTCTTATGGCATACCTGTCTTATATGCTGGCAGAGGTTAGCATCAGAGCAATTTTCTTTTTTTTTATCATAATAGGTTGGCCTAGGCCCCCCCAAGTTTCATTAAAAAGTTTTTAACAAAACCCAAAACACCACATTAACAGACAATGATGTTCATGTATCCCACAAGCGGGCCATGATGGTCATTCCCTGTTGCCAAATGAGTCCCCCCACCCTACATGGTAACGACCCACCGAACTGAAACCCAAAAATACATATCACCTGATACAAGAAACCAAAAAACAACATACAAGAACAAACAGCCATCCAACTACATCCGCCGAACACCAAAAGCCGCAATGGTGCCTGTTCCTCATGCTTCTTTCCCATGCCATCACCCCTGTTGTGGTGTACCCTCCCTTTCCTGTGATACATCCTGCTGGGCGGCATTGTCTGTGAACATACCCCTGATCTTCTTTGATTGTTCTTCACCTGCCGTATTAGACCAGAATAAGATAACAGCAATAATCTTGGAAAGCAATTGTGGATGCATGATGTGTCTGTGAGCTAATCTAAAAATTCGATTGTTCCGTTCTAACTATAAGCCCCAGCTTATAGCTACTACCCTAATGTCCCAAATATCAAAATAACTGCTGTGAATGTTACCCTCTTTCCACTCCCCCCATGCATCATTAATCGTTTGCGGCCCTGGCCCTGGGTTACCGAATTTGTTCAGTAGATCTCCCCAAATTGGCCTTGCGAAGCTACACGTCACTAAGAGATGGTCCACCGTTTCGTCCTCCTGATTGCACATAACGCAATTTGTCGGACCCTACCACTTTCTCCTAGCCAAGTTATCCCATGTTAGGATTGCTTTTCTGCGTGCTAGCCAGTTAAAAGTCCTCACTTTAAGTGGCACTTTTGCCTTCCAGATCGGGTCGTAGACTCTAACACCCCATCATTTAACCTTTTATAAGCCCATTTCACCGAGAAGACACCACCTTTGTCTGCCTCCCACCGAATTTTGTCCTGATGATCAGTCCATGTTGGTTTCCAATCGTTAAGGTATTCAACAAGCTCGTGTTTTTGTCTTCTTGCTTCGCTGGTTAATCTCCCTGTGAGTCTTGGTCTCCATTCCCCATTCCTCCAATTTCTAGCCACCCGGTCATATTTGTTAGAAGCGAATTTGTATATTTCTGGGAATCTTCTCTTAAGGTTAAGCGCTCTACACCATTTGTCCTTCCAAAAACACGTAGTAGCCCCATTGCCAATGGTGAACGTAGCCTCCGAGATGAAAAAGTCTCTCGAGTGAGAGACCCCCCGCCAGATTCCGGACACTGAATCCTAGTTTTTCCGTTTCTGGTGCATGCAACCATTCTTCAAATAAGACGCCTATATAAGTTGACCCCATTTTGTCTTAGTCTTCACTTTTAGTTTCCATCACCATTTGCATAGTAATGCTTGGTTCATCTGGCGAATATTGATCACCCCCAGTCCACCCAACTCTTTTCGTCTGCAGACAATGTCCCATTTAATTAAGTTGTAGCATCTCCCTTCCGCCGACCCATGCCATAAAAATTATCTTCTAAGTCTGTCAATTTTTTTAGAGACCCAGACCGGAATTTCATAAAAAGACATAAAATAGAGCGGAATCGAACTCACCACCGAGTTAAGTAAGGTTAGGCTTCCCCCTAAGGACAACATTTGACCTTTCCACCCCTCTAATCTGTTGGCAATTTTTTGAATGAGTTCATGCCAATCCAGGCTTCTGATCTTCCCGGTTCCGATAGGCAATCCGAGGTACTTAATAGGCAGTTGCTGGATCGGACAGTTAAGGATGTTGGCTATGGTGGACCCTCCCTCCCCAGCGTCCCCTAAGAAGGTGATGGAATTTTTGTGGAAGTTGACCTTAAGTCTTGACCATTCTTCAAATAAATACAGACCCCACTTCAAAAAAGTAGCCTGTGTAATGTCGTACTCACCGAAAATCAAAGTATCATCCGCATACTGGACGTTCAAGATCGCAGAAATCCCCTTCCTCAAACCAAGACCATTAATCAGGCCCTATGTTCTGTATGTGTGAAGCATTCTATGAAGCTCGTCCCCTACCAAAGTAAACAATAATGGTGAAAGAGGGTCTCCCTGTCTTAGACCCCGCCGACATCTGATTTCCTTGCCCGGCACCCCGTTAACTAGAACATTGACCTTGGACGTCGTCAGCCACGTATTAATCCATCCAATCCACCTGCTAGGCTGCTACCGAACCTTCTTCTCTGAAGGATCTCCAATAAGCATTTCCATTCTACCTTATCGTATGCTTTCTCAAAGTCTAATTTAAGCATGAAGCCCGACTTCTTACGCCTCTTCGTGTCTTGTATAACCTCCTGGACTAAAGCCACTCCTTCAAAGATATCCCTCCCGGCAATAAAACCAGTTTGATAATCTTCAATGATGTCCCCGATGATCCGTCCCAGTCTATTGGCTAGCACCTTCGTGATGATTTTCACAGAGCAATTAATCAATCCGATCGGCCTAAAATCATTGACCTCCCTCACCACTTGTTTTTTAGGGATAAGGCAAACATGAGCGTAGTTTAGTCTCTCCAGATTCAAGCTACCTTCAAAGAACGCATTCATGACGTCCATGATGTCAAGTTTGACAATATCCCAAAATTGTTTGTAGAAAAAGATAGGAAACCCATCTGGCCCGGGAGCCTTATCCTGTCCCAAAGCACACGCTGCTGCCTTGACCTCCTCCATAGAGAATGGGTCTTGTAGCGCCTCAACTTTCAGACGTGTATCTCCTTGCAATTCCTCCCAAATATTCTCAGTTGACTCTGTCTGACCATCTCTGTGTTGGCCGAATAATTCCTTGAACTTACTATCAACATGGTTCACTATCTGCTTCACGTCCGAAACTGCTATACCATCAATATCCAGTGAGTGGATGAAGTTATTTCTTCGTCTCATACTGGCTATCTTGTGGAAGTATTTGTTATTCGCATCCCCTTCGTTCAGCCACTTCACCCTGGAGCGCTGCCGCCACATAATCTCCTAATTGACGTAGGCTTCTTGAATATCTTGCCTGCAAGCCGACAGTCTTTGAAACTGGCTATCTTCCAGTTGGCCCATTTCCTCCTGTCTTTCAGGCGCCTCAATCTCGTTCAGGATATCAGCTTTTCTAGTTAAGATATTCCCGAACGCAACCTTATTCCATGTTCTAAGCCTTCTTCTAAGAGAAGAAAGTTTTTTGTTTAATCTGGCGGCCGGTTCAACTATTCTGTGCCCTTCTTCCTAGCATGTCTTGACCAATTCGTGGCATTCCTGGTTGTTCAGCCACATTTTTTCGAACCGGAAGATTCTCCTTCTTCTGCTTCCCTCCTCACCTGTGCCAATCATGATTGGAACGTGATCCGACGTATTATGCATACAAGATTTAGCCATACCCAATGGGAATTTCGTTTCCCACTCTGTGGACACAAGAATCCTGTCCAGATTAGCCAGCGTCGGCTCCCTACGACGGTTGGACCATGTAAACCGTCGGTCGTTAATAGGGATCTCCATCAACCTTAAGCTCAAAATAAGGAGATTGAAATTTCTCATATCGTGCCCATTGCCTATGCCTCCACTCCTTTCATACGTGTGACGGACGACGTTGAAGTCCCCGCCCACTACCCACGGTAAGCTCCACCTTCCCCTGATATGTAAGAGCTCCTCCCAAAACTCTTGTCGTAGGTTCCTCGCATTTGGGCCATACACCGCTGTAATGGTTTGCAGCCACCCGTCCTGCCTTCTTCTGACCACAACCGAAACCGTGTAGTTTCCTACCCAGTCATCCAATACATCAAATTTACTTGTATTGACCCCCACCATGATCTCCCCCGACGCTCCTATAGCGTCCCTAACCCTCCATACCTGGATATGGTCTAGCATTAGACCCCTGAGAACCCTGTCTGTTGGATGAGAAATTTTAGTCTTTTCCAAACATGCAATATCAATATTGTATCTCCTAATAACCTCCCCTACCATCCTACACTTGGCAGCCTTGCCAAGCCCTCTAACATTCCAAAATATGGTGTTACACATAAACACCACTGGGCCCCCCTTGTTCCTGCAGAGTTGAATCCAACTCTACCAGTTTTGGGGACACGCAGTCGACGTTCCCCCCCCCCTCCCCCCTTCTAAGACCCTTTGAACGTTAGTAATATTCTCCAATTCCCTACCCCGAAGTACGTCAACAATATTAGTGCGAACGTTATGATGCAACTTTAAACCATATACGTGTGCAAGTTGAATTAATAAGCAGTCAGGGATCGATCCAAAAACAGAAATATTAGGATTTGTACCTGTGATGTTTTCATAGCCCTTTCGTTTACCCACTCTTTGGTAAATTTCTTTCACGGTCATTGGCTTCTCCCATTTGCACCACTGCCTGATGCTTCTTCTGGATCCTTCCTTAGCCTTGACCTGTTTAACCTTCTTACCAGTCTCGACCACTGCCCAGTCCTCAGCTAGAGTGAGTCTCTTTCTCAGCTCCCGATTCAGGCTCATCTGACTTGTGAGAGTCCAACTCCGATTCTGAAGATTCCTCCCATCAGAGCAATTTTCTCAACTTTATTTTGCTACTATGCCTGGCTAAATGTACTAGTTGATCTGAATTACTGATTTAATAAATAAGTGTTAACAAGAATAGAAGCTAATTTTTTTATACTATTATAACTCGAGAGTTTGGACTTTGGCTGTGGACATCAGTTCTGGACATTAGTTCTGTGGAGTCACACATCTGGTGCACTTTCTTACCATTTCTCTTAGTCATACTCAAAACTTTGTTCCAGTTCTTAATTCTTACATGCTGTCTGTCTAAAATGGAAAACATTTTTAATTATTATTCAGGTGCTCTTAGTTTTTTTATTTTATTTTGAAATTATCTGAAATGCATGAGTTTTCAACTTCACACCCTAATAGGGCTAAATGTGAAAAAACCTCACTCAAGTATTGCCCATTTTCAAAAACCACACACAACTTTTTTTTTAAAAACCTCCGTCAACTATGTTTTCAAGGCATGGGGGAGTGAGGTTTTTTTTTAAAAAATTGTGTTGAAAACATAGTTGATGGGGTTTTTTTTAATATAAAAAAGTTGCGTGTGGTTTTTTGAAAATGGGCATTACTTGAGTGAGGTTTTTCTCATTTAGCCCCCTAATAGTCATAAGAACTATACTTAATTTCAAAATGTCAAATATATGTTAAGTATTTGTGATTTACCCGTAACAGTCCCTGCAATCATACTGTTCACTGTGATCGCTTTGTGCAACTTGTTTTCAGGAGCCTTTGCGGTTTGGTGTCTTTGTCTGTATAAATGCTCAATTTGCGGTTTGTTCTATCTGTATAAATATTGTGTTGTTCTCTACATGTAGGGAATGACACAATCTTCTCTAAAGATTATATAATGTTTGCTTGCAAATAATTGAAAATAAGGTATTTTCATTTCATTTTTGCAGCTACTGCAACTGAGTGGGATCCTCACAGTGTTCATTTGTGGGATTTTTATGTCACACTATGCATGGCATAATGTGAGTGAAAACTCAAGAGTAACGACGAGGTACTTATCTGGTCTGATGTAACTAGTACGTGCTGAAATTTTACTGTATTAAATACCAAACATTTCTTTCTGTATAATCTAACCGACAGCTAAAAATGAACTTGCCAACTGATCAAATAAATTTCAACTAGTCTGAGAAGGTGTTTAGACTAGATTTCTAAACTCAGTTGACTGTCCCAGAAACTGAAGTAGATATCGACATATCATTGCCAGGGAAATAAGATACGAATGTATTTATGTATCTATTGAGCAAGCCAGAAAGGAAGCGATACAGGACAAAACTGTTACAGTATCCACGTACTTGCTAAAGTATTTGTGGTTGTTACCCCAAAAATGGAACTTAGAGAAAAAATTGAAATTAGTTTGTTTGGATCATGGGTCTTTGAAATAGTGTAAAGATAAGAGTGGTTAAATTTGTTTGTTAAGGTGTTATCTTTTCTTTGAGGAATTGTTAAGGTGTTATCTTAAAATAGTGTTTGGATAAAGTATTCTTTGATGTTTTAAGGCCCAAAGTTGGACCTTGATTTGTTTGTAAACACAATGAGTTTCATAAATGCTAAAAGTCCCAGCTCCGTTAAATCAATTATTTTTAGACTCAAATCTCATTTTTAATTAAATTATTTAGTGAATTTAAATATTATTTTCTTGTATTTCCTATATTACCCTTTCTTAAAAGAAATGAGTTATTTTATTTCTTCTTCCATTCTCTTTCTCACAAAAATAAAGGGATCCAAAATCCTTAACTAAAAAGAGATGTATTTAATTAGAGTTTCATATGCGATTCAAAGTCTTGGATGGAAAATTGAGTCAAGGGGAAAGTGATGGTGGTAATGGAGGTACATCAAACCCAAGATCCATCCTCAAAATAATGTCATTCGCTTTCTCCTTGCTTTTTAAATTTGTTCTTTTGGAATGATAAATCATGGTGGTTAATGGAGTACATGAGACCCTAGTTATATACCTCCACTCCTTCATGCCTTAGTCTTCTAGTAAGACTTGATTCCCATATGAAACCTTAATTAAATAACTCTTCGTTTTGATGAGGAACTCGAATCTCTTAATTTTGTGGGTTTTTTGAGCCAGTATTGATTTTCATAGAAATGTTATCGAGTATTATTGATTCTTCAATCTGAGCGAATGAAAATTCTTCTACAATACATGAAATTTTTCTAATTTCATTCTTTTTAGTTGGCTTATTCGGTGTAGAAGGGTAATATAGGAATGCAAGGAAAAATAGTTAACAATAAACTAATTAATAAAAAATGAGGTTTGGGTCTAAAAATAATCTATTTTGGGATGTTGGGGCTTTTAGGGGGCGTTTGGTACAAGGATTTTTTTCTGGTTCCCAGGAATCATAAGTCCTGGGATTTATAATTCCTAGGAATCATAAAACATGTTTGGTAGGTCTTAAACATCTCTGGGAATGTTAGTTGGAAACTTCATTTTTTCTATGTTTGGTTGAGCTACATATTTCCTGGGAATCTTAATCTTATTGTCCAAAATACCCCTCTCATCCTCAAATAACAAAACAAACTATTTGATGAAATACCTGAGTAAAAAAAATGATGGAAATCTGGGCCACGAAATACAAACAATTTTAAGTGATAACATGACTTAAAATTGAAAGATAACGAATAAGATCTACTTGCAAGTCATTTCGAACACCTAACTCAAACAATTTAAAATTAGAACACCTAACTCTTACCTAACAACTTGTTCAGAATATTGAAAATAAGGAAAGCTTGTACAGAGTGAAGTTAACAGAAGGATACTAGCTCTTACCTTGCTTTTATGAGAATAAATCAATTCCAGCTACTCCGCAGATTCCTTTTACCTGACATGGTGCATCTTGTGTTTACAATCGGACCTTACCATTGCATTAATAATACTAATATTATTTCAAACTCAGATGATAATATTGAGCAATGGAGGATGAGCCACCGATAGGTCTCACACCCTTACAACGACATCCAAGAGTACAAGTGGCTCCGCCTCCCTGCCCTCATATCACGTCGCCACGATCTAGATGAGCCACCCCGCACCTACACACTGCTATCTCAGTGTTTACAAGCCATGTCGAAGCACCAAGACCAGATTAAGAGATATTACTCTCATCAAACTAATATCCCTAGCGATGGTAATGGATTCATCTTAACCAGCATATTCGATGCTTGTTTCATCATTTACATTGTCCTCTTCTCTATCGTGACATATATGGAGTCAAGTCGTTGTTGAACCCTCAGCAGTACCCAAGCAAGTGGTGGGAAGGCTACAGATCTGGGACCTGGTGGTTTATGACCTGTTGCTGCTAGAGAACCAGATCTTTTTTTTTCATGGTCTACGAGTTGCATGACATTCTTAAGCAAGTGGACCTTATTATAGGGTTTTTTTATTTTAGAGGCAAAATTGTAATTTTAAAGAAATAATATTTTCCCAAACACTTAGGAATCTAAGAATCCCCCCCCCCCCTATGGGAAAATTTTTGTGGGAATTCTGGCAAAAAAAATTCATAGGAATGTTAGTTTCCTGGGAATTTGAATTTAAAAATTAACATACCAAACATGGGAAACTAAATTCTCAAGTTAAGATTCTCAGGAAACAAAAAAAAATCCTTGTACCGAACGCCCCCTTAGTATTTATGAAACTCATTGGGTTTAAAATCAGTAAACAAACTAGTTGGGGTCGGCTACAGGATTCATTTAGCCAACCCCAACTAGTTGGGAAAAGGCTTTGTTTTTTTTTTTGGATAAAACCGTCATCGCTTCAATAATGCAAAATTAACGAAACAAGTAGATAAACATTACAAAGTCCAAGCGAAATATGTCTAAACAACAACCACATCAAAATAAACCACATCTAAAAAGCAATTGAAGATACATAAAGAAACAGAATATCATCTCCAGGCACAATGAATGATCCAAGCTCCGCACTGATCGGTAGTCGTCCTCAGGCACTACTCCATACGAAGCCTTTTCTGAACTCCCGTTTGATCTGTCCATGCATTGAAAAGGGAGCAGATGTTATGCATAGTCGATGAAAATCTATTGTTGACGTTACGAAAGCATAAATCGTTACGGTCTAGCCAAAGACCCTAAAGAGTTGCAGCAACCAAAGTGTCCCATCTTTCCTTAACCTCGTAAGTACCCCCCATATTTCTCATATGCTCGAAAACCACAGAACAAGACTCCGGGCACTCTACAGACCCGAATCCTAAACAGACCGTTTCCCAAGCTAGTCTAACCCTAGGTCCGGAGAAAAGAATGTGATCACTATCCTCGACACTCCTGTTGCACCTGGGACAATTGGCATCGATATGTAAACCTCGCTTAACCAAATTAGCTCTTGATAAAATAGCATCATTCTTGACGAGCCATAGGAATACTCTAACCCTCATTGGTGCTTTTGTCTTCCAAATGATATTAGCGTCTTTGCACCTCAGGCCCCTATCATTAAGGAATCTATACATCGATCTAACGGTGAAAGCTTTGGACTGGTGTAGATTCCAAACTCGCTCGGCCTCTCTCTGAGTAGAAATCTTACTGTTAAGCCTGATAAAGTTGTTAAGGTTTTCTAGCTGGTCAATGCTCTCCGGGATAAGATCCTCCAACACTTCGAGTCTCAGAATGTTATTGTTCCAGACATCCGCTACGGTCGAATCTATATTCAATGTAGCGCTTGCCGCACTAGGGAATAGACTGAGAAGGGTGTTGTCGTCGCACCATTTGTCCTTCTAGAATCTAGTGTCGTTGCCGTTGGTGATTAAACACGTCGTATTAGCGTTATAAGTTTCCCCCACCTTCGCCACCCCCTTCCACAAAAAGGATGCCTTTCCGTGTCGGCTTCTTCCCCCGAACCTAAACTTCTTCCTATTGCGATCGGCCGAGAATGATTTACACCACCAATAGTTTCGTCTAGCCCTCATTTTCCACCACCACTTCATCAAGAGTGCCTGATTCATGTCTCTAATGCTCAAAATGCCCAATCCGCCCGATTCCTTCATCTTACAAACCCTACCCCATCTCACCTAAGGGAATCCCCTGCTGGCTTCATCAGTACCTTTCCATAGGAATCTCCTCTTTGTCGATTTTATTGGATACCCACCGAGGCAGTTCGTAGATGGACATTAGGTAGATTGGCAGACTGCTTAAAACTGAGTTAATCAATGTGATTCTACCGCCCAACGAAAGAAAACGACCCTTCCATCCAACCAATCTCCTGTGAATCTTCTCCAACAACAGATTCCAATCTTCTCGGTTGAGCCCCCCGCACCTAATGGGAACCCAGAGATAAATCAGAGGGAACTCACCTACCGCACATCCAAAAAGTCCTATAATATTCTCTATTGGCAGTGACAACGATCGCTTAGCGGCAGGACACAACTTTTGCTTAGATTGACAACCTTAAGCCCAGCCCACGCTTCGAAGCATTTAAGCGCCAACATGATACCCGTAATTTCCTCGATCGTCGTTGCACCGAACATTAATGTATCATCAGCATATTGCAGGATGGAGATAGAGTCCGTAATTCCTTTAATCTTCACCCCCTAGATAATCCCTGCCTCTCTGCCCCTCTTGATCATCTCTGCCAACCCATCCGCTACAACGGCAAATAGAATGGACGACAGTGGATCCCCTTGCATGAGACCTCTGCGACATTTGATTTCTGTACCGGTAGCTCCGTTCATCTGGACAAAGGAATTTCCACCTCTGACACATTTCATAATCCATTGAACCCATCTACCTCCAAATCCTTTAAGAACCAAAGCTTCATGAACCGCATCCCATTCGACTGAATCATACGCCTTTTTAAAGTCTAACTTTAATAAAAACCCGTCTCCTTACTCCCCTATAAACTACCTCATGCGTCGATGCGACACTATCCATAATGTCCCTTCCTCTGATGAATCCACTTTGAGACTCTCCCACAACTTCGTTTAGATTAGGAGTCATCCTTTGTGCCAGAACCTTAGTAATAATCTTGAAAGAGCTGTTGAGTAAGCTTATCGGCCTCAGATCTTCAATTCTATGTATCTCACCCTTCTTTGGAATCAAAATGATGTTGGCATAGTTGATCCTATCTAACTCAGCGGTTCCGTAAAAAAACTCCTGAAAAATTCTCATTAGATCATTCTGAATGATCTTCCAGTAAATCCTGTAAAAGAAGATGGGGAATCCGTCAGGCCTTGGAGCCTTATCTTGACCTAATCCTTTAATTGCCTGGAGCACTCCCTCCTCAGTAAAGTTATGCTCTAATCCGTCGCTCCCGTCTATCCTGTAAGCTTCCCACATCTCTGCGCTCAACCGACATCTATTATCCTTGAAGGTTCCCAACATCTCCTTGAACTTATCGTCGATATGCCTCCTAATAATCCCCTCGTCCTCACTCCTATTGTTCCCGATCAACCACTCGTGAATGGAATTCGCTCTCTTTCTACCGTTGGCCAACTTATGAAAGTATTTTGTATTGGTGTCTCCCTCTTTCAGCCACTGAGCTCTTCACCGCTGCCTCCAATATTGCTCCTCCATATTCCTTATCTGTTGGATTTCATCTCTGCATTTAGCCAACTCCTCACCTTCGTCAGCCTCTAGATCTCTATCTTCTTGTATCACCTCTAAAGCCTTCGCTTTATCTCCCAAATCGGTTTTTTTCTTCTTGATGTGACCAAATTCCTGTCTTGCCTAATCCTTTAGACTTTTACGAACCCTTGTTTTTTCGATCCACGTTCCCACCGCTGACCCGTTGTTGGTATCGGCCTGCCATGACTCCTTAATAATCTTGCGACAATTGTTGTGTAACGTCCACGCCTTCTCAAATCGAAATGGATGAATCTTCACCCTATGCCCCTCCCGTCCTCTAAGGCTAGAGGGACATGATCCGATGTGAATCTAGTCATGGACTTCACCCTCGCCAACGGAAACTCCTCCCATTCAGTTGACACAAAAATCCTATCCAACCTGGCCCATATTGGATTGGCTTGCATATTTGTCCACGTGAACCTTCTGTCCGCTGGCTCAATCTCCATTATCTCTAACTCGTCTATGGTCTCATTGAACATATCTCTATCATGATTGCTCGCCCCTTTACCCCCGTGCTCGGATCGGAAATGGGTAATGTTGAAGTCTCCTCCAATAATCCACGGCCCCGAACAACGATTTCTAATTTCCTTAATCTTGTCCCACAATTGGCTGCGTCGTCTAGAATCATAGGGTCCGTAAACAGAGGTCACTAGTTGGACCCAATTGTCCTTTCTACGTCTCAGTCTAACCAAGACTGTGGACGTTCCGCTGATTTCCTCGATAATCTCGAAAATGTCCCGATCCAGCCCTATAGCAATTCCCCCGGACATACCGTTCGCTGCTTTAAACCTCCAGTCAAAGTTGGGCACACTCCTAAGACGTTCGAAATCGGAAGCTGTAGGGTAATCTAACCTAGTCTCTTGGAAAGCACAAATACCAGATTGCTCTTACCAATGGTATCATTGATCAGTCTAATCTTCGAATTTTGCCTCATCCCCCTAACGTTCCAAAAGATGTATAATATAAGGTCAATTCTAATAAGTCTCTCAACTCTAAACCCTAATACCCGGACTTACTCTACTACATGTAGCTTCCCTCTAATAATGTTGACTTGCTTTAATTGTTCAACTCTATTGGGCCCTATGGCTAGACCGTATAAACTAGCGAAGTAGGTAAGAGAATCATCGTTTAGGGTACTCAAAATAGATATATAACTGTAATTCATACCTCTGCGGACTGATGCTGATTCCTTAATCTTTGAAGCTGCTTTGATGAGATCTTCCTCGCCAGGCCCCTTCCCCACTTGTCAAACTGCCGCTTGCTCTTCCTTTTATATTCCATGTTCTTCTTATTGACGCTTCCTAAAACTCCTGTCCCTTCTCCCTCCTCTCCTTCTCCCATGCGTCAGTTTCTGTTTCTAATACGTGGTTGTCCTCTCTAATATCGTTTAACGCACCGATCCTCTCTTCAATAGAGTGAATAGTATCCCCATGACTAACTACTTCCTGGCCTCTGTCTTTGTAAAGATCTAACAAAAAGGTTAAGCAACAGCCGGAGAAGCATAACTTATCCTTCCGGGTCATAAGCTGGGTATTTGGTCGATCGCCTCACTGCATTTCCACAGAATGGATTTGAAGATAGATATGGTGAAGATCTGTTTAGTGGCCTTTTTTCCCCAGCATCATAAGTTGGTAGATAAGAGAGGTGACTTTGACTGAAACTCTTTTCATCTTTAACATGCGTGACATCATCTAACTGATTGAGGCCCACGTCGGAAGACAGATTAGAAGCATTCCCCTAACCCGTTACCCTTTTCGGCCCACAAGTAAGGCCCAAAATATTGCTTGTAATTAAATGTTGAATAGCACCCTTAATAGATGTCTCTTGTTGTGTGTTGGACAATGAGAACACTCCCTCCTCTACTGCACCTATAGTCTCGGATGGTACAACAATAGGTTTTTTTAAAATTCCTTTACTCTTTGTCAACTCGATGGTCTCTTCTAATTCATTGGAACCCCGCACCTTTAAAGCGCCACCTATGCTCTGCAAGCAGTCCCTTCGTGCCTTCACCCTACCCTACTTCGAAGTGCCTGTCAGTTCGTCGCTCACTTCCTGACTTTTGTACTCTTGAAAGCGTTGTTCACGAACCGAGTTTCTTTCCCTCTCATCCAACGGCTTGGACTTCACAATCGAAATGGACGGTCTGATGCTCTCCTCCACCTCATCATCCACGTCATCGTCTTCAACCTCTGGCTCCCGCACATTTTCTTTGCCGAACAACACGCTCTTCCTCACCTACGTCTCGACTCTAACATGATAGATTTCTTGCTCAAAATCTACCTTAATCGTCGATGGAACGTCAATCTTGTTCTCAATTCCGACCTTGAGTCTAGCGTACATTCTTCTCCAGTGCAACTTTGTATTGTTGTTAACGTCTAGGAGTACCTCGAAGCTTCGCACCAAGTTCTGAAAACCCGATCGCACCCAACAATGGAAGGGGAAGTTGAAAACCCTGATCCAAATGAACGGCATAGCGGCGACGTTGGTAGCTCCAAAATGCCTCGTCCACTGTTTGAATGTGATATAGAAGTCTAGACCTTCCAACCCTATAAGGTCTAGCACTTCTTGAGCCGTCTCGTCGTTGTTGCAATGCACAAAGAACACGCTAGCACTAATCTGTTGTGGAGCGAATATCCAATTCTCGCTGGTCTTGGTCACTGTCGTGAGAATGTCAGCCACGTCCTGGAAAGATGGATTACCTGACTGAGCTTTAACTACCACCACGTTGCCATATCTTCGCTCAAATTCTGCCATAATAGGGGTCGGGATGATCGAAGCTTTGATCGTCTTCCTAGCTCCTGCTACACTTTCCTGCGTGAAGCTAGTCGCCGACGTCTTAGGCGTCTTGGGGGGCTAAGCAACATTGTTGAGCTTGGGGCAGTCGGTGGAGATGTGGCCATTGCCTTTGCAAGAGTAACAGAGCCAATCATTGGGGCAGTTGAGAATCGAGTGACCTCGTTGCGCACATTTATGGCATTTCTGCCTCGTCGTGAGGCTTGCCGTCTCCGATGAGGTAGAGTTGATCATTCTCGCGGAACCCCTCACCTCTCTTCGAGCTTTCTTGTTCTTCACTAGAATCCACTCTCCCTTATCTTCGTCGATGTTCCTTGGCCTCTCTGTGGGACGAGAATACCTTCTATGGTGATCTCTATGCCTCCCCTCCTCTACCTTTTCAGCGCTGACTACCTCAGCGTATGATTTCCTCTTACCCTCTGACGGTCTCTGGTGATGCTCCTCCCTCGTCGGTGAGATATTCCTGATTCTTTGACCCCCGTGCCTCAGTTCCTCATGCTCTCTTCTTTCCCTAGACTGATCTCTATGATCAGTATGGGGAGCTCTCGACGAAAATCTAAACCGAGCTCGACTACCCTCTCTGACGTATTTGCTTCCTCCATACCTCGTATAAACGCGATGGTCGTCATCTTCTCCCCTACATCGCTTTGCCATGGAAGCTTTCCTGTGAGAACCTGAAACTAGAGGATGGTTGAAGTCGGAGGAAAACCTAGGGTTCTGAGTCTCTCTTGCTCCTTTCATTTTTGTATACTTTGTAGATCGAAAAAGGCTTTGTTGTTGTTGTTGTATTGGGTTTAAAAATAAATCAACCTCTAGCTTTGGGTCTTGAAATAATTTTCCCATTCTTTTATCATATAGTTAGGATCAATTTATTTAGAGCATCCACAGTCGTGTGGTATATATGCATTTTTTAGCGATTATAGCGTTGCAGCCGTGTGCCATTTATCCATATTATAGCTTTTTTGCTACAGTAGAATGGTATATTTGAGAGGAGATATATATGCATATTATAGAGGAGATATTGCAATGTTTGTCGAAATATTTATAATATTTTGATTCAATCAGGCGAGATATTGTGTATTTAAGAATAAAAAAACTCGAACGAAACATCACGAAACATGATGTTTCGTCCGAGAAAATCCCAATTTCTTTTTTTTAACTGAAAATTTAGTTAGTTAATTAGGTGATTAATTAGTTTAATTAGATACTTATTAAAATAATTAGTTAAATAATTAAGGTTAGTTCCAATTAATCAAATAAAATCTTAATTAAGTGGGTCCCACCAATGTGATGTTTCGTCCCATTGATGGGTCCCACCAATTTTTAAAAAAAATATTAAAAATTTAAAAAAATATTAAAAGATGAAATATCTATAAAAATCAAAGGAATGTAGATGGACGAAACATCCGTTCATTTTTTCTACAACTTTGCTATATTTTGTCATTTACCCCACTGCAGCGAAACAACGAATTGTTATTTCTATTTATCCATATATACATTTTTTAGCTCTCACGACTGTGGATGCTCTTAGGATATGCTTGGGAACAAAGTTAAGTTAGGATAAGCGGAGTTTTTTTTGTGGGGGAAAGGATAACCAGTGTTATCTCTCATAACTTGAAAAAACTCGAGTTATCCTAACTTGGCATGTTTGAGACTCATTTTGGAGTTAAGATAATTCCATATATCTTATCCCAAAAGGCTAGAATACCATAGTTATCTAAACTTCACTCTTACCTAATTTTTTCTTAACTTAACTATGAATATAATTTTTAAATGGATATAAAGGTATGACTCCAAAGTTAGCATGACTCGTACCTCCAAAGTTGAGATAACTTTGGTTATCTAAACTTTGTTCCGAGACAGGGCCTTAACTTTCACTTTGGTTGGAAATATGTTGTAGTGGTTTGTTTGAAAAGGATAATAAGAAAAGAAGTAGACTGAGAACTTCGATGAAGGTTGTCTTTGTTTGATATTCATTTGCATTTGAAATTCAAATAGATGGCCAGTACGAGATAATTTTCACCAAAGATGAAATCCATATCAATAAATCTTAATTAATTGATGAAAGATCTTCCATTTAAATCCTTATCTAAATTAACAATTTACCATGCAAATAAGTGAAAAACGAACAAACAAACATGTCACACTCATCTTTTTATTATCTCTACTATTATAACTTCATAACTAGAGAATGTGCTGTGTAACTTGTAGACAACCAAATGGTTCCAACTTAAACAAATCCCAAACACATATTTTTTAAGTCTATATTAGTCATCCATTTATCAATCATCCTATAGTTAAATCTCAACCATACTAAATCTCTCATTGGTATTGCACATGCTACAAACTAGTTTGAAATTACTTATAATCTAAACTAAATAATCTCAAACTTATCCCCTAAGTGCTATTCATGTAAAGCAACCACAAGTACTGTAATGGGCACTGTAGAAACCGTGAGTACTGTGTTGGGTGTAATATAGAAGTGACAATTACTCTAGCAATCTTACTCTGCAATTACTGTAGTAAGCACAATTACTGTAATGGGCACTGTGGAAACTGTGAGTACTGTAACGGGTGTAATATAGAAGTTAAAATATTTCTTTGAGGTATTATATTAGCTTAAATATTTTTAAGTTTATATGGAAATATTTCTTTAAGGTATTATATGTATCATTATATTACATGTGATCTGAATTTATATCTATTGGGTTTACTCTCATTTAATTGTTTTCTTTTGTTAGAATAAAGGTAGTGTACATGCTTTAAGTCAGGCACTATTTTGCTTAGTCTTCACTCACTATTTTTTCCCCAGGCATATCTTTGCTACACTATCATTAATTGCAGAAACGTTCATCTTTCTTTATGTGGGTATGGATGCCTTTGACATTGAGAAATGGAAGATGGCCAAGACAAGGTCAGTTATTCAAAACTACAATTAAACAGCATTCTCCTGACAGCTTGGTAAAGATTACGATTAGCTTCTCAAATACCATTACTATGAGGAATGAATCTCTGTGTTTATACTTGTTTGTCTGTGAAAGATGAAGACTTTATATTTTCTTCATACAGTTTGCTTCTAATTTGACAAAATTAAAATACAATGTTCCTTAAATAGGAAAATGATTCTCACTAAATTTGTGTTTTAGACAGGTGGGGCATGTAAATGTGTGGAAATAACTGGCCGACAATTTATTATCACCCATGTAACTGACAGAAAACATAATTTTGTGGCCTAGAGAACTACTTTCATAACATTCATTGCTAGGAGATGCTCGAACCCCTAATAAATATTTAAAGTTGACTGACAAGTACACCATAAAAGATAATTTGACTGAAATCTTGTTCTTGATAAGAGAACTTCAATACATTGATTAGCACTCAAGTTTAGGTGATCTATATATTGCTTGAGGGATACTCCACCCTCCTTGTATGATTACGATTAGAGAAGATTATAAAAAGAGGACCAAACCCCTGTTTCTTAGTTTTTAGGCATAAAGAAATCTGACAGTGATATTATTGTAGCTCTCTTGAGTATCATGTATCTTTCATCTATTAAAGAATGATTGGATTGCCTTCTTGGATTGTCATGGTATTTCCTATCACTCTGCAATATTATTTTTGCATCTGCTTCTCCATGCTTAAGTTCCATTTTTGTTATATCTCCTCATGATTTGCAGTAAATTGGTGTGAGTGTTATCTGGACAGCTTCTGAGAAAGTTTACTAACTCCAACTAGCCTGACCGTACAATTGTGTGACAGCCAACTGTGCATATATCTAGATCCACTTATGGGGCCAATTTAAGATATAGCTTCTCTAATATTCACCTAGAAAATCCTTCACAAACTCGCAATAGTTTAAAGTGACAAGTACAGGTTCAATATCTCTTATTTCACTAAGGTCTTCATAAGGTAAACTTTGGCATAAAACTTAAGCCAGCAACCATTGTTGACTCTACATGGGAAAATTTGGATCTCTGTGGGTTAGGATTTATTCAGCTAAATGTATTCAACAATAGATTTCCACACATCTATTGAAGAGACATGAGATGTACCATTTACTGAGTCTCTTTGAATTATCCATATCTTAGAAACAAGTTCTACTCTCCATATGATGGTACCGCTATGATTCTCAGTTGTACTTGTCCATTGAGAAGATTTATGAAGAATAAAGTAAAAGTCTTGATCATCTGTGACTCTCATAAGAGCATCTAGTGACTAGTCTTATATAAGGTGAGAAATGGTGGTCACATTATCTCATCAGATGCAAACGAGGTACAATTGATTATACCTGCTTGCGTGATCAAGTCTTCTCGCTCAGAAGTTCTTGATGAGATTACATAGAGGAGGGATTACAATTCTTACTACAACGAACCTTGCTTTACCTACATAAATTGTCCTCTTAGATTTTGTTTTTAACCAAGAAACCATGCATCAGAGACCCTTGACATTTCATTGATAAGAAATTAATAAAACATTCCCCAACAAGGATGCAAACAACATGTAAAGCAACAGAATTAAAAGGTCACATCCAACTAGAGTAGATGGTCTTGACATCTTCAAGCAAGGTTGCGCAACATCTTGGAAACTCTCGAGAAAACTACAACATCGGATATTAGTCCATAAGTTTAAAGGTCCATGTGCTCCTTGTAAGCAATGAAGTCAAAAATAAATTGTGAAGCTGTTGATGCCATACGGCTGATCCCTCATATGCCAATTGTGGAATACCCTACCTTGGTGGTGTTGAAGAGTAAATTTAAAATCTAACCTGTTAGAGGACCTTTTGTCCTTAATGAAGCAACTCTTGATGGAGGACGGACTATTCCGACTCCACTGCGATTCACAGATTTACTTAACACTGATTGCTAGCATTTTCTACAGCCGCATGTAACTCCTACAAGTAAAATATGCAATATCATTTTCTACATGCCACTCGAACATGTGATAGATGCAATTTCTCTACAACCTCTGAACTCGGATCAAACATGGCAGTGGTTTAACCTACTCTGCTGTCGTCTATCATATCATGACAAATGACACTCACAAAAACCCATCAGTGATCACCAACACTAACCGCACAAATTGCTGCCACCAATTTTCTTGTGAAGTCTCTACATACTCCCTTCTTGAATTTAGCTACATGATTGTGACACTTCTGGTTTCTTTTAGAATTTTGTTTATAGTGGCTTCACAAGACTATATGATATAATTTTGTAAGTATAATATTCTAGTAATTTGCAAAGTTTTTGTTCACTTGCAGTTTCAAGACAACCCTAGGGATAAATTGTATCATCATTTTCCTGGTTTCGTTGGGTCGTGCTGCATTTGTGTTTCCTTTTTCTATTCTATCCAACTATCTAAGCTCAAATGTTGAAGCAGCTCCGATTACATTCAAACACCAGGTATATCATGTTCTGTGCATTTCATTATGGCACATTACATATCTAGTGCCTCTTGGCTTGTTATTTATAATAATTCTTGGTTTGGTGACAGTTCATAATTTGGTGGGCTGGTCTCATGAGGGGAGCTGTTTCTATTGCACTGGCATTCAGACAGGTACTATTACATCCGGATATACAATAATTGTTGATACAATGTGTTTTCTTCAGGAGTGACTAATGTGTTTTCTTCAGGAGTGTCTAATGTGTTTGATGTATATTCGGAAACTAACTTCTATCTATTTTATTTTACCATTTCTCCAGTTTACTTTCTCTGGTGTTACTTGGGACCCAAATCATGCTACAATGATCACCAGCACCATTGTTGTTGTGCTTTTTAGCACTCTGGTAAGCTTAGTTGGTAAATGTTCTCCTCCTATAAATGACTGTTCATACTCGTGTACGGGAGCCCTTGAGTATAATAGCCTATTTTGGCTATTAGGTTTATTATTTGCATCTGAAAATACCATGTAGAAAACCTATCAGTATCTGAAAATACCATGTAGAACCTATCATCTTTTTTTCTTTTTTCTTAGCTACTAGAATGCTGGAGAAACTCTTCCTTGGTTGAATGGTTCAAAATTTTAAACATCGTCTGGAAAGTACCATGTAGCAAACCTATCATCCTTTTTATATTTTAGCTACTAGAGTGTTGGAGAACGATTCCTTGATTGAATGGTTTAAAAAATTTAGATACCTAATTAATAAAGTTGGTTTCTATCCTCCTACTGGTCTTTCAGATTTACGGGCAAGCCCTTTTTTACCCGTTGTTTCCTAAACATGAAATTTGTTCCGTAAGTCAGAAAGTTGGCTTTGACCTGATGGTGAGTTTAAATTTTGTTGGAGAAGGCTTTAGATGTTTCTGTTGATGGTTATTTATTGACACATAATATTTCCTAGAAATACATCTTATCTATGTGTCAAAGGATTTGACTGCATTCTCCAAAGAAAAAAAAATGAACGAAAGAAAGAAGAGGGAATTAACTGTATTATCACTACATAAATATTCCAAGTCATTGCAATGGATTTTTCTTTTTTTAGTAGAAAGTTGCTGCAATGCATGACCATGCATGTGTATACAATTTACTAGAAACTAGCTGGATTCACTCTGTTGCTGGCGAATGACAGAAGTGAGCACATTTTCAGTCACTCTGTCTATAATTTTACTGAAAATATGCATCTTACTCTCATTTGTTTGATACCTCCGATGGTCATACTACGTGTAAGAATTCCTTCATGTATCTATAATAACTGAGCTCCCTCATCTTTCTTTCCAGTTTCCTTATAGACCATTTGAGGCCTCCTTTGACATTTTCTTTTGTAATTAAGTATTCTTAGCCTCAAACCTAAATGATTTGGCGCTGATAGCTTTTCTTCTTATTAGGGACTCATTGATGGATTT